>JAMPIV010009241.1:0-352819 GCA_024509875.1 Oreohelix idahoensis
AGGTAATTTCCTTTTGTTCCAGATGACTAGGTCATCAGCAAATAGTGCTTTTTGGGCATGGTGGATTGACATCTGGGAGGTCCAATTTATAAATAATTATGAAACAGGGGTACAACTTAGTGCTGATTCCCTGAGTAACCTGTCCCTTCCTCCCCAGGGTTCTTTGTGTTGTTTGGTGGTTCCACTGAATGTTGTCCTGATTGTTTCAGTTGTGGAAGTGTGAACCTATTAAACAAGAATTTGTACATTCGCCATATGTGATATTCCTCATTACTTCGAACATATTTGAAAGAGGAGAGGACTAGATCCTCCAGACGTCGATCATAGGCCTTGTCTTAAGATCAATAAATGAATTGCTAGCTCACATTTTTTTTTTTTTTTAGTTCTTGGAAGGCTTCACCCTATCTCTTTGGTTTTTTTTGAATCGTACTTTCAACTGATTCCATTGTCTGATTGTTTCTTCTAAGAAACCTGATTGATTGGTGTTTATAAGTTCTTTTGCTTTCTAGAGCCACCAATATAGCCCTTTTCATTTTCATCCTTTCAGTGATCTTGCTAGGTTTGATGTCCCAGGAGAATATCAGTCGACTCAGGAACTTAGTTTTACTTCATTGAATGGTTTGTCCTTTTTAAGGACTGTGGATGATATTGGCTTTTTTTCTCCAGAACAGAGAAATTGGTAACTTGCCTTCTCTCCAGGTCTTGTTAATGAGGTCAAGGATGGTGGAAGAGTTCATACAATTTGAGAGATTTGAAGATCATCTTGTTAATGAGCAATCAGGTCCAGCAGTTCTTTTCCTTTCTTGCATTTTTTTTTAGGCCATCTTGAGTTATGAAAGAGTGGGGACGTTTCTTTTCAAAGACCTCACAACTAGCTGTTGGTTGTTTCTCCATCATTTTGGTGAGTGATCTGATAGCACTGTCCAGTCTCTTGCGTGGTTGGTTTTTTGTTTACGTTAGCAAAGTGGCTTATTGAAGGCTTCTGCTTTCTGTGCATCCCTTGTTAGCGGTTCAGTGCTTGTAATGATGGGTTCAGGGTTTTGCTTTCTTTTAATTCAACTGAGAGATTTGATATAGGCACCATGCTTTCTTTCCATCTTTCCACAATTTTTAACTCTCCACGTATTTTTTAGAACCATGTTTTCTCTTTTTGCTTTTTTGCTCAGAACGTTTAAAACTTTTGCAGTTAACGGTTAGAATTTGCTTTGTAGGCAGGGGTTGGACCAGTGGGTTTCTCAGCTTGCCGTCTAGCTTTTTTTCCTCTCGTTTACAGCAGCCCTCCAGTTCTGTACTACAGTAAAGGTTTAAACTTTCTCCTACATCCTCTTGGAATGGGCTTCTTTTGCAGACTGCAGTAGTGCTGTAGTGATTTTAACTAAGATACCTTGTTCTATGTCTAGCATCACGTCGATGGCCTTGAATCATTGTCGTACTTGTCTCCTGAAGAAATGCCCAGTCTGCCTTTTTGTAGTTCCATGGGGGTGATGTTAAGCAATTTATTTTTATTTCCCTGTGTAACGTTTGTGATCTCAAAAGGAGGATGGGTCTTCTGTGGTTCACTACTTCCGATGTTGTTGAGCACTCTAACTGAGCAAATGTGGGTGGATATCTGCTGTTACTAGGGTGAGATCTGGTCTGCTTTTTGTTCCACTGGCGCTATGGAGCAATGTCGGTGGGGTGTGAGCATTCTGCAGTAGGATGGATGAGTGTTGTAGTGTTAGTGAGTTCTTCTATAGCTATTCCTGTTGGGTTCCTGTTCCTAAACATTACACTACAAAACATCACACTTTTAAGTCCATTATGTACTCTTTTGTGTTTCTTTAGTCTAAATGGGAGTGAAAAGGCCCTTGAGTACAAGAGTGAGATCCATCTTTGTTTCATAGATCTGGAAAAGGCATTTGACAGGGTCCCCTGGAGCAAACTTTGGGACTGTTTGGCAAGGAAGAACATTCCAGCACCTCTTATTTATGCTATACAGAGCTTCTACAAGTCTTGCAGAAATTATGTGAGGACAGCAAACTATAAGTCAGAAGAGTTCAGGACCACCACTTTTGTAATGCAAGGCGATATCCTGTCACCTTATCTTTTCATACTCCTCATGGACGATGTCATCAAGGCATGTAAGGAGAGAACAAGAAAGTATTCAGTGGGGTACTGGAAGATGAGACAGGTCTGTATTTCAGAGCTAGCATTTGCTGATGATGTTGTCCTGATTGCTAAATCAGAGACACATCTCCAATCCAACCTGCAAGTCTGGAAGGAAGAGCTGGAGAAGAGAGGGATGGTCATAAGCAGCTCTAAAACAAAATCCATGGTGATATCACGAGAAGAAAGAAGACATCAGATTAAGTTGGGAGAACAGGTCCTGGAGCAGGTCGACCACTTTAAATATCTTGGAGCTATTATAGACCGAAAGGGAGGCATCAAAGAAGAGTTGGCCACTCGAAAAGCAGCAGCTGGGAGACTTTTTCAGGCCATAAATCGAGGATTCCTCAGCAAGAAAGAGGTTGGTAAGAAAACGAAGATGGCTGTATACCGCTCCACCTATGTCCCAGTCTTGACATATGGATGCGAGTCATGGGCAATGACTACAACCCACAAAAGCCAGATCCAAACCTCAGAAATGAGGTATCTGAGGAAGGTGGTTGAAGTAACAACAGCCATGGTCCACAACCAGATGATATGTCAACGCCTAAAATCCCCCCCGCTGCAGACCCAAATAGAACAGTCCCAACTAAGGTGGTTTGGCCATGTCTGCAGAATGGGAGAAGATCGGCTACCATGACAAGCATGGGAAACAAAGAGCCAGGGATCCAGACCTCCAGGACGACCCAGAGTCCGCTGGGAGGACAACATTAGACAATCTTTGAAGGACCGAGGACTAGAATGGAACCAGGCCAGGAAGAAGACAGCTGATAGAATGGTCTGGCGCTCTCTCTTCCAAACCTCTACACCTCATGGTAGAAGGGGAACGACTAAGTAAGTAGTCTAAATGGATGTGTAAATGCTACTCCACAAACATCACATTTGTAAGGCTTCTCTCCAATATGTATTCTTTTGCATTCCATCAGGGTTCGAAAACTGTAAATCCTACTCCACAAACATCACACTTGCAAGGCTTCTTTCCAGTATGTATATACTCCTCAAACATCACACTTGTAATGCTTCTCTCCAGTACGTATTCTTTAGTGTCCTTCAGGGTAGAAAACTGTGTAAACTCTACTCTACAACATTCATACTTGTAAGACTTCTCTCAAGTATGTGTTATTTTATGTGCTCTCAGATACAAAGAATGTGTAAACCCTACTCAACAAACATCACATTTGTAAGGCTTCTCTCCAGTATGTGTTGTTTTATGCACTTTCAGATCAGAATAATGCATAAACCCTAGTAGATACAATTCAGGTTTTGTGTTCCTTTCAGGTTAGAAGACCATGTAAACTCTACTACACAAACATCACACTAGTAAGGCTTCTCTTTAGTATGTATCATTTTGAGTTTCTTTAGACTAGATCAGTGTTTCTCAACCCTTATAGTAACAACGCCCCCTATTGACAACTAATATTTTAAAATGCCCCTACACCCTTTTAACACCCCCTTGCTCTTTATCTTGTATACACAAACACTCATACATATATACCACCATACTTTTTAAAAAGCAATGCAGGTAATGAGTTATCTTTTCTGATAATATAAAAAAAAAGAGAAAGCACATTTATAAAAGCATAGTTATATTAAATATGTATTTAAGTACAGATTTACACAAGTTCATTATCCTTGAATTAAAAATTGGTGGAGCAAATGATATAAAATTAGTTCTTACAACTCTATAACTATCATAATCATATACTTTTAATAGCACCAAAATGAGTGCATATATTTCTTCAAATCTGAATATTTAAGTCTCTCCTTATGCAACTACTTTAAACATGAAAAGATTTGAAAAACTTATTAGTTGATAATAATAATTATATAAAAATTCACTTACTAATGAACCTTAATGAGATCCTTGCGCTTGGTGTGACTCAGTCAGTTTTGTAATATTTGGTTCTAAGTTTGTTAAAAGAAGTCTCAAATCACCTCTGTTACAAATCTGCAGTCAGTTTCGTTGCTTTCATAGTAGCAACACTACTGCACTGAACCCCTTCTCCACCAAATACCACGTTGGGAATGCTGTAATTAGCAATTTAGTTTCACGCCAAAGAACGGGATACAAAAGCATCTGATGGCTCCAAAAATGTTCGTATTGTGTGTGACTGAATCGTGCTTTTGCCTAAAAGTCATTTTGTAGCTCAATTAATTCTTCTTGTAAATGTTGACTAACTTGTTCCACATCTGATTCAAACAGATTAATCACCCAATCCAGTATTATTAGTTCTTGCAAGTCTTTAAACCTTATGCTCATATCATTTTTAATAGCGTCCAAATGACTGCAATAAACCTCTAAATCTGAATTTTTAAGCCTGTCCCCCACCTAACTGCAGTAAACATGGAAAATGAGAAAGTTCTCGGCAACTAATTTATTTTAATATAATGTCAATTTGGTGATGAAGTATGTTTTCTTTTGAGATCTTTCAGACTAGAAGACTGTGTAAATCATACTCCACAAACATCACACTTGTAAGACTTCTCTCAAGTATGTGTTATGTTATGTGCTCTCAGAAATGAGGAATGTGTAAACCCTACTCCACAAACATCACACTTGTAAGGCTTACCTCCAGTATGTGTTATTTTATGCACTTTCAGACCAGAAGAATGCATAAACTCTTGTAGATACAATTCAGATTTTGTGTTTCTTTCATTCTCTCTGGTACATTCTGTTTTGTTTGTTCAGGTTAGCAGACCATGTAAACCCTACTCCACAAACAAAGCACTTGGGAAGCTTCTGTCCAGCATGTATTCAGGGTAGAAAAATGTGTAAAATCTACTCCACAAACATCACATGTAAGACTTCTCTCCTGTATGTATTCTGTTGTGATGTTTCAGACCAGAAGAATGAGTAAACAATACTCCACAAACATGACACTTGTAAGGCTTCTCTCCAGTATGTATTCTTTTGTGTTGTTTCAGACCAGAAGACAGAGTAAACCCTATTCCACAAAAATCACACTTGTAAGGCTTTTCTCCAGTATGTATTCTTTTGTGTCCATTCAGGTTAAAAGACCTTGTAAACTTTACTCCACAAACATCACACTTGTAAGGCTTCTCTCCAGTATGTATTCTTTTATGTTCCTTCATGGTAGACAACAGTGTAAACTCTACTTCACAAACTTCACACTTGTAAGGCTTCTCTCCAGTATGCATTTTTTTGTGTTGATTCAGACCAGAAGACTGAGTAAACCCTACTCCACAAACATCACACTTGTAATTCTTCTCTCCAGTATGTATTCTATTGTGTTGTATCAGACCAGAAGACCGAGTAAACCCTTCTTCACAAACATCACACTTATAAGGCTTCTCTCCAGTATGTATTCTTTTGTGTTTTTTCAGATTAGAAGAATGTGTAAACAATACTCCACAAATATCACAATTGTAAGGCTTCTCTCCAGTATGTATTCTTTTGTGTTGTACCAGACCAGAATAATGAGTAAACAATACTCCACAAACTTCACACTTGTAATGCTTCTCTCCAATATGCATTCTTTTGTGTTGTTTCAGACCAGAAGACTGTGTAAACCCTAATCCACAACAATCACACTTATAAGGCTTCTCTCCAGTATGTATTCTTTTGTGCTTTTTCAGACTAGAAGAATGTGTAAACATTACACCACAAACATCACACTTGTAAGGCTTCTCTCCAGTATGTATTCTTTTGTGTTGTTTCAGACCAGAAGACTGAGTAAACCCTACTCCACAAACATCACATTTGTAATGCTTCTCTCCAGTGTGTATTCTTTGGTGTTGTTTCAGACCAGAAGACTGAGTAAACCCTACTCCACAAACATCACAATTGTAAGGCTTCTCTCCAGTATGTTTTATTTTGAGTTTCTTGAGATTAGAAGACTGAGTAAACCCTACTCCACAATCATCACACTTGTGAGGCTTCTTTCCAATATGTTTTCTTTTTAGGTTTATTGGAGTAGAACACTGTGTTAGCGTTACCCCACAAACATCATGTTCATAAAGGTTCTGAATGTTTTTACTCTGCATGTCGTTCACAAATCCCCAACTTGTATCAACCCCATCAAGCTCACCACTTTTCTTTCTGATGTCATCTGACCCACTTTCATTTTGAATTGGGACCTTAAAATCATTCTGGGTCTCACCAATGATTGCTGATCTGTCTTGACTAGTAATGGGATGCACAGCTACATCACTTCCAGTTGTTCCAGACTCATCATAATTGGTATAATCATTCTTGCACAATCTGTCCTTGATGTTGATGCCCTGGGCTTGGTATTGCACATCTGAAATTATATGGGATTTAGATAGAAATAAATAACTAAGCAGTCAGTTATTAGATGTCTTAAATTGTGTAGCTCTATAAAAGACATATAGCTGAATCAAAATTTAAAATTGGGGATAGTAAGCTATAATGGCAGCATTACATTTCATTCTATATCTTCAATATCTATTAGGAAAATAAATAGTTAATTTCCTTCATTATGTGCACAATTTTTCTTAACTAATGTTTACATTAATGTCTGCACAGATTCAATTTGCCTCTAATGAATGTTGCCAAATTTTGCTTAATGTCATGAGTGGACATATTTTGGTATATTTTTTGAAAATTCACATTAAATTTAATTATCGTAATCATGTCAAGATGTCTTGCAAAAAAAAAAAAATTAATTTAAAATAAAAAACTATAGCAGCTTTAGAAGCAAAGATTTCTTACAAGATTGAAATAACAGTGAAATGCAATTTTTTTTTTGTTTTTTTAATGGCAGAAATCTTTAACTGCTCAATGTTAAAATGTTTAAGGGCAAAGGTTAAATACTCTACTTTATCAGTGTGATGTGGCTGGTATCAAACAGTATTGGCTACTGCTGTTCCTTTGGCTCTACTGGTTGCATGGAGAGGGGGAACATGCTGCATGGGCAACAGCTTGATCTCCCTATAACTGTGCCCAAGCTCGCAATCTGGACAGAACACTCCAACGTTACCCTATAAGTGTCGGCCCACCTGGTGTAGGGCATGATGCCAGGGGTTACTTTCAACAGTGGGGAGAGGTTGTTTGATCTGTCTGGACAGCTACCACCAGCTTCAAACTGGGCAATCCCCAATCAATTAGGTATTGTCCAGCAATGACGGGCTCAATCCTCTCTTCATTTAGTTTATGGGACATCAATTTTGTTTCTTCTTTCCTTCATCTTCAATGCATGATCATAGCCTGTAAAACATACGCGGCACATTTTCTTCTCATTGGTAAATATTCTCCTAGCATCAGTACCATTTTTAGATTTATGATGTCATTCTAATCCTAACCTTAGTAGCCAAAACTGGTTAGAATCCACTGAGTTTCTCGGCCAATGAATAGAGCAAACTACTTTAGGCTCAGCTAGATACACCCTAAACCCACTCTAGAAAACCCCTCATGTGACTTTTAACGCTACTGATTGGAGCATCTGTAGTATGCCAGATCCCATGTCCAAGCAGAATTAACACAGTAAAAGATCTGTCATTGAATACAAAATTCACTTGCATCCAGGAAGGCGAAGGGGATAAACCTAATCGAAGACTGCCAATTCACGCATTTAGAGCATGGTAAAGCCATGTTTCTAAACTGCAGATTAAAGTTCCAACTCTGAGTAGGTAAGTGAAATCTCGTAGAAAAATAGAATTGTAGTGAACTGTGGAAAACCTTGCAAACTCAACGCAGTGATCAGTTTTGCATTATTCATTTTCTTTACAATCGCAGCTAGCCACAAGGCTACAGTGTGATCTTGTGTATTTTATTACCCCAAGGAAGAATTCTGTACAAAATGTTCATATTAATTTTAAATGTATTCTATATTATTTTCTGTACTAATTCAATGCATTTGACCTGACGATTAGACAAGAGGAAATTAATAACAATAATAATGTTGATATGTCATGCTCTAATCATTCATCATAATTTACATGACTTCAATCGGAGATAAAGTACTATTATAATGTTGACCGACTGTTCTATAATAATTCGTCATAAATTACATGATGATTCGACAGAGATAAAGTACTATAAAAGGTCGCTAGACAATTCTATAAAAATTATGTCCAACAATTCTATGTTAATTCATTATATTTGACATGATGGTTAGACAGAGGCACAGAACTAGAATACTGTTGCCAACCCTTCCATAATAATTCATCATGTTAACATGATGATTAGTGATGACATAAAGAATTATAATACTGCTGCTTGGGCAGGGAAATATAATAATAAAAGGCAGAAAAGGGGAGAAAGTTGGATTCAAGATAAGGCTCTAGACATATGATATTAGAGACTAAAATCTGATATGACTGGCAGATGGATGGCTTTCTCAAGCTAGAAAACTAGTGAAGCCATATTTGTCTTCAGTCTATGGGAGAATCCTCGCACGATAGTCCAATCTAAGATGAAGAATAGGGAGTCGAGCACAGAGAAGGCAGATCCACACCATTAGAGACCCACCTGATGCAATGTCACAAAGAGACAGGACAACCAACCACACTTTGCTATCAGCCAGGGGCTGAAAAGATAAGTTCCCTGTATTAAAGGGAGCCCACCATATCAATGTAAAAGCACATAGCCATTCATCAGTATGATGATTCAAACTTGAATTGTTTATCACATACTTCTAAAACACTTCCATAAACACTACCATAATTCATCATCAGTTCATTTTAATTTTATTAAACCAATTGGGTGTATATAATGTACCCCATGATTTGTTCATTCAATTAGATGATACATACTGTCTGATGTTTTATCTTCTTTGTAGAAGGTAGGGGGCTCATAAAAATAATATATATAATAATCCCAGCAATAAGTGATCAAAGGATAATAATAATACATAACATAGAAGAGGACTATGGTAGCAAGAGACCAAATACCTCTAAACAAACTTTTCCAGACCCTGTTCAAGTTAGGATAATTTACACACTTGTCTCCCTTTAGCCGGTGGAGAAACCCAACAGGACTTCTTGAGCCAAATCTTCCTCTGGGTGATCCAGGCACAACTTTATATCTATTATTCCTAAACTACTATAGTTTCTTATCCTTCCTACACTACGTCACTTGTCCCACCATTGTTAGCTTTCCCCATTAGGTAAATGGGGACTTGGGTCAAACCCAAACAGTGGACAGAAAATTTCACACCAAGCAATATTCACAAAAAGAGAATTAAAAGAAAGAAATAAAATATCAGATTGGAATGTCTGGAACATCTGGACTATGTTGACTGGACTATAAAAAATACTAGCAGTACATAAACGATGTCAGGAAGACAGCCTTATCAACCACAAACAGAAACAAATTCAGGTGGATATAGCGGCACTTTAAGAAATGCACCTGGCAGGCTCTGGAATGGTGAGTAAGAAGAACTATACATTTTATTGGCAAGGGGAAGACCTTAATGAATCTAGAGGACACAGAGTAAATCTTTTAAAAAATTGCTATCTAAAATGGTTGAACCAGGTGAGAATGAATCAAAATGCCTGATAGCACTCCACCTGCAAACTAGTGCATGTTCCATTATTCTTGTCAGTGTGTATGCTCCTACACTGTAATCTGCGTCAGAAGCTAAAGACAAGTTGTATGAGAATCTAGTAGCAGTCATCAAAAGCACACCTAGGCATGAAAAAACCTGTTCTCCTTAATAACTTCAATGCTAGAGTAGGTGCCGATAATGTTTCATGTCCATCACCTGAGTTTTGCCATCGCTATATTGATGATAGAATTGGAGTCACAGACATTTCTGGTTAACCTCCGTAGATTCCTTGAGTATGTTGGCAATTTCCATCCTGCCATCAAATTCACTTCTCTTATTTCTACCACTTCAGTTAACTTTCTTGACATTACTGTCAATATTACTCCTACTGGCCTTACTACTTCTGTCTTTTATAAACCTACTGATGCTCATGGTTTCTTCTTTACACCTCTTCTCACCCTCTCAGCTGTAAAGATTCTATTCCCGTTTCTCAACTTCTACGCTTGTGTTGGATATGTCACAATGAAGATGATTTCCATGAACGAGCCCAAGAAATCTCAAGTTTTTTCACCGACGTCACTATCCTGAAAGAGTATTATCTGATGCTCTTAATCACATTAGTCAAGTTACTCGTCAGGTGGCACTTACTGCCAAACCTACTACTACATCTGACATACTCAAACTTGTCTTAACTTTTCTCCACCACTGTTTGGCGGTGAACAAAATTATGTTTTACCATATTCCTATTCTCCACACTGATCCTGATACCACAGAGTTGTTTCATCATACCCCTTTGGTGGCATATCATAGGGATAAGAATTTTAGGGATATTCTTGTACACAGTCGCTTGAGACAAATTAGTCCTTCTCACTTTGGTATTAAACCATGCCAATGCTGCATATGTAAGACCTGTCCTTTTGTACTTCAAACTCAGTCAGTTTCTTTTCCGAATAGTAATTTGTCATTAGAGAGTCTTTCACATGCGAATCCAGAAACCTGATTTATTATTTCATCTGCAAGAGGTGTGGTATTACCTATATTGGGGAAACTGACAGACGTTTGGCAGACAGGTTTTGTGAGCACTTAAATGACATCTATCATGACAAACCTTTACCAGTGGCAATCCATTTCAATAGGCCTGACCATTCAGGTAATACTGATATTCATGTCACTGCCCTCCTTTCATGTATCGGTGTTGAAGGCGATCTTCTCTGTTGTTCTGGAACATTCAATTTGACAACAATGTTCCATATAATGTCAATAAAGTGGTTATAAATTCTGGCCATGTTAGTTGAGTTCTTATATGGTTTCATTCAAGATTTTCATCGTGTCAATTGGTGTTGCTTTACGCGAATGCGGGGTGGGGTAGAAAAACGTGTGAGCAAACATTTGAAAGTTGCAATTATATTGAACTTGTAATTCCATTGACGTGAGAAGTCGGTTCGTTGAGTCCATACATTTATTCACAGTGATACATACATGATGATCAATTCCAATAGGAGTAGAACATAAGTCCATAGAAGTAATGCATAAATTAATCAATAGCGTAGACTGCTGTTTTACGTGTCAATGTCCGTTTAAGGATTCAGAGCAGTAATTGTCGTCAGAACATCACAGCTATATGCACGAGCAGATAGACATGGCTACCTGCTGACAGTGAGACTGCGAGTCTGAGTATATTCATACGAATTTGACGATTATTCTTCTCCTTCTGAGAATTCTAGTTAAATACTAACCTCCATATATTTCCCTCTCATATCGGGTTCTAGGACTGACCCTGGTCCATCAAAAATACACATATAAATGGCTATATCATGCCATTGAATTGGAAGGTTAGAAAAACGCAGCTATTCAGCTTGGCGGTCAAGTAACAAAGGGTCGCGTTTCTTAGTTACCGACTGTGTCCTAAACAACGCTATACACGTCATAATCGATCGTGTATGAAGCGTTCAATAATTGAAACATCTATCGCAATATATTAAATGTCTTAACCTTTACAATTGCACGTCTGGTAACCTTTAGCAGACGGCGTTAATATCATATACCGTAACAATCGGTGATGACCGAACTCGCTTTTTGTTGGAGAATTGTCTCATTTTTCAAATGGGGGTTTTATCTCCTGCAGGCCTTAATGTCCAGCATCATTTTGCATAAATTATGGTGGCTTCTCTTTTTGTTTCATACATCTTTATTTCTTCTATCATTGTTTTTCTGATCTATCTTTGTTTTTGCTTTGGTTCGTTTTGTATCCTTTTAGCCATCACTAGCTCATACGTCACTTCTGCGTGACACTTATTTTCACAGCCATCTTAAGTGTTTCATTCTTGGATCCAGCTAAGTGACTTTTTACTTGTTTCAATAGTGTTGTTCATTCCTGTCTTTGTTTTGTTGATTATTTACTTTCTTGTTTCGATATGTCTTTCTGGTTTTACAATGTTCTTGCATTTTTATTGTTCTCGTTTTGCTCAGCACCATTGTTCCATCTGCTTGTATCGCTTATTTGGTGTGTTCCTCATCATCATATATTTTTGTAGTACCTATTTGTAATTCTTGTCCTTGTCACCTGTTCGTAATTGTGGCTGACGAAGGGTAAAAGACTATTAGCTCCAGCTCACTGAGAGCATCCAGAATGTATTGCAAACATGGAATACTAGACAAATGTACGGCAGTATAAAGAAAGCCCATGGTCCTCAAAAAAAAAAAGTAAGATGGCACCGCTAAAACTTGTCAGTGGGGAGAAACAAACTGATAAAGGTAAATATATGGAAAGTTGGGTACAGCACTACTCTGAGCTTTACGCTAGAGACAATACCATCATGCATGCATCCCTTGATGCTGTCAAATGTTTACCAACTATGGAGGAGCTGGATGCTGAACCAACATTGGAGCAACTCAGCAAAGCCACTGATAGCTTAGCCTCTGGCAAAGCCCCTGGCAGTGATTGAATTCCTCCTGATTTAATCAAATGTTGTAAGATTACATCCCCTGCACATGGTGCTGTGCCAGTGATGAGAAGAGACAACTATCCCTCATGTGAGATGCCAAGATTGTAACTGTATAATAATAAAGGAGACAGAAGTGATTGCAATAACTACAGAGGCATCTCTCTTCTTAGTGTGACAGTTTGGGCAGAAGAATCTAATTTTACACTAGTAATACATTTTTGATCTAGTCTACAGTGTTTATTTGTGTTCATGTTGGCATTATCTCACACGGAAAAGAGCAATCTAAAAGAAATAGACCTTTGCCATCTTTGAAGATGACAAACTTGTTACATACAGGAGATGTAATCAGAAATGACCCTCATTTATAGTGATCTTGGCGCTGTCTGACCCAAGTGGAATACATCTTAGTTGAGTAGGAAACAGTGAAATATGTGACTTAGTTAACAAATAATGTAGAAATTATATCACTAGTTAGCAGGAAAGGTGTGCACAATTAGGAGGATAATCTTTGCTATGAGCAACTAAACATATGGCAAAGAGTATCTCGTGTCAATAAAACTGGGCATAGGACACCTGATTCAATCCTTTGAGAGAGATGGACATAGCTTGCCAGACACACGACGTAGGTATCATATAGTATAGTACGATTTAAACTCAAACAGTTAAAGGCTCGAGTCAGAGTTCAGAAGTAGCCAGGTCATCTTCTTGTGCGATATGCACCCTCAAATGAAATGCCAGTGAGGATGGGGCTATTGCATAGATACTTGTACATCTATGCTAAAGAGAACTATCAACATCAAGGTATGTTTACCTATGAGTACATTTTATAATACTTTAGATTTAGTAATCTTAGATGTTTCAGGTTTAAGAGTTACTGCTGTTTATTGATGCTCAAAGTTTGTGTAGTTTGATAGAAGCTGATTGGCAAATTATGTGTTTTCTAGTGTAATTTCACAAATATATCATAGCTACTTTCAATTGAAGGACATGTGTTAACATACTAAGTAAAATTATTAGAGGAATTCTAGTTAGAATCACGCTGTATACAAGTGTGTACTTATTATTAACTATTATTTGTCCAGTGTTAACTAATAGTTATTTTGCATTCCAAGGAGCTGTAACTGTGGTTGATTTCATATCAGTGATTATTGTGATCTGGGAAAGGAACCTGTCCTCCTACCAAAATATCCAACCGAGTGGTGGATGGTTGAATGGCCTCTAGATATAAAAGTTAGCAAAGGGAATTTGGGCAATATCAGATCAAGTCCTGTTAGTTCAAATGAGCGGCAGACCACTGGTATCACTTTGATTCAAATATATGCCCCAACAGCAGATAGCACAGAAAAAGAAATTGACACATTTTACAATGAATTTGATAAGGCAATGACTCGGTGTAGATCTCACGAGACAACTGTTATACTTGGAGACTTCAGTGCAAAAATTGGAAATGAAAAAGTTGATTATGTGACTGGTGGTTATGATCTGGCAAAAAGAAATGAGAGAGAGATGACAAACTGATAGAGTGGGCAAGAATGCATGATATGATAGTAAGAAACACCTGGTTTAAACAGCATCTTAGATGTCTCTGGTTGTGAAAAAATCCAAGGAACAATGTTCATAATCAGATTGACTACATACTTATATACAGGAGATTTAGAAACAGTTTGAAATCTGTGAAAACTAGGCCAGGAGCAGACTGCAACAGTGACCATGTACCAGGAATAATAAAACAGAATAACATTTAAGAAAGTAAAGCAAGCTTCACAGCATATCAAGTTAAACTTAGCCTTAATTAAATCAGACAAGGAAATAAGTGAAATATACAACATTACAATACAGAATAGGTATATTGCAATAGAAAAAATACAGAGTATAGATGAACAGTAGGAAATAATAAAGAAATCTATACATAAACATCAAAAGAAATTGTACCAGAAGTAAATAGGACTGCAAAAAGGAAGTGGATGGCAAACAAAATTTTAAAACTGATACATATGGACATAAGGAAATAGTAAACAAATGTAAAACAGCAAAAGAAGCATGGCTAAACCAGAAGTGCTGAGAGCTTGAAGTACAGAACAGAAAAGACACAAAATCTATAAACAAGCAAATAAATGAGGTAACAGGCAGAAGGACACAAACAGTCACTGCTGTTTGAAATCAAAAGAAACAGCGCTGTTAATGAATCATGAGAACATGAAAGAAAGGTGGACAAAATACATTAGGGAGCTGTATGATGATAAAAGACCAAATTTGAATGACAAGGACAGTTGTGAATGACCTCCAATACTTGTGACAGATGTAGAGGATGCCAAGTGCCACATGAAAAGGCAAAGCGCCTGGAGGATACTGGTTGAGGATACCAAAGGCCCTCTGCACATACGGATGATAACACTGACAACATTAACAATAATAATGAAAATCTTAGTATTACTTAAGAACAACAAATCAAACCAATAATAATTAATATACAAAAAATAACAAACCAATAAAAAATAAAGAACCACACATTAAAGATATTCTCAATAAAGTAACACAAAGTATGACTTTAGAAAAAATAAATTCTAATATAAATTGACACCATCAATAGCAATCAATTATAAATGACAATAGAAAACTGATTATAGCACAAAACTGAAAATAAAATGACATTAAATACCCTAATTATAACCAACAATTAGGTTGAACGGAGTAGACCAAGATAGTGTACAATTCATTCATAACCCTCCACTCCCAAAGGAGCATAGGCCTTCAACAAACACATGCCAAGTCCTCCTGTCACGTGTCATCATCTCAAGTTCTTTCTACCTTCTCCTTATCATTTTCATCTGTTTCCAGCTCTCTTTTCCATGTGCTTCTTGGTCTACCTCTGCCTCTCTTGCCTTGGGGGTTCCAAAACAAGGACTGCCTTGTAATGCTATCAACAGGTTTCCTCAGTGTGTGTCCTATCCATTGCCATCGTCTTCTTCTCATCTCTTGTTCCACTGGCACTTGTCTAGTTCTTGTCCTCAGTTCCACGTTGGTAACCTTGTCATACCACTTTAATCCCTCTATTCTACGCAAGCACCCATTTATGAAAGTCTGTAGCTTTTTGGTTGTTGTCTTTGTTGTTCTCTATGTTTCAGAGCCATACAATAGGACTGACTTGACATTTGAGTTGAAGATTCTTATTTTCGTGTTGGATCCAATTTCTCTTGATCTCCATATATTTCCCAATGCTATGAAAGCTCCTCTTGCTTTTTGTATTCTTATTTTGATATAACTGTCTGTCCCTCCAACTTTGTCTATATTGCTGCCAAGATATGTGTATGATTCTACATCTTGTATTGGTGCTTCTTCAAGTTCAACCCTGTTATCATTACCTGCATTTATTCTCATTATCTTTGTCTTTTCCCTGTGTATTTTCAGACCCAATTGCTAAGACCTCTCAACAAGTGTTTTCAATTTGTCCTGCATTTGATTACGGTTATGGGACAGAAGAGCCAAGTCATCAGCAAAATCCAGATCATCCAACTGTTTAGTCAGAGTCTACTGGATTCCATTTCTGTTGTGTGTTGTTGATGTTCTCATAACCCAGTCTATTGCTAATAAGAAAAGAAATGGAGACAAGAAGCATCCCTGTCGCACTCCTGTTCTTATCCCAAAAGGTTCTGTAAGCTGTCCTTCATGAAGAACTCTGCATGTCATGTCTTCATATGTTTTCTTTATTAAATTAATGATTTTCAGGGGAACTCCATAATGCCTCATCAATTTCCAAAGTGATTCTCTATCTACACTGTCAAATGCCTTTTCATAGTCCACAAATCCGATGTATAATGGTGTCTTCCATTCCAGACTTTGTTCAACTATTATTCTCAAAGTGGCTATCTGGTCTGTACAGGATCTGTTTTGTCGAAAACCTGCTTGTTCATCTCTCAGTTTCTTGTCTATGAACTCTTTTAATCTCTCAAGGATAATCTTATTTAATACTTTTCCTGGCACTGATAGTAACATTATTCCTCTATAATTTGTGCCCTCTTGTAAATTTCCTTTCTTAGGCAACTAAACCAGATATCCTTCCTTCCATTCTGCTGGTATCCCTTCCTTTTCCCAGACTTTACCAAGTAATTTATATAACATCTCTGTAGCCGTGTTGATTTCTGCTTTGATGGCCTCTGCTGGAATGCCATCAGGTCCAGATGCTTTTTCATCTCATAGAAGCTTTATGGCTTTCTTTATTTCTTCCTTTGTTGGTCTTTCACTGTTAATTTGTAGCTCTTCTTCTGCTGGCTGGATGTCAGGGGGGTTTTGTGGAGCTGGTCTATTGAGAAGGTCCTCAAAATATTCTGTCTACCTCTTCATTTGCTCTTGTATATTGATGAGCAGTTTTCCATTCTTGTCTTTTATGAGACAACTTGTTTGCTTGTATTTCCCTGTTAGCTTCTTTGTGCTGCTATACAGTTCTCTCATATTTCCTTTGGCTGCAGCATCTTCTGCCTCTCTTGCCAACTCCTCAATATACTTCCTCTTGTCTCTTTTGATACTTCTTTTAACTTCTTTGTTTGCTTCTGTGTACACTTCTTGAGCCTTGGCTTTGGAACTTCACGTTTTGCTTGTGTTTAAATCTGCTTTCTTGTTTTTTCTGTCTTTTATCATCTTGATGGTTTCTGTTGTTATCCATGCTTTTTGTTGTCATTCCCTTTTCCCCAGTATTTCTTCTCATGTCTCATTCCATACAGTTTTGATTTGCTGCCAATAGTCTTCTGTATTCTCTACATCTTCCAGCTGTTGGAGCACTTGGAATTTGTTGGATATTGTGACCGCAAACTTGTCTCTTGATTTCTTAGATGTCCTACATTAAATTGTTGTCTATAATTTTGCATTGTTGCATATCTCTTGAGTTTCATTTTTACTTTGGCTATCAGAAGGTGGTGATCTGATGCCACATCTGCTCCTCTATATACCCTTACATTCTGCAATGATGATCTGAACTTCTTGTTTTTGCATATATGATCAATCTGATTTTCTGTTCTATGGTCTGGTGATATCCATGTTGCCTTGTGTATTCTCTTATGTGGAAACATGCTTCCTCCTATAGCCAATTGATTTGAAGCACAGAAGTTTGAGAATAGTTCCCCATTTTCTTTCATTATTCCTAGCCCCTATTTTCCCATAACTTCTTCAAAGCCGGTGTTGACTGTACCTATCTTTGCATTCATGTCACCCATCAAAATTGTGATGTCTCTTTTTACTTTTTCCATAATTTCCTGTAGTCTAGCATAAAATGCTTCTTTCACAGACTCTTCTTTGTCATTAGTTGGTGCATAACATTCACATTTATTTTCTTTTTAGCTGTTTTAAAAGTAGCTGTTATTATTCTGGGTCCAACGGCTACCCATTCAATGAGTGCTTTCTGTGCTTCTTTAGATAACAAAAGAGCTACCCCTTCACTGTGGTGTGAACTTTCGTTTTCATGTCCTGATCTTCTTCTTCTTCGATCCTTAACCACCGACCATCAAAGCAGTCAGTGGCCATCACGCCTAGTGGCGTCTTGTAGGGCAACAACAAATTGATTCCACTTTGCACGGTCGGTGGCCATCCTTCGTACAGTGCCCCAACTCTGGTTCATTCTTTGCATCTCAGCCTCCACAGTCCTCCGCCAAGTTGTTTTTGGTCAGCCTCTCTTTCGCTTTCCTTCAGGGGTCCAAAGCATAGCTGTTCTTGTGATGGCATCGGGGTCTCTTCTGAGGACATGACCAACCCAGCACCAGCGTCTGCCAGCTATGATGGTATGCATGTCCTCTTGCTTGCTACGAGTAAGCAGATCTTGGTTGGTGATGGTATTCGGCCAAAAGATTCATGTCCTGAGGACGGCACCAATTCACCTGTGATGAGTTTCTTCCTGTCTACCCCCTTCCACTTTGTTTCACACAGTCCCTGAACCTCGATTTTATATTCCCTCATTTCTGCTGCTACTTGTGCCACTTTCCCTTGTTTGTTTAATGTCCAGCCATTCCAGGTGCCAAATCTGGAAGTTCTCATAGAAGAAAGAAGGTTAGTCAGTAATACAGACTCCTTTCGGCTTTCTCTGTGTTGCATCATACACCTCCTTGCGAGAGGACCTTCCCCTGTCTTGGATGGCTGTGTTTTATTTTCTTTAATTGACTTGTCCATGTTTGTTGAAGTGTTTTGTGGTTTAAATTTTTTACGGGATGGGGTAACCGGCCCCATGCCCAACCCTCTTTAGTCGCTTTCTACGACATGCTTGGCAGGGAAAAGTGTTACTATTCTTTGCTCCCCTTTGGGCCCCGGTAACACATGGGTGAAGATAGTGTACAAGCAGAGGCAATAATGGTCAGCTGGTTCTAGCCCGCTCTCCACTCATGACGTAAAAAAATTTATTCTTCCAGCATAATATGATGCCATTTTCCTTTTCTTGAGATCATCATGGTTTTTGTTTGGAGCTGCTGATAACCAGCTCTCTCTTTTCCAGTTCTTCCTTCCAGACTTACAGGTTGGATTAACTCTAACAGTCTCAGCCTTGTTGATTCATCCATTGCAGTGTCATTATATAGCAGGTGATTATTAATTGCCCTTAGTAGCTCTCCCTTATCCACATCCAGTGTCCCCAATATGGATGCTTTTGAGGTCAGTCTGTCAGCTCTCTCATTGTCATGTACCAATGCATGACTAGTTCTAAACTAATTTTATTATTATTTTTTATTTATTTTTAAGATAGGTTTTCTGAAACTGGAAGTGGCAAATGGAACTGACTGTGCATCTGTAAAGAAAGCAGTTTGTCTCTCTGTGTTTTCTTCTGTCATTATAACCTTTGCTGCAGTTTTCAAGGCCTCTGTCTCTGCTCTGAAGTTACTTGAAATTGTCCTATTGCCACTGACAGCTTTTTCTATGAACCAGTGCTTAAGGTCAGATAGACACCTCCACCTCCATTTTCTGTTGCATTTGTTGCTAATCCATCAGTGTATGCATGTGTCCAGGTGTTGGGTGGGTAATGTTTCTCTATGTATTTTATTGCTATCAGTTTTCTCTCTGTTGCAGTATGGCTCATTTTTCTTTCAATTTCAGGAATGTTTTCTATTACCTCAGGGAAACGATGTTGATTCCAAACTGAAAGCTTGTGTGCAGTTTAGATAATATATAATAGTTAATAACTGATATTGTATTTTTGAAAACTGCTCTCATCTGTGGTTTAGTTGATTCTATAAAGTTGCTTTGTTTAAGTCTTTGCCTTCTAAGAGCATTCATTCTATGGCACATTGGATGGTCTGTTAGTCTCTTGAATTTTTCAGCTTGTTGCTGAGCCCTGCAGTCTCTTCTTTCCTCCACTAGCTGGAGGTATGTAATCTTTTCTAGTTCTTTTACAGGTGTTGACTTCATGCCGCCCGCTATAATTCTCATTGTTTGATTTTGGAGTCTGCTGATTTTATTGAAGTTTGACTTAGCTGCTGTTGCCCATGCTGCAATGCCATACTCTAGGACTGGTCTCACTCGCACTGTGTATAACGTCTTTAGCACTCTCTCATCTGCACCCCAAGTTGTTTCAGCAAGTTTTTTCATTATTGCCATTCATTGCCTTGCTCTCATTCGGTTTCAGTCAACTTGTTTTTTTCCAAGTCAGACGGTGATCAAAAGTAATGCCTTGGTAGTTTGGATTTTCATTTAAATGTAGATTTTCTCCATTTATCACTAGTTTGGAGCTCTGTGGTTTATTTGAGAAGGAAAATACTGAGTACGTTGTTTTTTTTCCTTCATTTCTCTTTATAAAACATGTTTTGGCTCACTCTTCTAGTGATGTTAGTGCTTGCTGCATTCAAATGTTTGCGGTAGTGATATACTCTTCAGAGATTCACAAGCCTAAGTCATCTACAAGCCTAAGTCATCTACAAAGGAGGCACTGTGTGTTATTTTTTGGAATATTGTCTGTTATGTCATTTATGTATGCAAGGAACAGTGTAGGTGACAGGACTCCCCCTTGTGGGACCCCCTGCTCTAATATAAACTTTTTACTAGTCTGTCCTTGTAGCTGTATTCTGGCAGTTCTATTCTCAAGGTAGTGGCCAATCCATTTGTATATTCACCCACACAAATCCCTTCTGTTCAGTTTGACTTTCAATCCCTCTTTCCAAACTTTATCAAAAGCTTTTTCTAAATCTACCAAAACCACTAGCGTGTGTTTATTCTCTTGGAAGGCATCTTTGATTTCCTGAGCTATATTTGTAATCTAATCTTCAGTGTTGTCTGAATCCTGCTTGTTGAGGGGTTAATAGGTGTTTGTTTTCCAAGTGCCACATCAGTTTGGTATTAATCATGTGCTTCATTAGTTTTTCTACACAGCTTAGTAGGCTGAGTGGTCTGTAACCATTTTGTTCTTTCAGATCCTTGTCTTTCTTTTGGTATATGTATTATTATGTTGAAAAGACAAAATAATACAGACCTGGATGACCTCAGAATAGTGCTTCACAAACTACGTCAATGACACAAAAGTGTTTTGATATAATGGATCCCATCTCACTGTTAAATTATTGGCAATGAAGAGGCTGAAAGGTTGGCAAAGGAAGGTGGTAATCTACCTCAGCCTGATGCAAGAATAACTTTTGTGGAGGCAAAGAGTTTTATCAGAATCAGATACAGAAACAAATGGAATGTAGAACATCCAGGTCACACACAAAATGATGCATACTACCTGCTCAACAGAAGAGAACAAGTGGTAATCTTCAGACTCTGCATTGGCCACAACAGATTGAGATATCATCTATTCAACAAGCTAAAGATAGAAACTATTGATCAGTGTAACTGTGGCACTGATACAATAAGTGCTGAACAACTGCTTCAAAGTTGCCCAACATATACGGAACAGAGAAAGCACATATAGCCGACACCAGTACCATTCATGGAAAAGCTCTACAGAGATTCAAACAGCCTCAAACTGACGACTGCTTTCATTGACAACATTCAAGTGGACCTCTGAGAGTGTATGAGGAAGAACTAACGTTATATACATTATATATGATAATTAAAACACACCGCGAGCTGAGCAGGAAAGTTGTTTCCTTTTTCTTTAAATTTCTATTTACTTTAAATACGTTTTTACAGTTATGATCCATGGAGTGATGTTATCGTCTACACTTAAATCTGTTGTAAGGTACAAGTAGAGGATTTGCATCACTGGCTTTTGCTTTCTGTGTTTTTTACGTAATTGCTTTTGCCCTCTCCCTTTTTTTTCTTAAAATGCGCCGGAATTGATACTTGCCTACTTTGTATATGTATCTGCCCTGGCACCCCAAGACAGGTAACGAACAATCATTCCTGTGACCACCATAATTAAAAAGGCTAATGATAAACATTATAACACAATGTGTGAATTTTTATTTCTATTCATCATCATCATAACCCTCCACTCCCAAAGGGGCAGAGGCCTTCAACAAACACATTCCAAGTCCTCCTGTCATGTGCCATCATCTCAAGTTTTTTCCATGTTCTCCTCATCATTGTCACCTCTGTTTCCAATTCTCTTCTCCATGTGCTTCTTGGTCTACCTCTGCCTCTGTTGCCCTGGGGGTTCCAGGACAATGACTGCCTTCTAATGCTATCAACAGGTTTTCTCAATGTGTGTCCTATCCATCGCCATCTTCTCATTTCTTGTTCCACTGGCACTTGTCTGGTTCTTGTCATCAGTTCCACATTGGTAACCCTGTCATACAATTTTAGTTCTATTCTTTGCAAGCACCCATTTATGAAAGTCAGTAGGTTATTTCTATTATTGATGTCTAATTTGTGTTTATTGTTTGTTCAATAAGTATTGATATATGATAATATTATTGGTTAATAGAGATGTATTTCTTTGTACCTCAATACAATGTCATTAGACTATCAAAAGACAGAGAAGATTGGAGGGTCATGATCGCCAATGTCTGTTCCAGACCAGGCACCTGAAGAAGAAGAATATGATAATAAATTGGAATACCAGACCAGGCCAAAAGTTCATGAGTAGTTTCACTGTTATCTCTATTCTTCTTCTTCTTTCGTTCGCTTGAAATATATTGTCTATATCTGCAATGTTGTTTCTTGTATAAACTTCACTGTCTTTTGTAGTTCATACAGAGGTCCATATAGTTTTGCTTCCAGTGTTGTTTCTCTGGGCCAGTGGGTTTGCCTCAATATATCATATTCGGGGCAATCTTGCAGTACGTGCTCCGCTGTCTGGGGTGCCTGTCCACATGTACACATGGCTGAATTGCCAATCTTGAATTTTGTATACATGTGGCTGCGGAGGCGGTTGTGTCCTCTTCTGAGGCGCAGAATGACTACTTGTTCTGATCTGTTCATAGCTTGGTAGTCATCCTGCGTTGATGTTGGTGCCTTTCTGATAGATTTGATCATCTTTTTCTTCTGATGGTACGTAACTGGTACATCCGGTTGTTCGTCTGCAGCACCTTCTTTAGCCAGTCCGTCTGCTCTCTCGTTTCCTGGTATTTCACAATGAGACGGTATCCACTGCATGGCGACCCTGCGCTGGTTGGACAGTTCAGAAAGTAGGGCCTGTATAACTGGCAATTTTCTGGACTGAAGTGCTTGGAGTGCTGATCTTGCATCTGTCAGGAATACTACAGGCTGTGGACCGAGATTGGTGTTCAGTAGTTTCTCAGTTGCCACCTTGATTACCTGAACTTCTGCATCATAGTTGTTACAGAATTTCCCCGTTGGTACTCTGACCGTATCCCTAGTGTTGTTTGGGTATTCAATGTACACTCCTGCTCCTCCATTCTTTACTGCATTCTGTGCTGACCCATCCGTGTATACTCGGACCCAGAGGTCCTGTGGGTATTCATCATCCAGGAAACTGAGAGTGACTGTCCTACGTTGCACGCTGTTCTGTTCATCCCAGTCGAATATTCCTTTCACTTTTGTGTGGATGTGTACTGGTAGTCCATGCTCCTCTCTCCAAGGGGTTTGTTCTGGCACAGACTTTAGGGGGCTGTTAACTTCAGGCAGGTCTGAGGTTTGTCTACTAAATCGTTTGGCCTGGTGGATAAAGCTGCTTCTTTTCAGTCGCCCCATTGCTAGGTTTTGGAATCTGTCCTTCATTGGATGGCTCGGCATACAGAGAAACTTTTCTGCCTGTGTTAGCACTTTCGTGTCTCTGCGTTCTCTCAGTGCTTGTATCCTCCCCATTTTCTCCATCTCCACTATAGGCGTTGATTTCATTGCCCCCATGATGACCCTAAGCGCCTGGTTTTGCACCTTATCTAGCTCTTGTAATGTGGTGTTTGATGCTGGACACCATGCAGCTGACCCATATTCCAGGTGTGGTCGTATGCCCTGCTGGTAAACTTTACTAAGTATTTTCCCGCTGGCTCCCCATGTGGTTCCACTTAGTTTTCTCAGGATGGCTAGCTTCCTCCTGGCCTTTGTTGCTGCCTTGTTGATGTGCTGCTTCCATGTCAGCCTATCATCGAATGTAACTCCGAGATAGGTGGGTTGTTTATCTTCTCTCAGGAGCTCTTCGTTTATCTTGATGACACCAGCTTTTTGTTTGGGAGAGAGGGTGAAGAGCAGAGTGCTGCACTTGTCTGTGTTGATGCTGACACACCATCTATTTGCCTATGAGGTTAAGGTATCTATAGCTCTTTGTAGCAGTTTGATGGCCACTGTTGCATGCTCATCTGTGCACCATATTACCAGGTCATCAGCGTACATTGCCACTTTCATTCCATGTGGTAGTTCAGCAACCAGGTCGTTGATGTAGACTAGGAAAAGTGTGGGGGACAGAACCCCTCCCTGAGGGACGCCATGACGCAGTAGAATTTTCTTACTCTTGAAGCCATCTAGTTGTACTCAGGCTCTTCTGTTATGCAAGTATGCTTTCACCCATTTGTACATCTTACCATTCACTCTACAATTTCTCAGTTTCTTCAGAAGCCCTTCTTTCCAAACCTTGTCAAATGCTTTCCTTAGATCTATCCATGCTGCTAGTACCAGTTTCTTATCTTGGAACGCATCCTCAATCTCTTGGGAAAGGTAAGGTTATCTCTATATATGGTTACCTAAGGTGATGTTCTGATCTTACAGAGTTTTTTTTTTTTACTAAGAATGCAGAGTTTTATTCTCAGAAATCAGTAAAATACCAAACAAAAAATATAAATAAATAAATAACACGAGCATTATTTCATCTACACGATGACCATTTCATTACCTTCATCTTTACATAAGCCAGGTTGTTCTACTTTCTTAATTCTTGGTGTTTTTGTATCTATGATGTCACCTATCTGATCATGAGTATCACAGTCTTCAGTGTAGTTATGACCATCATGGTTCTGGCAGGACAAGAATAAAGTGAGAATTATTTTGTGATATGGGTACATAAAAATGTGGTGACAGTTGTGATCTGTTTATGAAATAATTCAGTGGCATACAAGTAGCTGTCATGTTACAAGCAGTCATACTCTCAGAGATGTGGTGGGTTCATAATCACAAATCTGAAGTCACATAATGAATGCTTCATTTGTAGAAGTGATATCATTGCAGTATTAAATATTACTTCTATATATGACACCTTAATTCACATTCTCAGCAGCTTCACAGGCAAAGAATTATGGCATCATACATAGGTTTAAAAATAAAATTAGAAACATGCATATTTAATTGGGCTATTGAGAACAGTTTCAAAATTATGAGTTCACTGAAATAAGCACACAATAACATTATGTCTATCTTCCCCTAGACTTTTCTTAGCATGTCTCTGCCTAACAACATGATGACTGAGACATGCAATAATTAAAAATTGGAAAAAAAAAACACAAAACACCATAAATATCAATGTGCTTTGGTGGTTTGATAGTGATAATGTTTGCCTTTCAAACAAACTTTTTTTTTTTCTTGGTACACTTAAAAAAAATTCTTTACTCATTTTAATTTATTCATAGAAGTGAAAGTTTACTGGTAAGTGGGAATATTTCTGCACTTCCATTCATTGCAGGTGTTAGCTTAATGCAAATTTTATGTTTATTAAAGTCACAGGGTTCTTGTGCATAACATTGTACACTATGTTGGGTAAGATGTATGTACTGATCACTGTGTGTTACAAAACCAATATAGTAATGTCCTGTTTTAGTGGCCATTGTTATTCAATGGCTGCCACAAAGCAACATGTTGTTGATGATCTGCTATAGTGGTTAGCTCAATCTCTGCCCTTGTGTAGTGTTAGCTTTCAGTACTCTAATAACTTCATTTGTAACTTGACAGCAACAGTATACTATAACATGTAGAATGATAAATGTGGCATAACACTGCTCTGGTTTTCATAGTTCAATACACCAATGTATGTATGGTCTCGTAGAAAAAAGACATATAAATAAGTTCTCTTAATTTGCAAACTTCTCAAGCTTCCATTCACTTACTTCAACAAAGTTATTCAATCTATCTGTTATTACAATTCAGAAAACTTGATTACTGGTCACAGAAGCTTTTATCATTTTAACTCTTCTTTGTAGCTCTAGTTGCATCATTCTGTTTCCATGCTGTCACAAAAATATGTTCTCATATAAAGTGTTAATCTTGCCTTGCTTGGTTAATGGTTCATTAGACTAACCACTAGGGTGTCAAAGTTTCCCAATACTTGTCTATTTCTTGTTTATTCTTCTGCGTGTCTTTATCACTTGCATATTTTCTCTCCCACTATGATCTGTCATACTCAATGGAAACAATTCTAGATTCCCTTAATTATTGACGTCTACCTACCTTGATATACTGAAAGTGTGATTCCAGGGTAAAAGAAAAACAGTGGCTGTCACAATTGACTTAGAGGATGCTTATAACAGTGTGGACATTGCAACCCTAGTAGACTCTATAATGGCATGTGGTGTAAACCATTGGCTAACAATGTGGATAGCAGCTGCCTTAATGGAGAGATCAGTTGCATTTTGCTTGGGGACATGGATACCAAAACCAATGCGCATTTGCCTGGGACTACCCCAGGCTTCTCCACTATCACCAGTAGCTGTTTAACATCTACATAGCAAAAGTAGCAACCTTTCAACTAACAGGACTGGGACAAACATTAACTTTTGCAGATCACATACTCAACTGGCTCAGACAGACATGAAATGGCCCAAGGCATACAAGAGACACAACAGGCAGTTTCTAAATGGTGTGAACAAAGTGGATCAAAGGTCAACCCCAACAAGGCCTGTGTGATGAGATGTTCTTTGAACAACAATGTAGAGAAAGCAAACCTTCTAGACATCACTTTCAATGGGCAGAACATTGAAAGGCAAGATAAGCTGAAGTTCCTGGGAGTAAAATTTGGTGGATTATCATTCAAGTATCATGCCGAACTGATCATACAGAAGTGCAAGTGAGGATTGGCAGCCTTAAAAACAATGGCTGCTGCATGCTTGGAACAGAGACTACTGTTTCTCCTGTATCATCATCCTTGTGATTTCAGTAATTGAGTATGGACTAGGAATACTCACACTGTCAAATGTGAATGACTAGAACGCATTCAAAATGAGGGGATTAGACTAGTTTTGGCCCGTACACATGATACCCCAATTGTGACAATGAGATATATGCTAGGATTGCTGTCGATTAGATCAAGATATGCAATGGCCCAGGCAAAAGCCTATATGTGCGTAACCACCAACAAAAGACACCCCCTACATGAGAACATAGCTAGCATCAAAGGAGCAAGAATAAAGAGAGGGATGTCATGGATGGCACAGAGAGAAGCTACAATTGGTCAGGTAACCAAGGTTGAAAATATATCCAAAAAGGAAGAGTGAAGTAAGTCAGGGGAGAACTGGATAAAATGCCAGCAGGTCATCATTAGCCTTGGCAGAGAGTGCAAAGCTTGGGGCAATGGAAAAGCAGAGCTGGAGATTAATCAGCTGATAAGTGAGCACGCTGGAGATGATGACGCCATGGTGTAACACTGATGGTTTTGTAGTGCGTGGAGAGAAATCAGAACGGGGCTTCTCTGTGAAAATAAAGTGTAGGGTCATTGATGAACAGAGTGGAGCCTACATGACAACAACCTCCAGCATGAGAATGGATGTAGAGGCAGTTACTGCAGCACTGAGGTGGCTGCCTGAAACTCCATCAACCAAGGCAGTTATATTGTCAGACTCTCAGGCCATGCTTCGGAAAGTTCACAATGAATGGCTGTGGCAGGAATGGAAAACATCAATAGAATCCCCAAGTCTTCTAGAACTGGTATGGATCTACTGTCCTGGTCATGCAGGGGTACGTGGCAATGAGAGAGTTGACAGACTGGCCTCGAAAGCACCCAAAGTGGGGACACTGGATATGAATAAGAGAGAGAAACTGAGGGCAATTAATGAGCACCTGTGGGTTTGTCCTGAGTGCAATGTACGATGCTGATCAACAATAAAAATAACAATAATCTAACCTTCCACAATTCTCTGGTCTCAGTCAAGGGGAGCTAATTCCAGAAAGGACATAACTCATTTATCTCTTCTCATTAAATATAAAGGACATAAACTCCTGCTCATCAATGACATTTATGTTCAAACAAAATAAATATACAAGCAAATAAATGAGGTAACAGGCAGAAGGACACAAACAGTCACTGGCTGTTTGAAAAAAAAAAGAAACAGCACTGTTAATGAGTCATGAGAACATGATAGAAAGACTTCTAGAAGCAGTCTGTTAAGCATTTTTGGTGATCGTGCGTAGGTCCGTCTGCGAATTGCCCTTAATTTCTTCAATGGTCTAAAATCGTCATCCTTTCAAGCTGGATTTCAGTTTGGGAAATAGAAAAAAGTCTGATGGGGCCAGGTCAGGTGAGTAGGGTGGCTGGGGAAGCACTGCTGTCTTTGTTTTTGCCAAAAAATCCCAAATGAGAAGTGATGTGTGGGTTGGCGCAGTGTCATGGTGGAGGAACCAGAAGTTGTTTCTCTACAACTCAAGCCTTTTTCTCCTGACGTTTTCCCTGAGACGTTTCAGCACTTCCAGATAGTACCAGTGGTTAACTGTTTGCCCCTCCAGTAAGAATTCATGGTGCACAACATCGTCAACATGACTTTAACGTTCGACCTAACCTGCCGCACTTTTTTTGGTTGTGGCAAATTCTTCCCAACCCACTGCGAGGACTGCATTTTCATCTCGATGTCATATCTGTATACCCATGTGTCATCGTCAGTTATTATTTTCTTCATGAAGCTGTCATCTTTGTTAGCGTGATCCAGAAGTTCCTGACAGATGGCAACGCGATTGTCTTTCTGATCTTGTGAAAGGGGTAGTGGAATGAACTTTGCAGCTACCTGATGCAATTGTAATTTTTTTGTTAGAATGTTATGACATGATTCTATGGAGATGATGCATTCTTCTGCTATTTTCCAAACTGTCAAATGATGATTGGAACACACCATCTCATGAACCTGGACAACATGAGCGTCATCTGATGATGTCGCGGGTCGTCCTGAATGCAAGTTGTCATCTGTTGACTGACGACCATCCTTAAATCACTTAAACCATTCGTAGCAACGCGCACAGCTCATGCACTGATCCCCATAAACTTGTTTTAACATTTCATGA
Organism: Oreohelix idahoensis; assembly: GCA_024509875.1. Classification (NCBI taxonomy): domain Eukaryota; kingdom Metazoa; phylum Mollusca; class Gastropoda; order Stylommatophora; family Oreohelicidae; genus Oreohelix; species Oreohelix idahoensis. The sequence continues at coordinate 29,114 of JAMPIV010009241.1, forward strand.
GCCTCGATAAACGTCCTCCTGAGCTTGAAGCAAAACTTGGTGTTGGTTCGCTGCGCATGAAATTCAGACATCTCGAAAAATGCATGTACATAAACAATCAGCTATAAATTAAATTGTAACCTCATTATCTTGTTTCTGTTTCACCCTGACACCAGAGATGCCATTTTCAATATTCTTTTCATCCTGATGGGGGAAAAAAATCAGAAGAGTATGTCAGAATATAAAGAGTAACATTCAAAGAAAATATATGATTTTTCTGAGAATCACTAGAAACATTTTATCTATTCCACATTTTTTAGCAACAGTAGGAAGATTTACTATGTCTGTGGTAACAATAGTTAAAAAAAAAAAAAAAAAACTCACTTGACAATCCCACTTCAGTTTACATTTTTCATCCGTATCAGGGAACTGTGTTTGAATATTCCTTGGAGACTGGAAAGAAAAAAATTATGGTTTATATAAACATACAACAAAGTTTAAAATCCTAAAAACAACAAAAAACTCTAGTTGGGTAGAAGATGATGAAGGATTAAGTGGGGATAACTGCAAATATTATACAGTTCAGTTGGGAAAAGTAGAAATTACTGGGACCATATTGTTGTTATTGTTACCATGGTATCACCTGACATTGCAGATATTTGCACCTACAGAATTCTAGAAGACATTGGAAGAGATAAATCATTATTTTAACCTTTCAGAAACATGAATTTTGTTTTTAAATTGCCAATTTTGAATCTTTTCAAATTTTCAAAAGCAATTTAGTGAAACCTAAAATGTTGTGTTAAGTTAGTTGCTAGTAGAGGTATGGGCCAACATTAGGAAAAATTAGCATGTCAGTTGTAACAAGGAAAAAAAAACATACTCACTTTACAATCCTGCTCTAGTTTAATTTTTTCATCTATAGATGGGAACTGTGTCTGACTATTTCTTGGAGGCTGAAAAAATAAATTATATTTCAAATAAATATTTTTAAAAAATGTCAAATCCTAAAAATAAAATAAAAACTGTAGAGGGTTAGAACAGTGCACTGATGTGTTGAGAGTGCCTGCCTGGTGTGCCATTGCACCAGTTGAATGTACCATAAAAGGATTTCCAAAATTATGTTATAGTAAAATACAGTAGTATGCAAGAATTTCAAATATTAAATTTTACAAATATTAATTCTAATCTGTGGAAAGGATGATCAACACTTTCAAAAGCTGAACTGGCTGCAAATATCAAGCCAATTCTAAAGAAAAAGAAGCCAGATGAAAGACCTGATGTCTACTGGCCAGTCTGACTTACTTCAGCTATTGGAAAACTAGCTGAGAAAATTGTGAATCACAGGCTTTACTGATGGCTGGAAAGCAACAGTCATCAATGAAAATCAGGATGACTTAAGAAAAGGCCACAGAACCGAGAGAAATTTGCATTCTGTGCACATATAAATATCATAGATGCATTCCAAGAGGGTAAACACACCACAGCTGTATCACCGACTGGCAGCAAGCATACGACACGGCGCGGATACAGGGGCTGTTCACAAAAATGACAAACATGGCCATACATGGAAACAATGTACCTCTAGATTTAAGCCTTCCAAAGTAATAGAACTATATAAACAACAGTAGAAGGCACTTCCAAAAGAAAGTTTTGTTGTTGGAACTTGGAATGTACGCACGCTATATGCGTGTGGAAAAGTCAAAGAACTAACACATGAACTTGTTAGATACTCGTGGGACATCCTGGGCCTAGCAGAAGTCAGATGGACAGGATTAGGTGAATCAATAACGGATGATGGTCACAAAATTTGGTTTAGTGGAGATGAGTCTAAACATCAGCATGGAGTAGGTTTTATCGTACATAAAGATAGATTGAACTCTGTCATCAGCTGCACCCCAATAAATAGCAGGCTTATCACCATTCGTATTGCAGTACATCCAAAGAACATCTCCATCATACAGGTATATGCCCCCACTACTGACTATGAGGATGAGGCAATTGATACATTTTATGACAATCTGGATGAAGCAATTAAGAAAATTCCAAAGAAAGATCTTCTCATCGTGTTAGGTGATTGGAATGCTAAAATAGGGCCAGATGCATACGGTCACTGGGCTGGTACAGTGGGGAGATTTGGGACAGGTGAAACTAACGATCGAGGACTAAGGCTACTAGAATTTGCCAGCAACTATAAACTAACCATTGCAAATACACTATTTCCTCATAAGTTATCAAGAAGAACAACGTGGCATGCCCCAAAAACTGAGATACATGGCCAAATTGATTTTATTCTTGTATCCAAAAGATTCAAGTCCAGTATTAATAAAGCCAAGACTAGGACTTTTCCTGGCGCCGACATTGGTAGTGATCACGACATGGTATTGATGACGCTCAAGCTTAAACTTAAAAAGAACTATAATCAAAACAGATGTTCTCAGTTAAGATTCAATTTAGACAAACTGAAAGATCCAGAAATCGCGGGAATCTTTGAGGCAACTGTTGGAGGAAAATTCGCAGCTCTCAACTTTTTGGAGGATGATATCAACTCAATCACAGAGAACATGAAAGACGTGCTCATTGAATCAGCAACAGAAATACTTGGTAAAAGAAAGAAAATAAACAAACCATGGGTTACAGATGACATTCTGAAGTTATGTGATACACGGCGAGAAATGAAAAAGGTTAAGAAAGAGGTTCCTGAAGCAGCATGGCAATACAGTATGGTGAATAAAAATATTAGGAAGAAAATGAAACAGGCCAAAGAAAAATGGGTAGCTGATCAATGTGAGTCCATTAATACGGGGCTAATAAAAGGTAACAGCAAGGCAGCTTTTGACACATTAAGAAAACTATCAAAACCCCAACAGCCCAGGGTAACTGTCATAGAAGATAACAATGGGGCTCTGCTCAATGAAAAAACAGCTGTAATGAGAAGATGGACAGAATATTGTAAAGAATTATATAACTGTAAACTTGACACTAACTTAGGCATATTAAACAACATTAAGTGCGAAAACAGGGAACTCGGAAATGCAGCAATATTACGGGAAGAAGTGGAAGAGGCTATATGTTCGATGAAAGGAGGGAAGTCACCGGGTGTGGATAATATCCCAGCAGAGCTCTTGAAATATGGAGGACCAGATATAGTAAAAATCATGACAACAATTTGCCAGAAGATATGGAGTACAAAAAAATGGCCAAAAGAATGGACGCAGTCATTAGTAATACCGCTTCCAAAGAAAGGAAATCTAAAAATGTGCAAGAACTACAGAACCATTAGCCTTATTAGTCATCCAAGTAAGGTGATGTTAAGGATACTTTTGAACAGAATAAAACAGAAATCAGAAGAAATCTTGTCAGAGGAACAGGCTGGCTTTAGACCAAAAAGAAGTACCTCAGAACAAATCTTCAATATTAGATTACTTATCGAAAAACATCTCCAACATCAACACGATTTATACCATAACTTCATCGATTTCACAAAAGCCTTCGATCGAGTCTGGCATGAAGGCTTATGGCAAGTAATGAAAAAATTCAATTTTGATACCAACATCATAGATATCATTGAAGCACTATACAAGGACGCAAGCAGTGCTGTTTTTGCAAGCAACGACATTGGAGAATTTTTCAAAACAACTGTAGGAGTTCGGCAGGGATGTATCCTGTCCCCAGTGCTCTTTAATATTTATCTAGAACATATTATGCAAGAGGCTCTCTACGATTATAAATCAACCATATCGATTGGAGGCCGACCTCTGTGCAACCTACGTTTTGCTGATGATATTGATCTGATAGCTGGATCAGAATCAGAACTTCAAGACCTTACCTCTAGACTGGAGAAAGTAACAAGAACGTATGGGATGGAAATTAATATAGAAAAAAGCAAGATATTGGTGAATAGCCATAAGAAACATGTTCCGACCAACATTACGTTAAATGGGCAAACGTTAGAAGAAGTTTACACCTTTAAATATCTCGGGTCCACTATATGCAGTGATGGAAGATCAATTAAAGAAATCAAGACAAGACTTGAGATGGCCTCAGCTGCCATGACAAGGTTGAATGTGATCTGGAAAAGTAACATCAGTTTTCCTGTGAAGATCAAATTATACAAATCACTTGTATTATCTATTCTCTTGTATGGGTGTGAGAGCTGGACACTCACTGCAGATACGAAGCGAAGGATTCAGGCTTTCGAGCATAAATGTTATAGAAGAATTTTGCGCATTTGCTATAAAGAGCACAAAACAAATGTCTATGTTAGAGAGAAGATAAACACCTATGCAGGCCACCAAGAACCACTTTTGTCAACAGTGAAACGTCGAAAGCTTGCCTGGTTTGGGCATGTAACTCGTCATGACTCCCTTTCAAAAACGTTCCTTCAGGGAACAGTCGAAGGTAAACGGAGAAGAGGAAGGCAGAGAAAATCCTGGGCTGATAACATCAAAGAATGGGCAGGACACGGTTTTTCCACACTTGTACGCATTGCTGAGGATAGAGAGCAGTGGAGGACCCTGTCTGCTGATGCTTCCACCATGGCACCCCTACGACCCATGACGGGTTACGGGCTGAGATGATGATGAGAAGGCACTATATCATTCACACAACAACAATACAAAGCTGGAGGGGGATTACCACAAGGGTCAGCATTAAGTTGCTCACTCTTTTTCATAACTGACCTCTCCACCAAATTCAAGATATCAAAAGCACTGTATGTAGATGACCTGCTTATCTGGACAGCAGAAAAATACAACAAACTGGTGCCAGTTAAATGATGAAACCTAAGCTGCAATAGTTGTGTACTGCTAGCTATGGAAACTAAAAATAAACATGCAACAAAAAAAGCACTGTATACATCTGCTTTATTCACATTGAGTATCAAGACAGCAAGAAGGTGTACCAACTGAAACTCGAGTGACTGTTACTTTGGAGAAGAAAATTCAGTTTACTTAGGAGTGGAGCTTACAAGACTACTCCTTCGCTACTCCCCAAAACCCCCATGCACAAAATGAAGACAATGCCATTAGGCACCTGCATATTGTGAAACATCTTGCAAGCACCAGTTGGGGAGGAATAAAAAGTAAATCAAAGACAGCTGAATCTGGGATATGTCGATCAATCATGGATAATAAGTGGGCATTGCAGTCAGTAATGACAAAAAACCACCCAGGCAGACACAGTCCAGAACCAAGTTAGGTTCATATGTGGGGTCATGAAGACCACTGTAATGGCTGCCTGTGATATTGATACAAACACAGAACCTATGGACCTGTGACGTAAACCTGTTGTCACAGAAACATAGCACCCTGGAAGAATAAGAAAAGAATACCAAAACAGACAGTAGGTTGAAAACTAGAAGTAGATTAAAGCACAAGTCACAACTACCAGTAACAACAATTTTAGCAGAACAAAACCACCTCCAGAGACATGAGAAATAATTGAAATTTAAACCCAGTCCATAACCCCTGTAAGGAGTTAAAACTATCTATAATAAAACCTGAATATAATAGAACAGTTTCTGTCCCACAACCGTAATCAGATGCAGAACAAATTGAAAACACTCGATGAGAGGCCACAGCAAAATTTGTCTGAAAATACACAGGGAAAAGACAAAAATAATGAGAATAAATGCAGGTAATGATAACACGGTTGAACTTGAAGAAACACCAATACAAGATGTAGAATCGTACACATATCTTGGCAGTAATATAGACAAAGAACTCCGCCTATGCCGGTCCCAAGCCCGGATGAAAAAGGAGGAGAACGTCCTGCATGGAGGCCGTAAGGAGGCAGCCCCTCCACCATGCAAAGGCACAACAGGCCAATCACCTGTTTGCTTTAAACCCCGATTACGAGTAACACAAGAGAGAAAATCGGACTGATTCTAAAGGCGACGAACTGGAACGGACTACGGACTACGACTTATGGAACATGGAACACAAGAAATATAAATGGGAAGGAAGAGGAGCTGGTGGAAGAGATGAGGAAAGCAAAACTAGAAATCCTGGCTATAACGGAAACAAAGAAAAAAGGACAAGGAGTCATGGATCTCAATGGCAACATGCTGCTCTACAGTGGTGTACCCATATCCGAAAGAGCTAAAGGGGGCGTGGGTTGCATTGTGGCCCAAAATCAAAAAGATAGTATCAAGGGGTGGAACTTTGTCTCAGAGCGCATTATGGTTGTGAAACTAAAAGAAGGAGAAACCATAGTCAACCTGGTCATAGTGTATGGGCCAAATGAGGATGAGAGAGCAGAGGTCAAGGAGGAATTCTTCGAGCTGCTACAAAGGACAGTGGATGACTGCCTAGATGAAGTTATCATGCTCGGAGATTTTAATGCCAGAGTTGGAAATGACCATGCTAGATGGGGTGGAGTTATCGGAAGATATGGAGAAGATACTCTCAATGACAATGGAAAGCGACTCCTTAGATTCTGCAGTGAGCAGAATCTGATCATTATAAACACAAAGTTCCCCCATAAGCGCATACATGCATACACTAGATGTGAACCAACAAAGAATGAGAAGTCAGTGATCGACTATGCCATTGTTTGGAGAAGCTCATTCAAATATGTCCGAGATGCAAGAGTCTGGAGGGGGCCAGAGATTGGAAGTGATCACTACCTGCTAACAATCAAACGAACAACTGAAAGAGTTGCTCAGCCTAGGAACTGCTCAGCATCACGCAAGAAACCAAGTAAACGAGCAGGAGAAATGAGCATTAGGACCTACAAGCTGAGAGAGCCAGAAATTAAGACCAGATATCAGGGGCTTATTGCTGCAGCGGTGAGAAACACAGAAGAACAACCTGATGACTTGGAAACCCTCTGGATTAAATTCAAGAATATCATAATGACAGCTGCTGCAGAAGCATGTGGTGAAGTCCGACTTGGGAACCAGAGAAAGAGGACACCTTGGTGGACAGAGGAAGTCAAAGAGAAAATAAGAGAGAAGAAAATGGCATGGAAACAATACTTAGGAGCTAAAAACACAACAGGACAAATGGAAAAATATAGAGAATATGTGACACTCAGAACAGAAGTAAAGAACAAAGTGCTAGCAGCAAAACAGAAGTCCTGGGAAGAATTTGGAGAAAAGCTAGAAAAAGATGCACAAGAAAACCAGAAATTGTTCTATAAGACCCTAAAGAACATGAGGAAGGAAAAACAATGCCCTCTCAAATTTATAAAGGACAAGCAAGGCAAATTGCTTACTGCCCCGAAGGAAGTAATGGAAAGATGGAAAGAATATTTCTCAGAACTCCTTGATGGTGAGCAAGGTCAAACATCAGAAACGATAACCACTAGCACAGAAGAGGAAACCAATGGTGATGAAGATGACATAAAGATGGAAGAACTGAAGGCAGCACTGGAGAAAATCAAGATGGGCAAAGCAGCAGGGCATGATGGTATAACACCAGAAATGGTTAAGTACATGGGAGCATCAGGCGACCTGTTACTCTTAAGGGTCCTACAGGCAGCATGGTGCAACAAGACCATACCAAAGGATTGGGAGATCGCCATCATAACACCAATTTTCAAAAAGGACGACAATCGACAGTGTGGAAACCATAGAGGCATATCCCTTCTCAGTGTCCCTGGAAAAATCTACTCTAGAATCCTAGAGCAGAGACTCCGACGCCTAGCTGAGCCACAATTGGATGAGGTCCAGTGCGGATTCCGAGCAAACCGAAGTACTCAAGACCTAATCTTCACACTCAGACAGCTGAGTGAAAAGGCCCTTGAGTATAAGAGTGAGATCCATCTTTGTTTCATAGATCTGGAAAAGGCGTTTGACAGGGTCCCTTGGAGCAAACTTGGGACTGTTTGGCAAGGAAGAATATTCCAGCACCTCTGATTCATGCTATACAGAGCTTCTACAAGTCTTGCAGAAATTATGTGAGGACAGCAAACCATAAGTCAGAAGAGTTCAGGACCACCACTGGTGTAAGACAAGGTGATATCCTATCACCTTACCTCTTCATACTCCTTATGGACGATGTCATCAAGGCATGTAAGGAGAGAACAAGAAAGTATTCAGTGGGGTACTGGAAGATGAGACAGGTCTATATTTCAGAACTGGCATTTGCTGATGATGTTGCCCTGATTGCTAAATCAGAGGCACATCTCCAATCCAACCTGCAAGTCTGGAAGGAAGAGCTGGAGAAGAGAGGGATGGTCATAAGCAGCTCTAAAACAAAATCCATGGTGATATCACGAGAAGAAAGAAGACATCAGATTAAGCTGGGAGAACAGGTCCTGGAGCTGGTCGACCACTTTAAATACCTCGGAGCTATTATAGACCGAAAGGGAGGCATCAAAGAAGAGTTGGCCACTCGAAAAGCAGCAGCTGGGAGACTTTTTCAGGCCATAAATCGAGGATTCCTCAGCAAGAGAGAGGTTGGTAAGAAAACGAAGATGGCTGTATACCGCTCCACCTATGTCCCAGTCTTGACATATGGATGCGAGTCATGGGCAATGACTACAACCCATAAAAGCCAGATCCAAACCTCAGAAATGAGGTATCTGAGGAAGGTGGTTGAAGTAACAAGAAGAGACATGGTATGCAACCAGACGATACGTCAAGGCCTAAAATGCCACCCCCTACAGACCCAAGTAGAACAGTCCCAACTAAGATGGTTTGGCCATGTCTGCAGAATGGGAGAAGATCAGCTACCACGACAAGCATGGGAAACAAAGAGCCAAGGATCCAGACCCGAAGGATGACCCAGAGTCCACTGGGAGGACAACATTAGACAATCTTTGAAGGACCGAGGACTAGAATGGAACCAGGCCAGGAGGAAGACAGCCGATAGAATAGTCTGGCGCTCTCTCTTCCAAACCTCTACACCTCACGGTAGAAGGGGAACGACTAAGTAAGTAAGTAAGTAATATAGACAAAGTTGGAGGGACGGACAGCGATATCAAAATAAGAATACAAAAGGCAAGAGGAGCTTTCATTGCATTGGGAAATATATGGAGATCAAGAGAAATTGGATCCAACACAAAAATAAGAATCTTAAACTCAAATGTGAAGTCAGTCTTATTGTATGGCTCTGAGACATGAAGAACAACAAAGACAACAACCAAAAAGCTACAGACTTTCATAGATGGGTGCTTGCGTAGAATAGAGGGATTAAAATGGTATGACAAGGTTACCAACGTGGAACTGATGACAAGAACTGGACAAGTGCCAGTGGAACGAGAGATGAGAGGAAGACGATGGTGATGGATAGGACACACGCTGAGGAAACCTGTTGATAGCATTACAAGGCAGTCCTTGTTCTGGAACCCCCAGGGCAAGAGAGGCAGAGGTAGACCAAGAAGCACATGGAGAAGAGAGCTGGAAACAGAGGTGAAAATGATGAGGAACACGTGGAAAGAACTTGAGATGATGGCACGTGACAGGAGGACTTGGCATGTGTTTGTTGAAGGCCTATGCTCCTTTGGGAGTGGAAGGTTATGATGATGATGATAACAGAGCAGTGTTCAGAATGGCAGAGGCAGCTGTATATAAATTTTGACTTTGAAAAGACAATTGATAGCATGCACAAGGACAGCCTATGGAAAATTCTGAGGGTTTATGGGATTTATAAGTGATGATCTCCATCATTAAAAACCAGTTTGCTAATTTCACGTTCAGTGTTAGGAAGAGTAACCTTAATTCTGAGGTAAAAAAGGAGTGCTGCAGAGATGTCCCTTATCAACCACTCTGTTTTTAACTGTCATAGACTGGGTGGTACATCAGACAATAGTGGATGCCCCTAGAGGAATAGGTGGACACCATTCTCTACAATGGAGGATCTAGAATAAGCAGATGATGTACTATTCACACACTCACATAAACACATCCAAGAAAAAACAGGTAAACTGAATAAACATAGCTAACAGGTGGGATTAAACATTAATCTCAAGAAGACTGAAGTTGTGACACCCAGTATAAGAAACCTGCACCCATCAAAATAAGGGACCATGAGATAGAACATACAAACACATTTACATACTGAGGAATACCAGATGGCAGAACATGGAAAGATATCAGTGGCCAAATGAACAAGGCCAGAATATCCTTCACCAAGCTAAACAACATCTGGAAATCTTCCCAGTACAGCACAAACACTAAAATAAAAATATATGTGAACTGCATAATTACTGTACTTCTGTATGGTGCAGAATGCTGGAGAGAATCAGAAAAGGAAACATCCAAACTGTCATCTTTCCTGAGGAAAATTCTTTAAATTTTCTAGCCGAACACCTTCACCAACCAGGAACTGTTTACCCAGAGCCACCAAGAAGACAAGCACACCATCATAGTGGATAGATGCTGGAATTGGGTTTACCACATCATCAGAAGAGACACCATCACCAGAACTGCCATCTATAGACTCGAGAATGAAAATGAAAGCAAGACCAGCTAAAAGTCATCTGGTAGAGAACAGTGAAGGCAGAGATGCTAAGCATGAACAGAGCTGGGGCACCATATGAAGGATGGCTGCTGATCGAGCAAAGTGGAGACAATTTTCTGCTGCCCTATGAGACACCACTAAGCGTGATGGTCACTGATTGCTTTGTCAGTCAGTGACCAAGGACCAAAGAAGAAGAACAATAAAAAACCAGTCATGGATAGCACAACAAGAGACACCCACAAAAGTCAAGGATAGCACAACAAGAGACACCCACAAAAGTCATGGATAGCACAACAAGAGACACCCACAAAAGTCAAGGATAGCACAACAAGAGACACCCACAAAAGTCAAGGATAGCACAACAAGAGACACCCACAAAAGTCAAGGATAGCACAACAGGAGACACCCACAAAAGCACTGAAGAGAGCTACTTTAGAGACTTTTGAAAGATACTTTAATACCGCAATATGTATATATACAGATGACTTTGCCTTCAAGACTACCATAAATGCATTTCTTGAAGCTTACGTGAAGTACACAAATTGTGTAACACAAGAAATATGTGAACCATTGTGACGTACGTCTAAGTATGACAAATGAATTTCCCTGACTCGATGGATGATAACAGAATATTGGCCTCTCATAACTTTAGAACCCCTGATCATCTGTTGTAACTTTTACCGGCATGCAGCTTTTCCACGAGAACCTTACACGCTGGATCATTAATATGTAGCCTGCTATCTTATGTGAATGTTTGAGATCGCATGGCCTTTGATGGGAGGTTAAATCCCGCCCACAACCATTTCTTGAGAACGATTTATAAGCAAGTTCGCTTGTCCTTAACGCCGCCCAAAAGAGGAGTGGACACAGACTCTCTCCGTGTTTTTCTAGGACAATAAACAGCAGGATCATTTTTCTTACCGTGGCTGTCACCCCACCGGCCTGGTGGGAGTGTTGCCAAAGCTCTTCAGAACAAGTGGCACACATCAAAGACAGACAGATCTCAGAATTCAATCGCGGCGGTACACATGAGTCCTAAAGAAACAGGGAACTCGCAGCTCACAGAGTTAGCTTCTCGGAAACTTTTCACAACACCCCATGTCAAGTCAAGCCTGAGACGGAAGGAAATATCGAGGTAGAGACCGGAGGAAAACGTAGGAATTCGCAGAGCGATTAACTACAACGGCGAGGTATCTCGAATTTTGCTCAAGTTCAAGAAAAGGAGTCTAAAAATCTAACACGCACCCATTCAAGTTACATATTCGAGAATGTATAAAATAGGAGAACTACCTCCGATAAGACTGAGCAATTTTATCGTTTTCGCTCTGACAGAATCCTAGTTTGCAACTAGCAGAGTCGGATTCCTGCCTGGATTTCTATTTACCTTCGTGACTATTGGAGGTTGTATTCTTTCTGTGGCAAGACGGTAATTTATACATTACGCTTCGGGTGATCAGTGGCTCGAGGGGGAGTAGTAATTTCAATTGATTTCAATGGATTGTAGTGTGAGTAAATTTAATCCTTATTAAATAAAACCCATTTTCAAAGTTCTAGTGCAAACTAATGTTACAGCTAAAAGTTATTTTCCTAATACAATTGACGCGTAAATTTTTATTTTGCAGACGTTAAAGAGAATTATAACTTTAATACAGTTTAGTTCTGTATAGATAGATGTGCCTTTTAATTGTTTTAACTCACGGGAAGGAAGTTTTCCTGATTTGTTTAATTGACGACGCTATACTAAGTAAATAACAGGCTAAACTGTGAAAATTTAGTTCGCGTCAGATTTTTAATAATATGACTATGTTTGTAATGCATTTCTTGTTTTTGATGTTATCTTTCATTCAGAACGATCATTCAACCTGCATACCCAGCAAATTATTAATTATATAACAGAGTTCTGCCAAACTCATATTCGATATTACTCCAGTTAACATATGTAACTTTTTAAAGCTAAACTTGTGTCCGACCTGTACTGGGCCACCGCTCTCTAGAACTGGCAAACTTCGCGGAAAAAAAGCCAGTTTCAAGAAACACTTTAAAAATACTTAGTTCATAATAGAGTCACCTTAAAGCGAAAACTGAAGCAGAACATAGTTTTGAGTTCACTGGCTGCCTATTTGTGAAGAAAAAACATCGATCTACTTTGAACACTGATCAGTCGACGTGGGAAAGTTCAAGTATGGATTTTTACCTACCTCCCCCCCCCCCGAAGAAGGAACTTACCTCAGTGTTTTTCTTACTTGTCGACATTACTGGGAAAACAGGAAGTATATCTCCACCCAGCTTGAGTTGTGGCCAATATATTAGGAACCGTAACAGACGTAATTACACCATACTAGTCACCCTTAGCCAAGTGCCTGAGCCTTTCTTTAAGGAACTTTAATACCTAATAATAAACAGTACCTGTTAAACATTCCACGTCCCAGCATACTTCGGGTGAGAAATGAATAACCCAACGTCCAGCGACCTGTCGGGAACACTTTGTTAACCTTCAAGCAATAGTTCCCAAATCTCGCTGGAGGTGCTGTACCACGGAAGAAAAATACATTTATTACCTGAATGCCAGAGGATGTTATTGCTGTTTTATTTGATGTAATTTCCATACGAAGTAGCCGAGAATTCCACTCTTTATCGTGTAAAGATCCGTGGCGATGAGTGTATTGTGGGGAATGGCCAGCCCTAGTGGAGTTTTTTGAATGAAAGGAGATTTAGTCACCTTTCTTACTTTTACCCTATATTTAATTAGTTCGACCTTGAAACATAAGGTGGCATTATATCTCCCTTGTACGGGATCTCTCCTAGCGGAATTGGTGAACTGTTGTTCAATCCGCCCTCCCTAAAATAATGTTGAATTAAAAATGATGAGTACAATTTGAGAACCCTAGACTTTACCTCTACACCCCCCAACCCCGCCCCTTATTATTAGCTGAGTAACCGCGCCCTATGCCATCAGAGTTATAAATTTACCAAGTGGCGTTTAAATTGCCTATCACTGATGCACTCACCCCCCCCCCAACCTTTCTTTTCTTTGGGGACCGGGGTTTAATAGAGTCTGTGGTTAATACAAATAGTTAATCGTTGAAAATACGGTGGGATGGGATATTTCCTTTCTCCTCAAAACCTCGCCTCTTCCCTTATTATATTTGTATTGCTGAGTAACCTTGTGATTTTTGACTTGTAAATGTAACAATTAATGTGTTTGAGTCCTTTATGATAATAAAGGTGAATTATCCATTAATTTGGAGTATGTTGGTTGTCGAGTTTGGCCAAGAAACTCCAAACATATTCCATCTGTATCCTGCAATGATGTAGACTGTCTATTCATGGCACGGTTTGAGTGCGACTTGGAACTGAGAACACACACTATTTGAGTTATGATAGGCACAAGAGAATGATAGTAGTAGTCTGTTGAGATAAACCAGAATCAGTATGTCCGTAATAAAGACTGTCCCTAAGCTCCTATCCGCAGCGCTTTGTGGAATCTACTTAACCTCATTCTCCCTAAATCCTTATTCCTCCACAGAGAAGCCTTCAATAATCAACTTTTTCTACACTGCTAAGTGACTACCAATATTCGATCAACACCCTCCTCAGATAGAAAAAATATACGACGAATAATAATGTGTTTCTAGCCACGTTCGAGATTGCCTGAACTTCTAGTTAAAATAGAGTGTATGGTTGATTGTACCCTTATGGTGAAGTAGGTGTATAATCTTTAAAAGTATTACTTTCCCCTAGTACCAAGCAAGCCCGTTTAGTATTTTGGGCCAACCACACCAACAATTGAGAAACCAGGTAGTTTTTTTCACTCACAGATATAAACAGGCATTCTATAGTGATAATAAAAGATTGTCCACCTTTGCAGTTACTCTAGCGAGGGCAAGAGGGGATGAGAGACATTGTCGAAAGACATATTTTGGTTATTATAATATTGCTAGAGGAACTGTGCGCGAGTGAGTTGTTTTACCAATCACTAAAGGTATATATGAACGCGTTTTGGAGCGTTGAGCCTAAGCAAAAGACGGAATGTTGACTAGATTCTTTTATTTAAAAATGTAAGTTAATCTACGTCTCATCCTTCAATAAATTGTTCTATCAGTGGACGGTAGTTTATTGTATGTTAGAGAATTATCATTTTCTGAAAATTATTTTTTTTTTCCTTTTATATTGTTTTACATATATATATTTTGTCTCTCTACAGTTTAGTAAGTAGGTAGATTCTTTTCTAGTAGTCAACTTATACCATTTAATTGGCATAGTTTCAGTTTGCGTTACGAGTCTAAAGTGACAATAATAGTCGGATCGATAAGTATTCAACAACACGTGGTCAGTTTCAGTAAATTTTTTTTACATTGGTTTTTTTTTTCTCGTAGCGGGCATTTGAGTCTTTGGAGCCCTTAACTTGTTCCCCCCTTAACTAATCTCTAGTCTTAGAAAAGCATCCATTGTCTCCTTTGAAACAATGAGCTATGAGAGAAATTCTAGGAGTATATGAATCCATTTTGAAGACAGGAAGCGAGAAAGACTCAGATTAGAACAGCAGAACCGCGAAATCTGTTTTATCACCCAGGCACAAGCAAAGTTATTAGACGTCGGGTAGGAGAGAGCGGCAGAAGTCAAGGAAGAAAGTGAGATTAAGTCGTGTGACGAGAAACGACGTTCCAATATTCTAGGAGCATAAGTAAAATTTTATGGGCAAGGAGTATTGAGCGACCGCCCGGGTGGTAGGAAGAGAGAGTAGAGAACCAAAGTGAAAGATCAGCTAAGTAATTAGGGCGCTCAAATGGCTTTAGAGAGTCGGAGTGCCTCATCTTTCAACATAATGGAAGCCCTTCTTCGCCCCATACCTCAAACAATGCGATCTCTCCAGCACATCAGTCTGCCCAATAACTGCGAGATGAGTCTATATGTGTCTTTAGAGTCTTTTCTCTAGCCCTTAACTGAAAAATTGACAGCTACCCTAGAAAAAATACTAGAAGGGCTACGCAAATCCTGTATGGGATAGGATAGGTTTCCTGCTGGCATACTGTAAACTCTCGACCGTCACTAAAGCGAATGCTTATAGACGTAAATACACCAAGCTGGGAGAGGCCGAACCAACAAGCGATTTACGACATAGCTTAAAGAAAGGCTTGCTAGAGCGGTGTATTCTGAAATGAAAGCCCGGCAGTCGGGTCTAGACTATAAATTTAATGCTACAAATAAAATATCTGAATCAGCAAATGTTTCAGAAACAGAGCCGAAAAAGTAGAGCACGGAAACATTCCGCCCAATTTCTCTTCAACGTTCTCTCAACTGGCTACTTATGACCCAAAGTGCAATTAGACTTATTATATTACCTTACCTCATAACCTCTACATATGTGAGGTGGACTATCTTGAACTTGTTTCTTGGGGTGATGACACATGATAACAAAGGACTAACTATTAGGAAGGGAGGTTTGGTCCAAAATACGAAACCCCCGTGAGTAATTTTTGGCATGAAGTCATCTGGGCGCATTCAGGCTTAGGAAATACACAATTAGACAGCGGCCAGAAAGCTCTGAACACAATGTGCAATGGCCAGGCAACTTCCCACACTAAAACAAACCCCACAGATTGAGCCATCTCGTAAACAAAAATCTTAGAGCAGATCCATCCTACTTCCGATCCACTCTGATTGTCCTCTGCAGTGGGGGGTCTCTCATTAATAACAACGAGAAAATAATACCACCCAGCATAGACCCTCTCCCATGAAAAAATCGAAATTCTACAAAACACCTAATACCCCCCTTTCCCCAACAACAATTCCTTGATCAACACCCACCAAGTGCCGTAAACGTGGCAAGCGCTGCGGTCCACCCAAGAGTCAAGCAAAACATGGGCAAGCCCCCCTGACACCAGTAACGTTCCTGATTCCAGGGCAAAACACACAAACCGGTTCAAACCTGCATCGGACGTTGTTCTGCACTATTACAGCCGGTAAACGTAGAATGGTAGAATACGCATAGTTCCAGTGATATTCTTCAACCTTGAGGGGTACCTATCATGATAGTAAGCACCCGAGCTCTTCGAACTCTATAGGAAACTGCGAAATTATTTATCGTATTATATATGGCGGTACATTCAATCACAAATATAATATTTTTGTCACTCAATTATTTACACTGGATTAAAGTTTTAGTTAGTATTGGTTTCTTGAACTGACTCGTATGTCAATACCAGGTCAGGGAGACAGATGGAAAACCGTCCAAACTTAGGTTGAGCGGAGCTGTAGTCTTGTATAATAGGTGATATGCGCCCCCCATGAGACGCTTCCTATACGTCACTGTTAGACACAGGTAAAGAATATTTTTTAGCACTCTGATTTTTGAGTCAGATGAATTCGAGTTAATCTAATAAAAGCCTCGCCATTATATGGCGAAGATCCTATCTACCCACCTAAAATGATCTCTGGGATGTAGAACAATGTTGTAGGTTAATATTGGGGAGAGAACCAAAGGAGTCACGAGATAGTGGGCATTGACTGTACGAATTCTTTATGACAAATAACGCACCATAGAGGGGCAAGACCAAGTAAAATTAAGAATAGTGTCGTAGAGCGGAGCACGACCTCAGCAAGAGAACGCCAACATCTTATTAGCGTCTAATTTTTAATCCCGAACATCGACAATCTGATAGAACGAGAGGTCGCGTGCAAACACTTAGGACCGCTAAACTGTCACAGCGTTTTACCACGAGACATAAAACTAGCCTACGTACACATAGCGCCCAATTTAAACTAGCCCGATGCTAAATTTGAGCAGAGAACCCCATTACGACACAAACGGCAAGCACATTCTTAGATTCTGCTAACCTTCATAAGGCCCTAATTGCGTATGACTATCGTATACATCACTATAGGCACACTCTCGGCTACGGATACACGGTTGGAATAACACCTCCCTCCTAAGTTTATCCGAGAACGCAGCTACCGCTACGAAGTCGACACAGACTCTTAGAGAAGTATGGGGGCCACGTCGTCCATATCCCCTCTAGCGGACCATAATTATATGCCACAAACGACGCCAACTATTTTACAAAAGCGCCACTATCATACTCATACGCGCAATAAAAACCCACTAAATATTGGTGGCGGCCTAGTGAGAGTGGAACTTCTAGACAATCTGAGTTCAAGTTGATTGTATATGTGAAAATCCTGCCTATGCCTCATCTCATAGCCATACGGCGGTACCTCCCAAGCATACCTTTTGAATCCGAGCCACCCATAAAGTCCGCTATGTGGAGCACACCCAGTAACCTAATGATCGCTACGGGCACCACGTGATGCCATCTGAATCGGTCAGACTTCTACGAGCTCACATCCCTCCCTTCCCTCCCCCTTGAACGGGTTGCATCGTCCGACACTTATACGGTCCCTCTGGACCTCAGGGTCACCCAAATAAGAGGAACGAGTGAAACAAAGTGGTATCGATCCTGACACCCTAGTTACAAGTATGAACTGCACATCAGTAATTGCAAAATATGTGGAGGGACGCCCGCATAGTCCAGTGCATAACCGCTCTTAGCTGTAGATAATGCACAAAATTCCCACATGCATCGTCGAGACGCGAGATGCCGCTTGAGACTAAATTTTTTATACACGGTTAATGCGGTATATCCCGTCAACAAGTTACTAATTTGCGACGGGACCATGGAGATCCTCAATTCCGTATAGCCCTCTCTAATACTTCAGCGGTATCCGAGGAGTTATCTTTTAAGGGATACTGTTGAGTAGGTCCAAACTATTATCCACACAATTTCACCCTACCATTTCCCGGGCCGGAAAATGGGCCTCAGTGGAGACGCTATTACAATGGAGCAAGCCTTCCACGACCATATGCTTACGTTAAGCTGCCTGGGGGTCTAGTGCAAAGACAATCTCAGTACAGAACAGGGACCAATACACTATCACTCGGTTGCCATCACACAAGACGATCTACCGAGTTAGGTTCCCCCCAGCTCTGCCACATACGGGATCTCCCCGATGTGCTCGCTAGCTTACGCGCCACTAAATACACAGAGAAGTGGTTCCAAATATTGGCCAAGTACAACTAGTTACACAACACCGTGGCCCATTAAAACCTTAACTTAAGTATTCGGGTTCCGCAGAGTGTGACACGATGACAGACGCAAAAAGAAGTGCTGAGAGACAGTCGATCTCTGTGCCAAAGCCATAAGTACTCGCGAGTATGCTTGAGCATCGAAGCGGAAAGGCCTAGCGCTAATACCTAGCGATGGCGAATCCGTAAGTCCTACAACCAGGCCACCTACACCTTATCTGACAAAGCCCCCGACTACGGGCTAAAACACGACGCTAACAATAAAGACAAAACAAACCAGTACTAGTCGCACATAACGAGAAGACGACTTTGTAGAAAGCTCCCTCCAACTCCGTCAGATGGAAGAAGGTATATTTTCGAGAGCGAGCGAGTTCTGTCTACTAAAACAACATACCTATCGCGGATGCAATGAGAGGGCTCTGCGATATCACTTACCAACGCAAAAAAGTCGTCCTAAGATACAAAACAGAGAGTTCTCGCACGTAATACCAAAATGTATTATAACACAATTTACATCTCCAATTCACTAAGAGAAAATGGATGAAACTCAGATAACAGGAGTCTTTCCTACAGATAATCTCTATGAGCTCAAACACAACTGTAAAGTAACTACCGTTGGCGCGATGGCCTCCGAGCATCTCCTGGCTTCCCATAGCAACGGAATACGAGGAAATGATGTATGGTTTGCATTGAGTAATCCCACTGCAAACCCCACAGAAATCCTTTAAAGGATGTGCAAGTTCTGACGCGTACAATCTCCTCTCAACCCTGAACAACAAACAGATGAATTTGATATGAAGTTAACAAACGAGACCCCTGTTCAAACCAGAGTTTACCCCATCCCATACGCTAAAGCGGATGCACTTCGCGGAGAAATAGACAAGCTGCATCAGGCAGGAATTATCAGTGAGTCTACATCTCCTTACAGCTTGAGTGTAGTGCTGTTGCAGAAGCCCAATAAGGAAGTTCGGCTGTGCCTTGATTACAGGTTGCTAAATGCTGTAACGGAATTCCAGCCCGAACCTCTCCAAACTGTTTCTGAGTTGTTCACCAAGCTCAGCAAAGCAAAGATCTTCTCCAAGATTGACCTCAGTAAAGGTTATTATCAAATACCAGTCAAGGAGGAAATTAAACCTTTGTTAGCTTTCAGCACTAGCGAAGGATATTACACATTTAATGTGATGCCGTTCGGTTTGCATAACGCACCAGGAGTGTTCACCAGGATGATGAGGAAGCTTCTAGAGCCTTTGCAAAGTCCCCATATCCATAATTTCATGGATGACATATTAATTGCATCGGAAACCTATGAAGAACATATTGCTACGGTTGCTATGCTCCTCAGGAGACTACAGGAAACGGGTCTCACAGCCAGACCTAGCAAATGTCTCATCGGGTTTGAACAGTTAGACTTCCTGGGGCATACTATTTCTCACGGATGCAGTTGGCCTATTAAGAAGAACGTGGAGAAAATTGTGGCAGCAAAAAGACCCTGAACGAAGAAAGACGTACGTTCCTTCATATCGCTATGTGCATACTATCAGAAATACATCCAAAACTTCAACGGACTGACAGCACCTCTGACTGACCTCACAAAGAAAGGTTGTCCTGATAAGGTCATATGGGATCAAAAGTGCGAACACGCGTATAGCACTTTGAAAGGACAGTTGTCGGCATACCCCATCCTAAGGTTACCTGACCTTAAGAAACCTTTCATACTGAGAGTTGATGCATCAGGTCAGGGCATCGGGTCAACATTGCTGCAAGCCGATGACAGTGACCTGAACATGCTATTTCCAGTTGCCTATGGCAGTCGGAAACTGAATAAAGCGGAACGCAACTACAGTGTCGTTGAAAGAGAATGTCTCGCTCTGATTCATGGCATCAGACGCCATCATGAGTTTCTGTATGGTACTTCTTTCACGGTGCAAACAGACCAGGCTCCACTAGCTTTCCTGGGGGCCAAGAAGGAATTCAACGCAAGGATAATGCATTGAGCCTTGCTATTGAGTGTTTATTCCTTCAAAGTGGAATATATTCCAGGAAAACAGAATGTCGGAGCTGACTTCTTGAGTAGAAACTGGACCACAGAGGAAGAGGAGAAAATCGACGATGCCAATCATCCTAAAACTACCGATCAGGGCAGCTTCATTGTCATAAATGAAACATGAAAACGAGTTTCCATGTCTCAAAAGTGGGGACGATTGTGACGTACGTCTAAGTATGACAAATGAATTTCCCTGACTCGATGGATGATAACAGAATATTGGCCTCTCATAACTTTAGAACCCCTGATCATCTGTTGTAACTTTTACCGGCATGCAGCTTTTCCACGAGAACCTTACACGCTGGATCATTAATATGTAGCCTGCTATCTTATGTGAATGTTTGAGATCGCATGGCCTTTGATGGGAGGTTAAATCCCGCCCACAACCATTTCTGAGAACGATTTATAGCAATCTTCTCCTTAACGCCGGCCCAAAAGAGGACGGGCCACAGACTCTCTCCTGTTTCTAGAGCAATAAACAGCAGATCATTTTCTTACCTGGCTGTCACCCCGCCTGGTGGGAGTTGCCAAAGCTCTCAGAACAGTGGCACCATCAATGACAGACAGATCTCAGAATTCAATCGCGGCGGTACACGATCTAAAGAAACAGGGAACTCGCAGCTCACAGAGTTAGCTTCTCAGAAACTTTTCACACCCTCATGCAAGCAAGCCTGAGACGGAAGGAAATCGGTAGACTGGGGAAAACGTAGGAATCGCAGCGATTAACACAACGGCGAGGTATCTCGAATTTTGCTCAAGTTCAAGAAAGGTGCGAAAATCTAACATGCCCCATTCAAGTTACATTCGAGAAGTATAAATAGAGAACTCCGATAAACTGCATTTTATCGTTCGCTCTGACAGAATCCTAGTTGCACTAGCATAGTCGGATTCCTGCTGGATTTCATCTACCTTCGTGACTATTGGAGTGTATTCTTTCTGTGCAGACGGTAATTTATACATTAGCTTCGGGTGATCAGTGGTCGAGTTATTTCAATTGATTTCAATGGATTGTGGTGTAAATTTAACCTTATTAAATAAACCCATTTTCAAAGTTCTAGTGCAAACTAATGTTACAGCTAAAAGTATTTCCTAATACAATTGATGCGTAAATTTATTTTGCAGACGTTAAAGAGAATTATAACTTTAATACAGTTTAGTTCTGTATAGATAGATGTGCTTTTAATTGTTTTAACTCACGGGAAGTTTTCCTGATTTGTTAATTGACGACGCTAATAAGTAAATAGGCTAACTGTAATTTATCGCGTCAGATTATAATATGATTTGTAATGCATTTCTTGTTTTGATTATCTTTCATTCAGAACGATCATTCAACCTGCATCCCAGCAATTATTAATTATATACAGAGTTCTGCCAAACTCAATTCGATAACTCCAGTAACATATGAACTTTTTAAAGCTAAACTTGTGGCGACCTGTAATGGGCCCCGCTCCTCTGAACGTAACTGAGAAAAAAGCCATTCAAGAAACACTTTAAAAATACTAGTTCATATAGAGTCCTTAAAGAAAACTGGAAGCAGAACATATTTTATTCACTGCCCCTATTTGTGAAGAAAAAACATCGATCTACTTGAACACTGTCTGTCACGTATATTCAGTGGATTTTACCCCCACCGAAGAAGAACTTACCTCAGTGTTTTCTTAACTTGTGACATTACGGAAAAAGGAAGTTATCTCCACCAGCTGTGCCAATTTTAGGAACCACACCATACCTCACGCTTAGCCAAGTGCCTGTGCCTTTCTTTAGGAACTTTATCTAATAAATAAACAGTACCATTAAACTTCCACGTCCAGCGACTTCGGGACACTTTGTTAACTTCAACAAACCCCAAATCTGGGGCTGTACACGGAAGAAAAATACTTTTACCTAAGCCAAGGTTTAGTGCTGTTTTTTGATGTATTTCCTACGAAGTGCCAGAATTCACCTTTCGGTAAGTCTGCGTGTGTGTTTGTGGGGATGGCCAGCCCTAGTGTGTTTTTTTGAATGAAAGATTTATCTTTTCTTTACCCTTTTAATTAGTTCGACCTTGTACTAAGGTGCATTATATTCCTTGTATGGGATCTCTCCTAGCGGGATTGGGTAACTGTGTTCATTCCCCCTCCCGTAAAATTTGTTGATTTAAAGGGAGACAATTGAGAACCCTAGCTTTCCTCTACACACCCCCCCCTTTTTTCTGTAACCCCTTGCCTCAGAGTAATAAATTTACCAGTGGGTTAAATTGCCTATCTCTGATCCCCCCCCCCCCCCCCCCCTTTCTTGTCTTTGGGACCGGGTTTTGTCTGTTAGTAAATATAAACGGGAAACGGTGGATGGGATATTTCTCCTCAAAACCCCCTCTTCCCTTATTATATTTGTATTCTGTAACCTTTGATTTTTGACTGTAAATGTACAATTATGTGTGAGTCCTTTATGATAATAAAGGTATTAATCATTAATTGTGTTGGTTGTCGGTTGGCCTAAAACTCCAAACATTTCCATCTGTGTAGGCTGTATTCATGCACGTTGAGCGACTGGAACTGACAAACAATTGTTTGTGCAGAAGAGAGATAGGAGTAGTCTGTGAGAAAACAGATATTGTCGTAATAAGAGACTGTCCTTGCTCCTTCCCAGCGCTTGTGAATCTACTACCTCATTCTCCTAAATCCTTATTCTCACAGAGCCTTCAATATCACTTTACACTCTAAAGGGACCAATATTCATCAGCACCCTCTCAGATAAAAAATTACGACAACCATGTGGAGAATTCAGTACTAATCAACAAGCAGAAACTACAGCAATAAACACAACTCTCCAGCAATACTCATCTAATTTAAATAAAAAAATCTTTAAGATCTCAAATATCATAATCTTCACCGATTCAAAATCAACACAATAGAAAGATGCCCCCAAACTGAAAATAGAGAACTAAATAACAGCTGGCTGAATTAATTGTAGAGCCATGGTAGTGCAGTGGTTAGTGTACTGGCTTCCCAGCTCTGTAGTCCTGGTTCAACCCCCAGTTGAGGTGGGATTTGTTAGGCCATAAACTGATCCAGGGGCGATGCAGCCATACGAATGGGGTACCAGAGCAACTCTGGCAAGGTTAAATGTAACCTGCATGATGCTGACCACATCACTCCTAGTGTGCCATATGGTCAAGAAAATTTGGGCTTAACATGGCTTCATGGGCATGAAAAGAATCCTTTCCCTTTTTTTGTGTGCAGAATTAATTGACAGCCAGTGTGCTAATGTGTAAGCATGTAACAGAATTAATTGACAGCCAGTGTGCTAATGTGTAAGCATGTAACAACAAACAACATCAGAGTCCCTCTCTGATACAAATACACAGACATAGCAATCAAAGAAAGAAAAACTGACCGCTTAGTAAAACTAGAGCAAGCATGGTTCAAACAAACAATCCAGCCAATAAGCAATCAGCTAAATTAATACTCCAAAACAATATCAAAGAGAAGTGGCTGAACTGATGGGTGAAAAGAGTCTAGAAGACATGCATTGTATAAAGAAACCATTCATTCCAACAAGAATGACAGTATCAGTAACCTATGATGTGTGAAGCAGAGCTTAATCTTCAAACTTAGAACACAACAGAACTCAACAAGAACTTAAACTTCTCCCATAAGCCTAATTTTCACAACTGTACCCATCGTTATGCAGATGACCTGCTCCATATGAAACCGTTCAGTGTGTGCAGTTTGCTTTCCCAGCACTCACCACAGAAAGAATATATTCATTAAAAAATAAAATGGTATGGAGTTTTTCAAATTAAGGGTACACAGGAAACATGGGACATTTCAGGTTTCACCCTTCATCAGCCACAGTTACAGATAGAGGCAAAGATAAAAAAATACAAGTATAAACAGGTCACAGAAAAATACTATAGACACAAATTAAAACGTAACAGGATGAGAAACACGGATAAGATAGGCAATACAGACAGATAAAAAAAAAAACCACACTAACAAACTAGAATAAAAAGGAATTTCAAAACAAGAAATTCAACAATCAACGAAAATCAAAAGGAGAAAATTAAATAACAAAACGAGAAGTCCATCTAAAAGAGTCAGTTCTGTAAGATCTAGAGAAGCTTACAATACAATCATAATCTCGTCGGTAACCACTACTGCCAGTCTCTCAAACAATCCCAAACACTCTGTACAGAAATGCTCACAGCAACGGAACACATGCAAATCCTTTAACTGTGACTGACTGCTAAAGAAAGACGAGCTCAGCAGCCTTACTTAAACAATAACTAATATCACCAAAAAACAATTGGGAGCCGATTCTTATGATTGCAGCAAATTTTTAAATATTTACCCAATCCACCCATTTAATATAACTGGTCACCCCTACCCATAAAGCTGGACCTAGTATAGTGTAGTCTCTAACACTTTACTCCCATAAATCAGTGTCTGCTATGGGACTACCTTTACATTTACCTTTTTATTATTATTTTAAAATACTTATAATATATCACTTCTTATTTTTCTAAAGTGTCCCAACCATTTGTAGCAAATTTCTACCAACTTTTCATAGCACATATTTGGGAAAGTGTGGAAAAGCTCCTCAGAAGAGACACCAATGTCATCACAAGAACAGCGATGCTATGAACCTCTGAAGGTAAGCTAAAGAGAGGTGACCAAAAACATCTTGGTGGATAACTGTGGAGGCAGAGATGCAAAGATTGAACCAGGGCTGGGGCTTTACATGAAGGATGGCCACTACCGAGCAAAGTGAAAGTAGTTTGTTGATGCCCTACAAGATACCACCAGGTATAATGGCCACTGATGGTTTTGACAGTTGGCAGCTAATGAATGAAAAAACAGAAGAGATGGAAAAGCTGTACATTATGACCTGGAAACTAAATTGTGTGACTTAGTTTTTCTTCCCAATCTCTTCAAAGCATATGTGTTCTTTTTTTTCAGACATATCAATCAATACCCTTTAGCTCCCCAATGAGCACTGGCCTTCAACAAACACATGCCAAGTCTTCTTGTCCTGTGCCATCTGCTCAAGTTCTTTCCATGTTTTCCTCATCATTTTCACCTCTGTATCCAGTTCTCTTCTCCATGTGTTTTTTGGTCTATCTCTGCCTCTCTTTCCCTGTGGATACCAGAACAAGAACTGCCTTGTAATGCTATCAACAGGTTTCCTCAATGTGTGTCCTATCCATTGCCAGCGTCTTCTTCTCAACTCTTGTTCCACTGGCATTTGTCTGGTTCTTGTCATCAATTCCACATTTGTGACTTTGTCATACCATTTCAGTCCTTCTATTCTACACAAGCACCCGTTTATAAAAGTCTGTGGCTTTTTGGTTGTTGTTTTTGTTGTTCTCCATATCTCAGAGCCATACAAAAGGACTGACTTGACATTTGAGTTAAAGATTCTTATTTTTGTGTTGGACTTAATTTCTCTTGTTCTCCATATGTTTCCCAATGCAATGAAAGATCCTCTTGCTTTTTGTATTCTTATTTTAATATCAGTGTCCCTCCAACTTTGTCTATACTACTTCCAAGATATGTGAACAATTCTACATCGTTTAGTAGTGTATCTCCAAGTTCAACCTTGTTATCATTTCTTGCATTTATTCTCATAATCTTTGTCTTTTCCCTGTGTATTTTCAGGCCCACTTGTTGAGACCTCTAATCAAGAATTTTCATTTTCTTCTGCATCTTATTATGGTTATGGGACAGAAGAGCCAAGTCATCTGCAAAATCCAGATCATCAAGCTGTTTTGTCAGATTCCACTGGATTCCATTTCTGTTGTGTGATGTCAATGTTTTCATAACTCAATCTATTGCTAGTAAGAAAAGAAAAGGAGACAAGAGGCATCCCTGTCTCACTCCCATTCTAATCCAAAACGGTTCTGTAAGTTGTCCTTCATGAAGAACTCTGCATGTCATGTCATCATAGGTCTTCTTTATTAAGGTAACGATCTTCATGTGAACTCTATAATGCCTCATCAATTTCCAAAGTGATTCTCTGTCTACACTGTCAAATGCCTTTTCATAGTCCATGAATCTGATGTATAGCAGTGAATTCCATTCCAGACTTTGTTCCACTATTATTCTCAGTGTAGCTATCTGGTCTGTACTGGATCTGTTTTGTCAAAAACTTGCTTGTTCGTCTCGCAGTTGCTTGTCTATGGACTCTTTTAATCTCTCAAGGATGTATCTGTTTAATACTTTTCCTGGCACTGATAGTAACATTATTCCTCTATAATTTGTGCACTCTTGTAAATTTCCCTTCTTAGGCAACTTGACCAGATAACCTTCCTTCCATTCTGCTGGTATTTCCTCTCTCACCCAGACTTTGCCAAGTAGTTTGTATAATATCTCTGTAGAGGTATCAATATCTGTTTTGATGGCCTCTGCTGGAATGCAATCTGGACCAGCTGCCTTTCCATTTTTGAAAAGCTTTATGGCTTTCTTTATTTCTTCTCTACTTGGTAGTTCACAGCTGATTTGTAGATCCTCTTCTGCTGGCTGGATGTCTGGGGGATTAGTTGGAGATGGTCTATTGAAAAGTTCCTCAAAATGTTCTGTCCATCTCTTCATTTGTTCTTGTATATTACTAAGCAATTGTCCACTCTTATCTTTTATGAGGCCATTTGCTTGCTTATATTTCCCTGTTAGCTTCTTTGTGTTGTTGTACAGGTCCCTCATATTTTCTTTGGCTGCAGCTTCCTCTGCTTCCCTTGCCAAATCATCAATATATTTCATCTTGTCTCTTTTGATGTTTCTTGTTACTTCTTTGTTTGCTTCTATGTACATTTCATGAGCCTTGGCTTTGGAGCTTCTGGTTTTGCTTCTGTTTAAATATCCTTTCTTGTTTTTCCTGGCTTCTTACTAATTATTTTTGCTTTGTGCTGATGTTCTCTTTTTCTCAGTATTTCTTCACGTGTCTCATTCCATATATTTTTTTACTTGTTGCCAGTGGTCTTCTGTATCTGTTTCATCTTCCAGCTGTTGGAGTACTTGGTATTTGTTGGATACTATGATTGAAAATGTTTCTCTTATTTCTTAGATATCCCACATTATGATGTTGTCTATAGCTATATGTTGTAAATTTCTTGAGTTTTAATTTTGTTTTAGCCAACAGAAGATGGTGGTCTGATACAACATCTGCTCCTCTACATACTTTCACATCATGCAATGATGACCTAAACTTCTTGCTTATGCATATGTGATCAATCAGATTCTCAGTTCTGTGGTCTCGTGATATCCACATTGCTTTATGTATTCTTTTATCTGGAAATATGCTTCCTCCTATAGCTAGTTGATTTGAAGCCCAGAAGTTTGCTAATAGTTCCCCATTCTCGTTCATCATACCTAATCCATGCTTTCCCATGATTTCTTCAAAGCCAATGTTGTCTGTTCCTATTTTCGCATTTAGGTCCCCTATCAAAATTGTGATGTATTTTTATTTTTTACAAAATGTTTGGAATTTTCCTCAATTGTATTAACCATTTTAGGGTTGAATAAATATGCATCACCATCTTACATTGATATATTTAGTTAGAGAAGCACCACTGCTCATCATAGATGACATTTGTATGCTTTCATGCCACTCTTTGTCTGTCATTGATTTAATTAACAAGAAAAATGGAAAGAATGAAGTGACCACAAAAGAATTAGTGAACATGTAGCACAAAGAGACCAACACATACCTCATAATCTAGTTCCTGTTTTATCTGTGTTGTTTCTTCACATTTCTTCATCTTCGTACAGCTCTGGAGCATAGCTTCTGTTGGGGTATAAATGGCGTCTTTCTCAAACTTAATAAAGTTAAGATAAAAAAAATTGAGGGGCGTATAGTTCGCCTTCAAATGTAGCCTAAACAGTCGAGCTGGTAAGATGGTTATAGCACTTTCTTCTCAAGGCAGTCACCGAAGTGCAAACCAGATATATATGAGTAGTCCTCACTCCGCTCACTGACACCGAAAAAGAGAATTAATCCTATTAAAATGCATGGTTGTATCAAAGTACACAGAGTGACCTCCCATTAAGGGAGCATTCGTTGTTTAGTTCAGAGTATTTGTCTAGTGTGCCAATGAAGGCTAAGATGGTAAATACCAATATGATTTTTAAATAAAACACTTCAGTAGAGAATCTTCCGCTAACTGTATGTTATTATCTGTAACACTATGATTCTATAAAATTCTATTTAAAGGCTAACTTATAATAGAGGTGTATTATATCAGGTGTCAAGTGCAGGTAGATTTCAGTTGCCAACTGGCAGTGTCGTCACGCCTCGTTGGTTCCTCGCAGTTGTGTCAATCTCAGTCCCTGGTTGTGGTGTACAGTGGACCAACCGCAATAGGCTATGGAACTCGGGGTTATCATTTATTTTCAATATAGGGGATTTCCCCAGCCGGCGGAAAAGTGTGGATTTTAAAGCTGCAAACAAGATGAAGTGGGTTATATTTTCTACTCAAGACAACAGGAGGCTGACGCTTCGGAGTCATGACCCAGGTAGGCCTGCCCCCTTAGAGTGTAAAAGAGAGCAAGGGGCCGAAACACTTGATCAACGGGAAACTACTTCTGATGATCAGATTACCTCCTGTTGTATCGCTATGTAGAGAGTTTCCTGTCATAGGATACGATTTGACGTCATCATTTGAACTCCGGAAATTGGTTGTAATAAATCCACAGCTGCCTCTCCAGTGTTTATACTTATATATTGTTGTTTGTTTGTACAACTCTGCCTAGGCCGATCCCAAGCCCGGCTGAAAAAGGAGGAGGGCGGCCTGCATGGAGGCCGTAAGGAGGCAGCCCCTCCACCATGCAAAGGCACAACAGGCCAATCACCTGTTTGGTTTAAACTTTTGATTACGAGAACTACAAGAGATAAAACCGGACTGATTCTAAAGGTGACGAACTGGAACGGACTACGACTTATGGAACTTGGAACACAAGAAGTATAAATGGGAAAGAAGAGGAGCTGGTGGAAGAGATGAACTAGAAATCCTGGCTATTACCGAAACAAAGAAAAAGTGACAAGGAGTCAAGGATCTCGATGACAACACGCTGCTCTACAGTGGTGTACCCACATCTGAAAGAGCTAAAGGGGGCGTGGGTTGCATTGTGGCCAAAAATCAAAAAGATAGTATCAAGGGATGGAACTTTGTCTCGGAGCACATTATGGTTGTAAAACTAAAAGAAGGAGAAACCATAATCAACCTGGTCATAGTGTATGGGCCAAATGAGGATGAGAGAGCAGAGGTCAAGGAGGAATTCTTCGAGCTGCTTCAAAGGACAGTGGATGACTGCCTAGATGAAATTATCATGCTCGGAGATTTCAATGCCAGAGTTGGAAATGACCATGCTAGATGGGGTGGAGTTATCGGAAGACATGGAGAAGATACTCTCAATGACAATGGAAAGCGACTCCTTAGATTCTGCAGTGAGCAGAATCTGATCATTACCAACACAAAGTTCCCCTACAAGCGCATACATGCATACACTAGGTGTGAACCAACAAAGAATGAGAAGTCAGTGATCGACTATGCCATTGTTAGGAGGAACTCATTCAAATATGTCCGGGATGTTGGAGTCTGGAGGGGGCCAGAGATTGGAAGTGATCACTACCTGCTTACAATCAAAAGAACAACTGAAAGAGTTGCTCAACCTAGGAACTGCCCAGCATCACGCAAGAAACCAAGTAAACGAACAGAAGAAATGAGCATTAAGACCTACAAGCTGAGAGAGCCAGAAATTAAGACCAGATATCAGGGGCTTATTGCTACAGTGGTGAGAAACACAGAAGAACAACCTGATGACTTGGAAACCATGTGGCTTAAATTCAAGAACATCATAAAGACAGCTGCCGCAGAAGCATGTGGTGAAGTCACTTGGGAACAAGAGAAAGAGGACACCTTGGTGGACAGAGGAAGTCAAAGAGAAAATAAGAGAGAAGAAAATGGCATGGAAACAATACTTAGGAGCTAAAAACACAGCAGGACAAATAGAGAAATATAGAGAATATGTAATACTAAGAACAGAAGCAAAGAACAAGGTGCTAGCAGCAAAACAGAAGTCCTGGCAAGAATTTTGGAGAAAAGCTAGAAAAAGATGCGCAAGAAAACCAGAAATTGTTCTATAAGACCGTAAAGACCACGGGGAAGGAAAAACAATGCCCTCTCAAATTTATAGGGGACAAGCAAGGCAAATTGCTTAATGCCCCGAAGGAAGTAATGGAAAGATGGAAAGAATATTTCTCAGAACTCCTTGATGGTGAGCAAGATCAAGCATCAGAAATGATAACCACTAGCACAGAAGAGGAAACCAATGGTGATGAAGATGACATAAAGATGGCATAAAGAACTGAAGGCAGCACTGGAGAAAATCAAGATGGGCAAAGCAGCAGGGCATGATGGCATAACACCAGAAATGGTTAAGTACATGGGAGCATCAGGCGACCTATTACAATTAAGGGTCCTACATGCAGCGTGGTGCAACAAGACCATACCAAAGCACTGGGAGATTGCCATCATAACACCAATTTTCAAAAAGGGTGACAATCGACAATGTGGAAACCATAGAGGCATATCCCTTCTCAGTGTCCCTCGTAAAATCTATTCTAGAATCCTAGAGCAGAGACTCCGACGCCTAGCTAAGCCACAATTCGATGAGGTCCAGTTCGGATTCCGAGCAAACCAAAGTACTCAAGACCTAATTTTCACACTTGAGTTAAAAGGCCCTTGAGTATAAGAGTAAGATCCATCTTTGTTTCATAGATCTGGAAAAGGCATTTGACAGGGTCCCCTGGAGCAAACTTTGGGACTGTTTGGCAAGGAAGAACATTCTAGCACCTCTGATTCATGCTATACAGAGCTTCTACAAGTTTTGCAGGAATTATGTGAGGACAGCAAACCATAAGTCAGAAGAGTTCAGGACCACCAGTGGTGTAAGACAAGGTGATGTCCTGTCACCTTATCTTTTCATACTCCTCATGGACGATGTTATCAAGTCATGTAAGGAGAGAACAAGAAAGTATTCAGTGGGGTACTGGAAGATGAGACAGGTATGTATTTCAGAGCTGGCATTTGCTGATGATAATACCCTGATTGCTAAATCAGAGGCACATCTCCAATCCAACCTACAATTCTGGAAGGAAGAGCTGGAGAAGAGAGGGATGGTCATAAGTTACTCTAAAACAAAATCCATGGTGATATCACGAAAAGAAAGAAGACACCAGATTAAGCTGAGAGAACAGGTCCTGGAGCAGGTCGACCACTTTAAATATCTCGGAGCCATTATTGAGCGAAAGGGAGGCATCAAAGAAGAGTTGGCCACTCGAAAAGCAGCAGCTGGGAGACTTTTTCAGGCCATAAATTGAGGATTCCTCAGCAAGAGAGAGGTTTGTAAGAAAACGAAGATGGCTGTATACCGCTCCACCTATGTCCAAGTCTTGACATATGGATGCGAGTCATGGGCAATGACTACAACCCACAAAAGCCAGACCCAAACCTCAGAAATGAGGTATCTGAGGAAGGTGGTTGAAGTAACAAGAAGAGACATGGTCCGCAACCAGACGATACGTCAAGGCCTAAAATGCCACCCCCTGCAGACCCAAGTAGAACAGTCCCAACTTAGATTGTTTGGCCATGTCTGCAGAAGTGGAGAAGATCGGCTACCAAAACAAGCATGGGAAACAAAGAGCCGGGGATCCAGACCCCCAGGACAAACCAGAGTCCGCTGGGAGGACAACATTAGACAATCTTTGAAGGACCGAGGACTATAATGGAACCAGGCCAGGAGGAAGACAGCCGATAGGATAGTCTGGCGCTCTCTCTTCCAAACCTCTACACCTCACGGTAGAAGGGGAACGACTACGTAAGTAAGTTTGTTTGTACCATCTTTGTTTCATTAAAAAATTTATCTTTTTCTTCTGCTTCCTATTGATTGTTAAAAAGATGATATTCAAAAAGGAAACATTGTATAATTGAGCTAGAAAAGATGAAAAAATGTAAAACGATGTAAATACAGAATACAACACTGGCTGCCAATAAAGGCTAAGATGGTAAATATCAATATGATTTTTAAATGAAAAACATTTGTAGAGAATCTTCCGCTAACTGTATGTTATTATCTGTAACAATATGATTCTATCTAAAGGCTAAGGTAATCGGTTCTAAAATGGCTCTGTCCGGTGTGCAGTGGCGCAGCAAAGGGGGCGGCAGAGGTGGTGGTCGCCCTGTGCGCTGCAGAAGAGGGGAGCAAAAACATCAGGTCGTTTCTCTGCGTACGCCCGTGACCTATTAACGTTAACAGCTGTTTCTCTCACGACACTACAATATCTTATTTTACGTGAAACTCACGTGTGGCATAATTATATGACATGTTTGCTCATGTTTTTTTATTTTCCGAATTATTTGACAAATATGTGCAGACCATCACTCAGCTGAACAGCATCAATATATTCATAATTGTGGTAAAGTGGGATGTTATAAATATTTATAGGGGACTTAGTGTACTGACTGAGATCAGCTGTGAAGGTATCTGTATCTAATAGGTGTAGTGTTTTACAGATAACCTTACTTGCTACCACATTATACCTCAGTCAGAATTATTCTGGAATATTGTGATGACTACGTTAAATGTCTAGGGTATGTATATGATGAAGTGTAAGTCACAACAACAACAGACAGATAAACAATTTAATTTATTCAACCACACTTGACAACACTGTGACACTCACACACATTTAACACTCTATAAGACTATCTTAAATGAGTCACTGGTAAAGTTTCAAATATATATGTATTAATTACTTTCACTAATATATATATCCTGATTCAACTACAAAGTGAACCAGGAATCACAATTAATTGTAATCACAATTTATATATACATAATTATAAATATGAACCTTGTAGAGACATATTTTATTAATTTTATCCTATGTGTGTCAGTTGTGTAGAAGTACTATGAGGTAATACTGGTTTTGTTTTTTCAAGCTATGTTATTATTTGTCATCATGACTTCAAGTGTTTGTTTATCTGGGAAATAGTATGGGGAAAAAGTTCACAGTTCCTGTCAATTTAAACAAGGTATTGTCCCTCTTTTTTACTAAAATGTCAATTTTTGAGGGGACACATAATGTTGAGCTCCACTGGCCACAGAGGCTTAACTTTCGTGATGGCGGCAGGAAAAGACTCCTCTGCTCGATTGCTCCCCTGTGTTCTGGAGACACCTCACTAGTCGCTATCTGGACCCAGGAGTATGCTGTCAGCCTCCAGATTCAGCAAAGCTCAGACCAGGTGCTGCTCAATAACTTTAGGACCACAGTCCCTGAAACAAGAAGGTTGTACCTCCTACTTCATAACTAATTTTTAATCTATTTCCAGACTGAACACAATACATAACAAACACTGAGTTCAGAGCGGTAGGCCAATTGCTATCTTCATCTGAAACAATTGACATCAGTATACTCCTCCCTAATGGTTACTACGCCTCTGCAATTCCAGCATTATTTCTTTCTAGTCAATAAGATAGGTGTCAGTGTACTGTTTGGCCATTCCATGCAGTTTTACTTTTCTCCGACACCTTCTGTTCAGGTTGGAGCACTATATAGGCTTTGCCTCATGTTCGCTACTGAACCACACACATATACAGACATAAATTATCAATTTACATTCAATTTTCATTAAAAAGATATTGAATATATCAAGCTTACCACAATTCATGGAATAATACACAGTTACGTTGACTGGCAATGAATATAGCACAATTTCGATCTGCCGATGTCCCAGGCTTTTATTTAGAAAAATATGCACTGGCGCTCAACGCACTGGTTCTTTAGTAAGTTTATTTGAAAATGTGGTGCTGAACTAACGCTTCTAAATGACTATATTGGCGGGTCTAACCAATCGAGCCATGTTTACACAAGCGTTTGAAAAAAAGTACTCCTACTCACGTTTCCCTAACAACAAAAAATCAATATTTATAGCCCGACTAATCGTGTTTAGCCTTACATTTACTTCTATCCAATCAAATAGGATTTAACATGGGGACCTATTTCCCGTACAATGGTGGTTCCAAAATCTGCCACTGAGCGATTCTGATTTTGGTGTTGTCTGACACCCTCACTATTTCTTTTGGCTATAATTTGTTAATTCCTAGACTGTTTGCGTAACGTTTAACATATTCTTTGTCAGCAAGTCCTAAGGAACCCAAATATATAAATTTAATGGGGCTAAGGGGCTGCGTTCAAAATATGTATTTTCTTCTAGGATAGTCGTGCTGTTGCCACCTCCTCACTTCCAAACTTTATGGTGTCTGCTGTACTGTCATACTAATGTCAGGATTTCAGACATAAAACAGTAGAATGTCATGTTTCCTAATAAGCGTTTTGTAAGTTTTTAAAACCTAACTCTCGTATGGGTAGTGTTTTTTATCACTGTCGATTAGAAAAAAGCTAGTGCTTGTGGCCTTACACGCGTGATGGTAGTAATTGTATAGCGAGACGCGTGTTAGTGTTGCATGCGTCCCGGCTGTCAGCCCTCCCTTCTCTCTATCCTAATTCCATCTGTCTTTCTTTTATGGTAACTTAGTGTATAAAATGACATGAATGGAATATTAAATATAGGTCAGCTTGCGTATCTCAAGGTTTTTCTTAGAAATGCAGTACACGTTTTATCGTAGAAAGCGTGTATGCTGCAGTAGGCTTTTACTATCAACGTGAAACGTTACAATTTGCAGACGAAGTAGAAAACAAGGGGGATTTCGAGTACCGTCATTGTGACAGCACTGTTCTTTACCATTCTTCTTCCCTTTTATTGAAGTTATTTGTTAGGCTTTACATTTACTTTTTAATTTATATATGTGGATTAGAATTTCACACGACAATAATCTACAATTACTTTCTTACTCTTCTTTATCTATGCATTTTAAAATTGTGCAATAGATATACCTACTGGACTGAGGTATTTTTAGATGGTGTAAACCTCCATTTTTTTTTCTTTATGTGTTTCAACTTGAGCTCAACAATATTTACATCAGTGAACATAACATTACTTGTACTTTGTTTTCCCTGTCTATGGCAAATAAAATATATCACGTGTGTTAATGACTTTGCTGTGTTCTGCAGTGGATGAAATCTGCACTCAGTAAACATCATCATCATCATAATCTCCCTTCAACTCCTCGTGGATCATACACATTTACAAATGGTTTCTAAGTCTTCCTCTCCTACGCTATAAACTCAAGTATTTCTGCGCTTTCTTTATAGTTTTATTTCTAACTCAATTTCTCTTCTCTGCATATTGTTTAGTTTGTCTCCCACTTCTTTTACCATGTGTATTTCAGAAGAAGTATTGCTTTGTAATGATATCGAATGGTTTTCTGAATGTGCGTCATATTCATTGCCAGCGTCTACTTCTGAATGCTTATTCCACTGTGTGACGGATTGATAGAAATGTCTGCCTCTTTTCTCTGAGTGGCCTGTGCTGTTTTCTTTCAAATTTTGTGTACGCCTACTTTTCTGTCATTTTTGCAATAATAGCGTATAGTCTCTCTTTGTTTCAGTCAATCACGCAGAGCTGCGTTTAGGCCCACCTCCTGGCTCGTGCAAAGAGGCACTTTGCAAAAGAAACTTTTACTTAGAAATTGGGGGGGGGGGAAGGTGCGAGATCTCAGTTTCTGTGAGTACAGGGTACTGCGAGCACCGTGGAAACTCTCTGTCTTTTATTTCTTCCGTCTTTCAGTTGTTCGACCGAAAGAAAGTTGCTCGTAGCGGGGTGAGTGTGATAACATTACACCACTTTTTCCCCGTCTCAGGACGCAGATGAAGACTCTCTATCTCGTAGTCTTACGTCTGCTCGTTTCATCTCGGGTGGACCAAGGATCGTTTGTCAAACACCTGTGGTCGCTATCTTACGTTTTAAGCAGGCTTCCCTAATTCTCTTGACCATTAGTCTTGCGAGGATTTATGCTGCTAAAACTATGATAGAGCTGAAAGCGTATACACTAGTGCGTGCTGAAATTCATTCCTTGCTGGTAAGCCCATTTGACGTAGTTGATTTCTTCGGTGTATGTGTGTGTGTGTGTGGGGGGGGGGGGGGGGGCCTTTTTTTGCTTAATTATAAATTAGACTCTAGGCTCGTGTTACTTTTATATTATCTATTAATATATATTTTTTAGTAAAGTAAATTTTGAGGTGACTGTGAGTGCTAATTTATCAATGTTAGCTCTCTTATTAAAGATAAGCGTAAATGGGGAAATCCTGGAACAAGTCAAGAGCTACGTATATCTCGGCCTAATACTCACAGAAGATGGCAGATATGAAACAAATCAAGAAGAGAATAGGAATGGCCAAAGCTACATTCAACAACATGAAACATATACTGACATCCAAACAGTTATCTCACAATTCAAAACTGAGAACCATAAAGTGTTATATATATTCTGCATTTCTGTATGGTGCAGAAACATGGACGATGAATAAGCATTTGGAAGAAAGAATTGAGGCTCTAAAAATGTGGATATATAGAAGAATGGGGCGTATCTCATGGAAAGAGATGAAAACAAATAAGGAGGTCCTAGAAAATCTACGTATGAAAAGAGAACTAATGAGGGAGGCCAAAGTTCGGCAGCTTAAATACTTTGGCCACATAAAAAGGCATAACACCTTGCAGAAGACCATAACAGAAGGGAGAGTTGAAGGCAAACGTGCAAGGGGAAGACAGCGCTATAAGTGGGAAGATAACATCAAGAGATGGACAGGAAAGAGTCTATCAGAGTGCACCACCAAGACAAGAGACAGAAGACGTTGGAGATCCATTACAGCCAACCTTCGTTGTGGAGATGGCAACTGATGATGAGAATCGTTGTCAAAAGACGACCCCAGACTTCCCAGAAGTTAAAATTACAGAATTTCCATTTATCAGACCGAACAATCTTGAAGGACTTACAGAGCCCAGGAAAACCACTTTAATAAAGAAGGCTGAGGAAACTGAAACACATGGAGTCATAGAGGGAATTTTCTTATAAAAGTGAGACCCAAAAGAACACGTGTAGGAAACCTAATCAAGTGAGTGCATTAACTTCATTCATCTGAGCACAAAGTCTTTGAGCCAGGATTGGCGTAAGTTGTCATTTTACCTTATTTATTCTTCATTACTACACGTGAACTAATATTGTGCCCGCGTCAGTTGAATGCGGCACTAGTAGTTATATTGATTGTTATTTAGTCAGAGTTAATCCTTCATATGTTGTTGTGGTTCAAGTGCTAACTGGCCTTCCACCAGAGATGGTAATACTTCACCTTTTGTTTTTTTTTTTCAACCCAGGAATGTTCTTCCCTTTAAGTTTGGTGATAAGCAAAATAGTTTCAGCACAACAACGTATATCCACAAGAAATTATTGTAAAGTTCCACAAACAGCTATGTAGAAAATTTAATTAGAGTTTATTGGTGTAATTAGACAAACACTGTAAATTTCACAAAATGATGGTTGTTTATCCTAAATGAAAAATATGTAATCCAAACGAATAATATATGTACATCCAAATAGAATATACTGATTTGTCTACTCAAAAAAAAAACTTGTCTTGGTATCCTCAAAGACGAAGTTCACCTAACGCTATCTGTAAAAATTCTCTAGTCTAAAATCATGGAGTCCTTGGAATCCTAAATCCTGAAATCGCTGCCTATCGCCCACAACTCTTCTATTTATACGATTTCTTCTTTTTTTCCCGCCTTTTTTCACACGACCCGTCCTTTTTTCACACGGTACAATAATTAACATTTTCACTCCTCTCCTCAGCTTTTCGACCTTTTTGCACACGACATTCTGTTATTTCAACTTTTTTTCCACGTGTGTGATCTTTTCCAACTTAACAATAGGATAAAAAAAACCAGATCACACAAACATTCATTTCCCACTTTCGCGCTTATAAAACCCATTCATTATTATCTGGGACTGACCTACGTTTGCCCTGTCAGAGCACTTACTGCCAACTGAACTTTGAATGAATACTGCGTTTTGTGTAAAAACGTCTTATTTGCTTTTAGGGTCTGGCATTCTTACATTAGCATATTATAGCACTTATAAATGCTTAGCATGGAAGTAGGAGGGATAATGCTAGCGTGAAAGGTAAAGCGGTCACATATGTCCCTGGCCCCAAAAATGTATCCCAGAGGGAGACATTTGCGTACTATCAACTAAGTACCTCATGCTAGTGACTGTTATAAACGACTAGGTCTAACCTATTGGTAGAGTCTCTCAGAGAATGCAAACAATAGAAATAAAAACAAAACAAACAAAAAATACTTTGGAAATATTTAACAGAAGTGATTAATATTCATTAAGTATTTAACAATCTTAAATGTAGTAGCTGCAACGAACATCGGCCTAACAGCATAGAACTAATGGTCAAACGTCAGACCGTGGGACGCAAAAAAAATGTTATATATATATATATATATATATATATATATAAATATATATATCAGTATATATATATTTATATATATATATATATATATATATATATATATATATATATATATATATATGACATGGGAATATACATACATGGTAATGTTAATCTATAAATTTATTTTTTAAAAATTATGAACTTGAGCTGTACGCTCTCGTAACTGTCAATATAGAACGTGGTAAATATAATACAATCATATGATACTGACGACCCCAATCCTGCCACTGCGGTCAGTGATTTACCAGGATATATATGGGTCTTAAACACTAAAAATCTGTACAAGTTTGGTGAATTGTCTGTGTGTTCGTCGCACAATATAAATATATCATTATTAATCTGGTTACAAAGTATTTATTAAAAAGTGTCTCTAATCTCCAACTTATGTAATGGTCGTTACTATGAGGGAGGACAACCATACCGATACAAATAACTATCGGGTGTTGGAGTATGAACTATCTCAGTTACCCTGAACCAAGTACCAAACTGTTTATAGGTTCGTCATCAAATATAAAATCTGCATACAAATGCAGGTTCATAATAATAGACAACAATTTGTCAAGAAAATATACTGCAGCGTTCCGCTTACAACGTGACAAATGGTCAGGAAAATACAGGTACATCAATATGTGATGTTTATTTCTTAATACAAGGTATAATGGACAACAATTTGTCAAGAAAATATTCTGTAGCGTTCCGCTTACAACGTGACAAAATGGTCAGAAAAATACAGGTGCATCAATATGTGATGTTTATTTCTCAATACAATGTATAATGGACAACAATTTGTCAAGAAAATATACTGTAGCGTTCCGCTAACAACGTGGCAAATGGTCAGAAAAATACAGGTACATCAATATGTGATGTTTATTTCTCAATACAAGGTATAATGGACAACAATTTGTCAAGAAAATATACTGTAGCGTTCCGCTTACAACGTGACAAATGGTCAGAAAAATACAGGTATATCTATATGTGATGTTTGTTTCTTAATTTAAGGTTTATCAACATTGAACATATCCGTTATCACGTTAGCGATTTCGCATGAAATCGTCATGGTTTGCATGTAACAATGTAGTATTTCGCCAATCCGCGAACTGTGTTGATTAGCATATAAGTTTTACCCAACTTGCAAAATACTTGTATATCACCAAGTCAAATTTTAGGTGAAAATATATATGTCTCAGTTATTTAGTGAAGTGGGGTGTATATTGGGATAAATGACGGAGTAGGGTTTATCACCGTCGGAGGGGAACGAATGTTAGTCATGGGAATGTACTCGGGGGTCTTAGGGGCGTTAGCTGTGTCAGTGGGGGTAACAATGTTCTCATTATCTTTTACCGATGTCCGCTGTGGACATTTCATCTTCTTGTACATATGGTAGTTATACACAAAACAGCTTAAAATTTAAAACACCAATTATGCTAGGCAAAATCAATAGTACTGACACTCAAGTGGGTCGGGTCATGACCTCTGGTGTGTCTCACTGGATTCAGGAACGCGAGAAGGGGTGTTTCCAGACTACGAAGAAGTATTTATAGAATTTGATAGACACGTTAACATAGGTAAATTCCTGTTGAATATTGGGGACTGCTCGAAACGGAGCGTCGATTTAGAAACGCTCCGTCTGTGATGGGGCATGTCGGAGAAGGTGACAGGAGATGAAAAGGCGTTTGGATGTGTAGGGAAGAATAAATTTGACGTCTGATTCGTCATATATCTGTGAGAAAGGGTCGTCGGTTTGAATAACGTGACAAGCCATAAACGATCATTCAGGTTGTAAACAGCATCATTAAGAAAAATCGCCAAAATACATTCTCGATGCGATTGAACATTATAAAACGGCCTTTCCATAACACAAAAGGAAAGCGGTGAGTTAACACATTAAAAAAATTCTGATGTGTCAAAAAGAAAAAAATATGTGTGTGCGTATAGTGTGTTTGCTTTTGTCAAAAAATTCACCAAGAACGGGAAAAAAATAAAAACTGTTGTAAAAGATTTTCAAAGGCAAAAGTGGTGTAATTTGTACAGTGGGTGACTACGTCTCTAAGATCAGCGAGTAGTCTTCTAATCACAAAGATTCGTACCTAAAACTTGCAAAAAGAAAAAAAAATGTGTATAACTAGACAACTGAGATAATTTATAGTTCTGTTTAACCTGGAGAACATTGTGTTGTAGATCTGCGAATGTTTGCGAAAGTTCTTCGATTTCTCGACGTATTAGTGTAAAAGATGTAATGATAATGACAGTCCATGTTGACGAAGAATGTGAAATAATTAATTATATAACATTAAAACACAGTGGCGTCACGCGATAAGAACTTGTTAGTATGTGTGGGTGTTGCAGGCGTCGTAACTATCACTATCATCAGTATCAGCAGCAGGGTCTTGACAGAGGCTGACATCTTTCTGAAAAAATAAAATTTCCTACCAAAAAATGGACACTAGTGATTTTAGTATGGTGGGGAACGAGGGGTAGTACTTTGAAGAGTAAGTACTCGTTGGGTACTATAGCTGCGTGAGTACCTTTTGTTATTAGAGAAGATTGATTCTCCAATAAACCAATAATCGTTGAACTGGACGTTTACGAATGTTGACATGAGGAACTTGGCGATCTCTTTCAAGGTAGCTTTTGTAAATCGTTGATCACGAGAGAATGGCGTATTTCGCACTGTCGAGTGGGTGGTGGCTGCAGTTGTCGAGGGTAAGGATGAAGTAGTGTTGAAATGGTGCACATGCTGCGTGTTGTGATGCTGTCTGCGTTTTCTTCGCAATTTCATACGTACTTGCTCTTGAGGTAACCGCACAAATTTTGTTAACGGTGGGGAGTCATCTGTTGAGCCAGAATATGGGCGCTTCGTTGTTGTGCGAAATTCAGCGTTGTCTGGACTGTTCATAATTTCGTGGTCACTCTCGGGATCTGCTGTATCTAGGTCAGATTCGTGTCTTAATGGAGGTGATGGAAGAATAATATCTTCCTCAAGTCTGCATGTAGTGCTGCATGTAGTGCTGTGTGCTTTTTTCTTCGTCTTCATTCCGACTGATTTTGAAGCCGTCCAGCCAGCGAGCATCACATTTGTTATCACGGACATTCTTTCGGTAGTACACTATGTCGCCTACGTTAAAGCTTTCAAGCTTGACATTCTTGTCATGTTGTTTCTGTTTCTTTACAAATGCTTTCGCAGTATTCTTATGTGCTATTTGGTGAACCTTGAATTTCTCTCTTAAAAATCACTTCTTTGGGGTTTTTACCTAAATATTTACGTTGGGGCTGTAACATATTATCCAGGGGAAAAGAGGGCTCTCTTCCATAGAGCACATAAAATGGCGACATACCCGTAGGGTCGTTTATATTCACTCTAATGGCCTCCAATGCTTGGTTGATGTAAATATCCCAATACTGTGTATTTCCACTGATATACTTCGCGAGAACATCATGCATGGTTGAGTGTAAGCGTTCATTTCTGCCATTTGACTGAGGGTGATAATAACTCGTGGTATTATGGGTAATGTTGAACCTCTGAAGCATTGCTTTGAAGGGATTCCCAACGAACTGTTTGCCGTTATCAGATACGATGCGTCTGGGACAGCCAT
This sequence comes from Oreohelix idahoensis, assembly GCA_024509875.1. Lineage (NCBI taxonomy): Eukaryota > Metazoa > Mollusca > Gastropoda > Stylommatophora > Oreohelicidae > Oreohelix > Oreohelix idahoensis. The sequence goes on from JAMPIV010009241.1 coordinate 71,678, forward strand.
GTCTTGGTAGGAATTCTTGGATAAAATATTCTGTAACTGTTTCAGATGTGATGTTTTTGAGAGGGTAACATTTCGGCCATACTGAATACTGGTCTACTATGTGCAAGATATATCGGTTCTCTGACTGTGTGATGGCATATGGTTCCGATATATCGATGCTGACTGTCGCCATTGGGAAATGTTCTGCTTGCATTGCTTGGAGTGGTGCCCGTGATGGTTTCATATTTCGCATTTTAAGATTCTGCATGTGTGAACATATTCAATGACATCTCTGTATAGTGAAGTCCAATAGTATCGTCGTCTAATGATATCTAATGTCTTGTCTCTCCCAACGTGACCATTGTTATCATGAAATTGAGACAAAACCAACGGTACTAGGTGTTTCGGTATGTATTTCTGTAGCTGTCCGTCTTGGTTGGGGTCAATGTGGTACAATACTTCGTTTTGGATCGCAAGAGTTGGAAATCTGTTTGGGTTTTCTTGAGCTTGTTTCATGAGTTTTGTTATGTCTGGATCTTTCTTCTGCTCACTTGCCATGTGGAAGCCACCTGGATCACTGTCTGGGTTTGATTGTGATTCAGTCCTCTGTGTGTTTTCAGATATGTCATATTGGTTGGAGCTAACAACATTAATTTGTTTTGTATTATCATCAATTTCCGTCGATGTGGATGGTTCTTCTTTCACTGTAGTGTTCTGCGTTTTACTCTCCTCATATGGAATCCTAGATAACAGATCTGCACATGTGTTCATTGTTCCAGGGATGTACTCTATGATGGTATCGTATGATTGGAGGTTAATGGACCATGTCTGCAGTTTCTTAGGTAGTTCATGTGTCTTAGAGAGCCAATTGACTAGGGGTTGATGATCCGTCCTGATTATGAGCCTGGTTCCTCGTACATAAAAATCAAATTTCTGAATTGCATAATGGATCGCGAATGCTTCCTTCTCTGTCGTCGGCCATCTCTTTTGGGACTTAGATAGAGCATGCGAAAGAAACGCGATAGGTTTCTCATTGGGGATTTCAGGCAAAATTGGTTTTTCGTTTAATGTGATGGGTTGGACCAAACATGCACCAATGGTGTTGTCCGAGGCGTCGGTATATAATACCATGGGTTTGGATGTGTCTGGGTGAGCAAGTAAGGGGATTGTAGTCAAGGCATCCTTCAGGTACTCGAATGATTTCTGGCATTCAGGAGTCCATTTAAAACGAGCATACTTTTTTGTCAGTTCTATCAGGGGGGGGGGTAGCCGCACGGGAGAAGTTAATTATGTGGCGTCTGTAGTATCCAATGCACCCAATGAAACTTCTCACCTGCCGTACTGTAGTGGGACTCGGCATTTCCCTGATAGCCTTAACTTTATCTTCGTCTGGACGTATTCCATCAGCATTTATGACAAAACCCAAATATTTTGTTTCTTCTTTGAGAAACTCACATTTGCTTAACTTGAGTTTGATTTGATGTTTCCTGAGCCTGTCAAATACTAGTTCCACTTTATGAAGATGGCCCTCAATGGTTCTTGCTGTATGAATTAATATGTCATCGATATACGCGAGTGCGAAAGGTTGCATCTCCTTCAACACCTCATCCGTCAATGACATATAAGTTGCCGGGCTTCCCTTGAGGCCAAAAGGCATGACATTCCATGGATAACTGCCCATGTGTGTAGTAAATGTGGACTTCTGTTTAGCCTCAGGTGTCATGGGATACACCAGAACCCCGACCTAGCGTCTAAGGTGGTAAAGTATCTCGAGTTGCCAAGAGTCGCGAGAATGTCATCAATTCTGGGTAGTGGGTAGGAGATTGTCTTCGTGATTCTGTTCAAAGCGCGGTAATCGCAGCAGAATCTATTCGATCCATCCTTCTTCCCAACTATGACGATAGGTGACGACCATGGTGATATGGAACGTTCAATGATGCCAGCTGATAGCATCTCATTAATGGATCGTTCTACTATCTCTCTGTGTTTGAGTGGGGTGTGGTAAGGTTTTAGGCTAATAGGCTCTTCGGTAGTGGTATTAATATCCATTTGGACTGTTGATGTACGACCCAATTCCAAATCATTTAAAGCAAAGACATCGTGATGTTTTTTCACAAAAGCGGTGAGCCGTTGTTGGTGTTGGGCTGAAGTATGTAAAGTGTCCAACAACTGTGGTAATCTGTCTTCGATATTTGTTTTTATGTCTTTATGCATACTTGTATTTGATCTTTGTGTTTGACATTTCACTCCTCTTTCATGAAAATGGTACAGTGATCTCTCTGATTTTCTTTGGCAATATTTATTGTTGTTCTCTGGTTCTCTCCGGCAATATCTATTGTTGCTCTCTGGTTGGCTACGGCAATATCTATTAATATTCTCAGATTTTCTCTGGCAATATGTATTGTTGATCTCTGGTTGTCTCCGGCAATATGTATAGTTGATCTCTGGTTCTCTCCGGCAATATGTATTGTTGCTCTCTGCTTCTCTCCGGCAATATGTATTGTTGCTCACTGGTTGTCTCCGGCGATATATATTGTTGATGTCTGTTTTATCTCCATTTGTGCAGTTTTGTCTGGCCTCTTTCATTATTGGGGGGGGGGGGGGAGATTAACTTTTGCGATTATCGCACCTCTCGTAATGGATGATGTTTTTCCTGAGGTATTTACGATCATGATGGGGAAATCTCGGAAGCTTGCAATTTCTGCAATGCCCTCAGTAATGAATATCAGTGGATCATCGTTTATATCTTCATCCAGCAACGGTGCAATTTCTACTGTCTGTCCGGGTCGAATGTAGTCTGATCTCTTTACATGACCTTTGGTTATTATTAGTGAGTTTTGTGAAATGGTCACTGGAGCTGTAAGGCGTACCAACGAAGCTATGTGTAAATCATCCTGGAGGTTGATGTACTCTCCGTTTAGTCTAATCTTGTGTAGATTGTAGTATATCCGGGCCTGGTGTTTGTTCAGGAAATCACGTCCATTAATAAGATTCCAAGACATACCGCGTGTAATAATGAATTTATGGTTTATTTTCTGTTCCCCAATCTGGAATGTGATAAACGCAGTACCAAGGGATTTCATTTCCTGGCCGGTCACCGATGCCATGTAAGTTTTCGTGGGGTGAAATTTCACATATTTCTGAATTTTTCGAAAAAGTTGTTATCGTATTAGGCTTACAGATGCTCCGATATCCACTAATGCTAGATAATGCATGCCCTGAATAGAGATGAGACAGGAACTCGGATCTGGGTGGATGTTAATATTATTTACTACAGTCTGCTGCCTTTTATTGCGGTGAGAATGATGTTCTGTGTTGTGTGACTTCTTCCTTGTTGTGTGGGACCTATAGGGGTTATACATGTTCCCTTCTGTATAGCTCACGTCAGCGTCCAATCTAACGTGTACTCGGTCCGTTTCCCGAGGCAGGAAAATATTGTGGTCTACCTCTGGCAAAAGCATGTTGGGTTGCGTATGCGAGGTTGTTCTGTCCTTGTTGTGGTTGGTTATAACCCCGAGATTGATTATGTTGATACGTTCTTTGCCCTTGTCTATTCTCTCCGAATGATCCTTGCTGGTGTGATTGGCATGCACGAGAGACATGCCCATTTTGTCCACATGTGTAACAGACAATCGTATTGACATTTTAGACATTCTGTTGCCTCGGTTGGTGTGCTTGCTGGTACTGACGTTGCTCAGGCTGATGGCGTAGATCGATGTTGGTGACGGTGCCACTTCTGTCTTGAGTGACCGATTTCCATTGGCTCGTGGTCATTGTTTACTTCATAGCAAGGATCTCTACTTTTGCGTTGATTGAAAGGTTTTCGTTCGTTATCCTCCTATACTGCCATTTGTATAGCATCAGTGACAGTTTTAGGGTCTTTTCTTATGAGATGGAGCTTTAAGTTATCTGTGTAAAGTCCGTCCAAAAAATGCCTACCAAGTGTTTTTCAATGTCCTGTGATGGTACCGTTCCTTCCATAAAAGCTTCTTCAGCCAAATTCAATAAACGGTCTCCATAAAATTGAACAGGTTCAGATTTTTCTTGATGGATTTTTCTCAAAAGCAACCATGCGTGCTGTTTGTCGATTATGTCACTATACCATGCAATTAGTTCCTTTTTTAATGATGCATAGGTCTCCTCTGGGTAGATGAGGGAGCGCCGTCGCAGAAAATCCGTCACAAGAGATTCCGATGACAAGTATGCAATTTTGATCTTGTCCATATCACTTGTAGCATTTACCATGGAACTAAACTTGTCTATGTTCATTAGCCATCTCCGAAATGTCTTTGAGTCGCCCGTGAAGGGGGTTATAACCGATCGAATTTGGTTATATTTATTATAGTGATCTACATTGGATAGCGTGTCTGTTGTCTGTTGCAACGCGGTCATTGTGGTTTCGGCCTCTACAGGTAAGGGTATGTTAGCAGGATGGACGTTTGCCTGTTGCATGTCTACTAAAAAAAAAACTTGTCTATCGCCCACAACTCTTCTATTTGAAATATCGCCCACAACTCTTCTATTTATACGATTTCTTCTTTTTTCCCGCCTTTTTTCACACGATCCGTCCTTTTTTCACACGGAACAATAATTAACATTTGCACTCCTCTCCTCAGCTTTTCGACCTTTTTGCACATGACATTCTGTTATTTCAACTTTTTTTTCCACGTGTGTGATCTTTTCCAACTTAACAATAGGATAAAAAAAACCAGATCACACAAACATTCATTTCCCACTTTCGCGCTTATAAAACCCATTCATTATTATCTGGGACTGACCTACGTTTGCCCTGTCAGAGCAGTAACTGCCAACTGAACTTTGAATGAATACTGCGTTTTGTGTAAAAACGTCTTATTTGCTTTTAAGGTTTGGCATTCTTACATGTAGCATATTATAACACTTATAAATGCTTAGCGTGGAAGTAGGAGGGATAATGCTAGCGTGAAAGGCCAAGCGGTCACAATATGTATATATTGCCATGTGAATATTAATATGTGAAAATGGTTAATGGGTGTCCAAGCCATTTGAGGCTGGCAACCTCAGCGTATAAAATGACAATTTCAAGTACCACCACAGCAAGAGGCTTGTGACAGTTTTATAGCTAGTTTCTTAAGGGCATCCACAGCAGTAAAAATAGGGTTTTAGGTACAAAATATTGATTTCTTACTTTTGAGTTAATTTATTAAATAATCATCGAGGAATCAAGTGAGTAAGGTTTTATGACACAAAAAATGAATTTGATGTGTCAAAACGCATATTTTTTACACTACCCCGCAAGCTATGATTTGCAAATTTGTGCTGAAAATGCAATATTTCCTCTCAATAATACCTTAGTTACGCTGAGCGCATCGCAAAATATTTGGTATTGTCGAAAAGGGAATTTCTTTGTCTCCCGGATTATAGCAAATTTGAAACCTTTATTTCACATTGCTCTGCGTGATTTGGCCTTCACAATTTTCCTTCGTTTTAAGCTAACTTCCTTATAAGGAGAGGTCTCACAGTGATCCCATTCATAAGGCATTGGTGTTTATCTATCTAATTGGTCATAACACGCTGCTTTGATCCGCAAATCCAGAAAATAACAACAAATACTTCTGCCTGTAAACAAATAACTTTGTTCCACTGAATGTGGTACGCCATTTTTCTCTTGATTACAGTCTAAATCTCATTAAATTGTGTACTTCTATTACTTCAAAATAGGAAGAAAAGGTAAGAAAGCAAAGTAACTTTCTGCCGCTACAGCACGTCGAAAGTGTATAATTTCCAGCAAAGTTACGACTGAATCAGCGGTGAATGATAACCAACCTGATGTAGGCATCATCAACGTATATCTGCATATCAGTATCTGATAGGCCTACAGTTCAAATCGCTGATCCAAAAGTGCCTTTCACTGCTGGCCCAAATTGATCTGATATAACAATGAACTTGAGCGCGAGCAAGAATGGTTCATCTCATAACACTTTCTGTGCTCAACCTAAACATACGTGCATAACCATTGTGGACATTTCTTTTATCAACAATGTTCTCACCAATGTGTGTTGCAACATATGCAAGCAGAGCACATAAGAACTGACAACACTAAGTCAAAGGTTTTCTCCCTCTTCCTGGAAGTTGTGTATGGCACATGTGTAAAAACAATTTCTGGAACGTACACATCCGAGAGGGAACCAGAAGGCCGTGACCCTCGGGGACATGCAATCAACAAATCTGCTGTTCTTAGTGCCCTCATGTGTGGAATGGGCCCATCTACTTTCAATCTCATCTGTGAGAACTTAGACCTCCCTGGCCTGCACCAGAAAACATTCCATAAATATGCAGATTAAATTTTTGATCATTTGGATACCTTGCACAACTCTACAGTATTTCAACGTGCCGTCAGTATCGTTCGAGCTGAGCATGCTAAGAGTCAGCATTGTATCATTAATAAAACAGAAGTCATTGACATCACTGTCAGCTTTGATGCAACCTGGCTAACTAGAGGTCATGTCACTGATAGGTGTTGGCAGTGTTATCGACATCTTGACAGGCATGGTCATCGATACGCATGTTATGTCTTCCTTCTGTCACCTGCGAGACCACTGGTCAGTGGCAATTGAAAACCAACCTGCCACATTTGAAAATAGAAAGCCAAGCATCTGAAGGACTGCTGCCATAATTATGTAGGGTCAGCCGGAATGATGGAGTGTAAAAGCCTGTGAGGTTCTTTGACTTTGTTCAGTGGCAAATCACAAGCTACACTACACTGTTTTCAGGGTTCATAGCAAATTACTTCAAGCATTTTCCAGATTTTTCCAGGTCCAGCACGTAATTTTCAAGGATGGGAAACTCTCAGCCTTACACACTTCACAGTCTGGTTTGTGCCTTGCCCTTTCATATTTATCAATGAAGTGGTGCTCAGTAAGTCGTGTTGTTGTGACCTGTGGTTTTGATGGTGTCACATTGCGTCGAAGAATAGCAGGTTCAATAATAGTCATACTGACATCCTGATCTTTGCTTTAATCTTTTTTTGTAGAGTTGGCAGTGTTGTAGGTTATGTGCCCACTGACCAGGGCAGTTTCTTGTTTATATTATCATTGGAGTGAACAGTAGATATAAGATTAACATCTGTTTGTTTCATGCCAGGTGACTGTCGGCATGCCTTATCTTCTGTCGCACAAAACACAGGATGATTTGTCTTTTTCAATTTGAGTTGTTTTTTCTTCAGTGCTACAGGAAAATGCTTCCTGTTTTCAGCTGCTGTTCCAAATGCACCAATCTGAATTTCATGTCTTGGAATAAAGCTGAAGGCTGCATAAAAACTACCACAGAAGAGAATATGTCCCTTGTTGCGTATGCAATTTGAATTAAAACTAGCCTATGGTGACTTTTCACTGAAAAAAAGAGTCCAAATAATCTCAGCTCTGAGAGTTTCTTCCTTGGTCACAAATGATGTAACATCTGTAGCTCTCGTAGTAGTGTTAGACGATCTTGACGTGTCCGAGGGAGTAGTGTTAGATGGTTTTGATATTTCTGAGGGAAAAACTGCTCCTTGGGGTTGTGTTCTTTTCTGTTTAAAAAAAAAATGGAACACACAAATAACTTATGAGTAGGCCTAAGCTATGTATATTTACCAAGTCAAAATTCTAAACGCATACATAATATAGTCAAACAATATTTAACAAGAACAAAAGGTAGGCCTAATATTTAGTAATTGGGAGGGTAATACTTATGATAAGTGAAAATCTTTAACCCCCCTTACTATTTTTGTTGGTATTTGTTTCGTTTGTTTGTTTAGATTTTTTTTTAAATTTAATTTTTTTTTTTTAATAACATAGGCCTAAGCCTATGCATAAAATTGGTGATTTTCATTTATCCTAATTACAGTGATTTGACAGATGTGATGCCACTTTCGTGTATCGGCGGTTATTCATGTTATCTGGAATTGAAAACATGTAGGCCTATCCTAATTAGCCTATAACCCTTCAGAGGTAGAACAGGATAAGTCTTTTCATCATAAATATAGGCCTAATAAAAAAAGCATTAAAAATATATTTATTTCCAAAAAATGTGGTGAAATAAACAGTGGGACATGGGTCTGATAACAGGGTATGCTATAGGATATGGAATCGCAATCAATTTCTATTCCTGACCATCTTAAACTGTGTCAAATATATTCCCGTATACAGATGTAAACCAAGAAATTTCGTTCAAACGCTTGCCTGTAGGCTAATTTTGGCCATGGTTAAAAATAAAACTGTAAATAGGCCTACATTGTAAACAGACGCAAGTACAGTAGGCCTATCTATAAACTGGACTTGTTTAAATAGGTTTTATGAGATAAATGAATTTATTACTTACCTCAGTTGAAATAAAAGATTTAATACAACTTGAATGAAGTTCTTCGTGTTTTCCAAATAGCTTTCGAGTAACAACAGACGCGCAGCAATAACAATAAATATGCGTTTACGTCATTACCGCAAAGCGCCAAAAACTTCTGGAAATAGATTTAGTGCGCAAATGGAAGTAAACATTCTACGGTAACTGAAGTTAAACGAAAAATACCATCAATAACAGAAAAATGGACGCAAAGTATCGAGACTTTCGATTTCGTATTTTTTTCCCAGGTCAAACGCGGAAAATTCAAGGCTTTTAGCCATTTTTCCAGGCTTTTCAAGGCCTGGAATTTTTCTTTTCATTTTCCAGGTTTTTCAAGGTCGCTATGAACCCTGTGTTTTGCTATCAGATGGCGATTCCAAGGCCTACAACAGACTCTACAACATCAAACCATATGGAACAGAAGTTGACATAACCAAAGAGGAGTGCATAAACAATGTCACAACGTGATTAGACACTGCACTGAGGACACTTATTACTGACTGCAGGAAACAAAAAGTCACCCTTGGGGGAAATGGCCATAGTCGTCTGACCCAAACCCTTCTACCGTGAGTGTAGAGGTTTGGAAGAGAGAGTGTCAGACTATCCTATCGGCTGTCTTCCTCCTGGCCTGGTTCCAGTCTAGTCCTCGGTCCTTCAAAGATTGTCTAATGTTGTCCTCCCAGCAGACTCTGGGTCGTCCTGGGAGTCTGGATCCCTGGCTCTTTGTTTCCCATGCTTGTCGTGGTAGCCGATCTTCTCCCATTCTGCAGACATGGCCAAACCATCTTAGTTGGGACTGTTCTACTTGGGTCAGCAGGGGGTGGGATTTTAGGCCTTGGCGTATCATCATGTTACTTCAACCACCTTCCTTAGATATCTCATTTCTGAGGTTTGGATCTGGCTTATGGGTTGTAGTCATTGCCCATGACTCGCATCCATATGTCAAGACTGTGACGTAGGTGGAGCGGTATACAGCCATCTTCGTTTTTTTACCAGCCTCTCTCTTGCTGAGGAATCCTCAATTTATGGCCTGAAAAAGTCTCCCAGCTGCTGCTTTTCGAGTGGCCAACTCTTCACAATGTTATATGGAGTCATTGCAGCAAGCAGACACTTGCGTCATTGAAAAGTATCAAATTCAGTGTCCTTGTGGCCATTAGAGAGTTCAACTTTGGTCCATCAGCCAGTGCAGAAATAGAAAAAGCTGTATGGAGAAGCATCTGGAACAAACTCGAAATGACTTGGACAGGTGCAATTAAGGAAACGTCTAGCCAACAGCCAGAAATATGAGGCTGACAAACTTGTAAACAGGCAGTCCTTGTTCTGGAACCCCCAGGGCAAGAGAGGCAGAGGAAGACCAAGAAGTACATGGAGAAGAGAGTTGGAAACAGAGGTGAAAATGATGAGGAGAACATGGAAAGAACTTGAGATGATGGCACGGGACAGGAGGACTTGGCATGTGTTTGTTGAAGGCCTATGCTCCTTTGGGAGTGGAGGGTTATGAAGAAGAAGAAACTTGTAAACAGAAGAAAGATTAGGCAAGAGGCAAGACAAAGGCGAGAGTAGGATCTGCAGGAAGCTGAAGGAGGTGTAGCATATGATGCTGGACTATTTTAGACACATTCAGCTGCCCAGAATGGAGTATATTGGATAAGACAAGGCACTCAGTGAGTAAAATGCATTTTTCTTAAAACTAAATTGTTATTAACCAAATATTAAAAAACTAACAACCTGTCTGCCAGACCTTTCTCAAATTTGGAATGCATGTAGTACACATATATATCTTTAAATGTTCATGATACAATTTTGATAATTTTTATTTTATTTTATATATATATATATATATATATATATATATATATATATATATATATATATATATATATATATATATATATATATATATATATATGTTTTTTAATATGTTTTTATATATTTTGTCATTCAGATATAATGGTTTTTTTTAATCATTAAAAATAGAATTTTAAACATACTGAAATAAGCTTCTGATTAGTTGTTTTAATTGTCAGTAACAACATGTGTGTGCAATTTGATAAACTTTGGTCGACAGGAAAGAAACTATATTTACTCTTGAAAATTGGTGAAAAATTCAATGTAGTGGATGTTTTTTTGGCTCCTTTGGTAACCACGTTTTTTTTAACAAAATAACATGTAGAATTTGGTTCATAGACATACACTGTATCCTTTGAATATATAAAAATTGTGAAAATATCATTAGAACAAAAGTTAGTTTTCACTGTAGTGAACTAAACGCATAAATAGTCCCAGATTCTATAGGGAGCAGGGAGGGAAAGATGAAAGAAATGATGTACATTCTAATTATAATATTTGCAGTTTCAAACCAGTGTAAATGTCGATGTAAACATATTCACTTTAAAATTAATGGAAGTGTCTAACTTTTCATTTAGTGTAAATGTAAATGCAAACATATTCAATTTATATTGTGAACACTTTTCAATCAGTAGAAATGTAAATATATTATATCTGTACTATTAACAATTACATTTAAATGTAAAGTAAATATTAAACTATTCAATTCAAATGTGAAGAAAGATTTCTCTTGAGGGATTAACCTTAATTCACATTGAGGGTAAATTCTGAGGAAGACGGGATGGTTTGATAGGAGAAGGGGACTGACAACTAATTATCGCAAAAACACGATACTCAGGAGAGCATTATGTTTCTATTTATCTTACCATAGTTGTTGGTGGTACCAGTTGAAGGGTACTATCTCTGGAACAAGAAGGAAACAGTGGTCCAAGGTTTAAGATGAGGGACCAACCTTTGAAGACACTCCTTGACACTGCTGGGAACGTGCTACGCCCTACATCCTTGACCAGTGATGAGCATTATTAGTGATCAGTCTACCAGGAACCAAAGCATTAGAAGGACCAGAACCGTCACTGACAGCTAAGTAGTTCTATAAGCTGCCACGTGACTTCTTAACTAATTATTTTACCATCCTCCAAGGATGAACATTTTCTTTTAAGCTATTCAATTTTTTAAACTGTTAAAACTGAAGTGATTATTAAAATGTGTTATTTGTAATTATACAAATTTAACTTCGATTTAATCATTTTCGGTGTACTGCATGTTTTTCTCAGTCAATTTACTAAATAAACTCTATCATCATCATAATCCTTCACTCCCAAAGGGGCATAGGCCTTCAACAAACACATGCCAAGTCCTCCTATCACGTGCCATCATCTCAAGTTCTTTCCACGTTCTCCTCATCATTTTCATCTCTGTTTCCAGCTCTCTTCTCCATGTACTTCTTGGTCTATCTCTGCCTCTCTTGCCCTGGGGGATACAGAACAAGGACTGCCTTGTAATCATACCAACAGGTTTTTTCAGTGTGTATCCTATCTATCTGTTCAGTCCTTTTTGGTGCGTGTAATTTAAATGACCACTTTAAATACCTCGGAGCTATTATAGATCGAAAGGGAGGCATCACAGAAGAGTTGGCCACTCAAAAAGCAGCAGCTGGGAGACTTTTTCAGGCCATAAATCGAGGATTCCTCAGCAAGAGAGAGGTTGGTAAGAAAATGAAGATGGCTGTATACCGCTCCACCTATGTCCCAGTCTTGACATATGGATGCGAGTCATGGCCAATGACTACAACCCATAAAAGCCAGATCCAAACCTCAGAAATGAGGTATCTGAGGAAGGTGGTTGAAGTAACAAGAAGAGACATGGTACGCAACCAGAAGATACGTCAAGGCCTTAAATCCTACCCCCTGCAGACCCAAGTAGAACAGTCCCAATTAACATGGTTTGGCCATGTCTGCAGAATGGGAGAAGATTGGCTACCATGACAAGCATGGGAAACAAAGAGCCAAGGATCCAGACCCCGAGGACGACCCAGAGTCCGCTGGGAGGACAACATTAGACAATCTTTGAAGGACCGAGGACTAGAATGGAACCAGGCCAGGAGGAAGACAGCCGATACGATAGTCTGGCGCTCTCTCTTCCAAACCTCTACACCTCACGGTAGAAGGGGAACGACTAAGTAAGTAAGTAATTTAAATGTTGAGTATATCTGATAATATAAATATGATTAATTATTTACGCGCTGTTATACACGATGGTGAACGAGAACTCTCATGGAGGTCAAAGCTTTCTCTCGTCTGAGCGATACTCGGGGACGCTTAGGATGAGGAGTTCACGTTTTGTAGTTTGCAGTTACGCGGTTTTGTTAGTTGGGGGAATTTTCCTAAAATAACCGGTGACAGACGAACCTGAGAGTTGGTTGATAAAGTTGAGTTGTTGGGGCAGTTATTGACTGTTATTTTCACCTTGGACGCTTGGGATATTAGGCTAATATAGCCATTTAATTGGAAGTATCTTTTGATGTTTAGCTACTGGAATATTGTCTTGTGCTGAGACATTGATCTGGCTGTACTTTAATACGTGCACCATGTCGTATCACCAGTGGGATCCAGCTTTGTACCGAAGATTATCGGAACTATAATTCGTGGATATATTTAGAGGGTCACTCAAAAACCCATCGCTGTACCCAAGCTCCAGAATGAAGGCATGTTATTATTTGCCATACAGTTCATCGCCATCCTTGAAGGGTCGGCAGTTATAAATATCGATCAAGTACATAATTAGGATATATAAATGCTATTGGACAATGCCTTTTTCCATGTAATAACCTATACTATTGATGGGACATGCCTACTACTACACGACTGATCGTCTGTGATTCGTTCAAATAAATGTCGTATTTGATGTTCAACCCTGGTTCATGAGTACGTTACTTGTCAGTTGGTCAACCCAGACCATATCATCATCTGTTTACTTACGTTGTATTGAGTAACTTTTGTCGGCCACCTGTAAGTCCGACGTGAGCTGAATAATTAAACCAGCAGGTATAGTAACATTCGCTAACCATGCCACTACAATAACATTTAACAATGCTACCTTTGGTGACCTGTATGGAACAGGCGGCAACACCATCGCCATCTTCTTCTTCTCATCTCTTGTTCCACTGGCACTTGTCTAGTTCTTGTCATCAGTTCCACGTTGGTAACCTTGTCATACCATTTTAATCCTTCTATTCTACGCAAGCACCTATTTATGAAAGTCTGTAGCTTTTTGGTTGTTGTCTTTGTTGTTCTCCATGTCTCAGAGCCATACAATAGGACTGACTTCACATTTGAGTTGAAGATTCTTATTTTCGCGTTGGATCCGATTTCTCTTGATCTCCATATATTTCCCAATGCTATGAAAGCTCCTCTTGCCTTTTGTATTCTAATTTGATATCACTGTCTGTCCCTCCAACTTTGTCTATATTACTGCCAATATATGTTTACGATTCTACATCGTGTATTGGTGTTTCTTCAAGTTCAACCCTGTTATCGTTTCCTGCATTTATTCTCATTATTTTTGTCTTTCCCCTGTGTATTTTCAGACCCAATTGCTGTGACCTCTCATCGAGTGTTTTCAATTAGTCCTGCATCTGATTACAGTTATGGGATAGAAGAGCCAAGTCATCAGCAAAATCCAGATCATCCAACTGCTTAGTCAGAGTCCACTGGATTCCATTTCTGTTGTGTTGTTGATGATCTCATAACCCAGTCTATTGCCAGTAAGAAAAGAAATGGAGACAAGAGGCATCCCTGTCACACTCCTGTTCTTATCCCAAACGGTTCCACAAGTTGCCCTTTGTGAAGAACTATGCATGTCATGTCTACATATGTTTTCTTTATTAAATTAATGATCTTCAGGGGAACTCCATAATGCCTCATCAATTTCCAAAGTGATTCTCTGTCTACACTGTCAAATGCCTTTTCATGGTCCACAAACCCAATGTATAGTGGTGAATTCCATTCCAGACTTTGTTCAAATATTATTCTCAAAGTGGTTATCTGGTCTGTACATGATCTGTTTTGTCGAAAACCTGCTTGTTCATCTCTCAGTTTCTTGTCTATGGACTCTTTTAATCTCTTGAGGATAATCATGTTCAATACTTTTCCTGGCACTGATAGTAACATTATTCCTCTATAATTTGTGCACTCTTGTAAATTTCCCTTCTTAGGCAACTTAACCAGATATCCTTCCTTCCATTTTGCTGGTATCTCTTCCTTTTCCCAGACTTTACCAAGTAATTTATATAACATCTCTGTAGCCATGTTGATATTTGCTTTGATGGCCTCAGCTGGAATGCCATCAGATCCAGATGCTTTTCCATCTCTTAGAAGCTTTATGGCTTTCTTTATTTCTTCCTTTGTTGGTCTTTTACCATTAATTTGCAGCTCTTCTTCTGCTGGCTGGATGTCCAGGGGGTTTTGTGGAGCTGGTCTATTGAGAAGGTCCCCAAAATATTCTGTCCATCTCTTCATTTGCTCTTGTATATTGCTGAGCAGTTTTCCATTCTTGTCCTTTATGAGACAACTTGTTTGCTTGTATTTCCCTGTTAGCTTCTTTGTGCTGCTATACAGTTCTCTCATATTCCCTTTGGCCGCAGCATCTTATGCCTCTCTTGCCAACTCCTCAATAAACTTCCTCTTGTCTCTTTTGATACTTCTTTTTACTTCTTTGTTTGCTTCTGTGTACACTTCTTGAGCCTTGGCTTTGGAACTTCTGGTTTTACTTGTGTTTAAATCTGCTTTCTTGTTTTTTCTGTCTTTTATCTTATTGATGGTTTCTGTTGTTATCAATGCTTTTTGTTGTCGTTCCCTTTTCCCCAGTATTTCTTCACATGTCTCATTCCATACAGTTTTGACCTGCTGCCAACAGTCTTCTGTATTCTCTACATCTTCCAGCTGTTGGAGCACTTGGAATTTGTTGGATACTGTGACTGCAAATTTGTCTCCTTTTTCTTGATTTCTTAGATGTCCTACATTAAATTGGTGTCTATAATTTTGCATTGTTGCATATCTCTTGAGTTTCATTTTTACTTTGGCTATCAGAAGGTGGTGATCTGATGCCACATCAGCTCCTCTATATACCTTTACATCCTGCAATGACGATCTAAACTTCTTGATTATGCATATATGATCAATCTGATTTTCTGTTCTATGGTCTGGTGATATCCATGTTGCCTTGTGTATTCTCTTATGTGGAAACATGCTTCCTCCTATAGCCAGTTGATTTGAAGCACAGAAGTTTGAGAATAGTTCCCCATTTTCATCCATTATTCCTAGCCCATGTTTTCCCATGACTTCTTCAAATCCGGTGTTGACTGTACCTATCTTTGCATTCATGTCACCCATCAAAATTTTGATGTTAGTCAGTAACACAGACTCCTTTTCGCTTGCTCTGTGTTGCATAATACACCTCCCTGCAAGATGACCTTCCCCTGTCTTGGATGGCTGTGTTTTATTTTCTTTAATTGACTTGTCCATGTTTATTGAAGTTTTTTGTGGTTTAAATTTTTTATAGGATGGGGTAACCAGCCCAAGGCCCAACCCTCCTTAGTCACTTTCTATGACATGCCTGGCAGAGAACAGTGTTACTATTCTTTGCTCCCCTTTTGGGCCCAGGTAACACATGGGTGAAATAAACTCTAAACACAATGAAATGAATAATAAAGTCATTTTGTGATATTTGTCATTAAAAATGTACAAAAGAGATGGACATGGGATCAATTACCCCATCCTGTAAAAAGTTTAAAATCTCAAGCACAATGCAACCATTCTTAAATCTGAAAAAAAGGATAAAGGGTTGCAGACTTGAAGGGTTGCTAATTCCATTAACTCTTAAAAAAGATAAATGTTTCTTAAGGTCAAGAACATACTTCATTATTAGAAGAACAAAACACAATGTCAAAGCCTGGAATAATAAATCCAGATCTGATCTATGTAGAACTACAGATCTCTTTCCAATGACAATAACATTGGGCTGCTAAGATTAAATGCAAATTAAAAGTCAGAAAGACAACAAAGTATACATCCACAGTGATATGTGACCAAATGTTAGCTTCATGTTAACACATCAAATTATAATAAAAACATGTCAAGCACAAACAACATAACAGACATGCTTATATATTTAGGTGGAAAACCTGTCAAACAAAACAGAAGTAATAAATTTTAACAAATTACATTAATTTTCAAAATTTAACAAAATAAATGTCATGTCATCAACTTGTTGGACAGTTTTAATCTTGATTCTAACAAGTGTTGTAAATTAATTCTTCTTGTAAATGTTGACTAACTTGATTACACCACAAAAATCATGTTTATAAAGGTTCTGTATGTTTTTACTCTGCATGGTGTTCACAAATCCCCAACTTGTATCAACCCCATCTGATTCAAACAGATTAATCACCCAATCCGGTATTATTACTTCTTGTAAGTCTTTAAATCTTATGCTAATATCATTTTTAATAGCATCCAAATGACTGCAATAAACCTCTAAATCTGAATCTTTAAGCCTGACCCCACCTAACTGCAGTAAACATGGAAAATGAGAAAGTTCTTGGCAACTAAGATTATTTTAATATAATGTCAATTTGATGATGAAGTATGCTTTCTTTTGAGTTCTTTCAGACTAGAAGACTGTGTAAATCTCACTCCACAAATATCACACATGTAAGACTTCTCTCAAGTATGTGTTATTTTATATGCTCTCAGAAATGAAGAATGTGTAAACCCTACTCAACAAACATCACATTTGCAAGGCTTCTCTCCAGTATGTGTTGTTTTATGCACTTTCAGACCAGAAGAATGCATAAACCCGTGTAGATACAATTCAGATTTTGTGTTTCTTTCAGGTTAGAAGACCATGTAAACTCTACTACACAAACATCCAACCAGTAAGGCTTCTCCCCTGTATGTATCCTTTTGTGTTTCTTTAGACTAGATGAATGTGTAAACTCTACACCACATTTGTAAGGCTTCTCTCCAGTATGTAATCTTTTGTGTTTCATTACACTAGATGAATTATTAAACTCTACTACACCACAAACATCACATTTGTAAGGCTTCTCTCCAGTATGTAATCTTTTGTGTTTCATTACACTAGATGAATTATTAAACTCTACACCACAAACATCACATTTTTAAGGCTTCTCTTCAGTATGTTTTATTTTGTGTTTCTTCAGATTAGAAGATTGTGTAAACATTACACCACAAACATAACACTTGTAAGGCTTTTCTCCAGTATGTATTTTTAAGTGTTTGTTTCTTTAGATTAAATGAATGTGTAAATTTGGCTGTGTAAACCCTCCTCCACAAACATCACACTTGTAAGGCTTCTCTCCAGTATGATCTATTTTATGCACTTTAAGACCAGAAGACTGTGTATACTCTACTCCAAAAACATCACACTGGTAAGGCTTCTCTCTGTTCCTTCAGGTTAGCAGACCATGTAAACCCTACTCCACATACAAAGCACTTGGAATGCTTCTGTTCAGCATGTATTCAGGGTAGAAATATGCATAAAATCTACTCCACAAACATCACATGTAAGTCTTTTCTCCAGTATGTATTCTTTTGTGATGTTGCAAACCAGATGAATGAGTAAACAATACTCCACAAACATGACACTTGTAAGGCTTCTCTCCAGTATGTATTCTTTTGTGTTCTTTAAGGTTAGAAGAACTTGTAAACTCTATTCCACAAACATCACACTTGTAAAGCTTCTCTCCAGTATGTATCCTTTTGTGTTTCTTCATGGTAGACAACTGTGTAAACCCTACTCCACAAACATCACAATTGTAAGGCTTCTCTCCAGTATGTATTCTTTTGTGTTTCTTCAGACAAGAAGGATTAATAAACCCTAATCCACAAACATCACACTTGTAAGGCTTCTCTCCAGTGTGTATTCTTTTGTGTTGTATCAGACCAGAAGAATGAGTAAACAATACTCCACAGACATGACACTTGTAAGGCTTCTCTCCAGTATGTATTCTTTTGTGTTCATTCAGGCTAAAAGACCATGTAAACTCTACTCCACAAACATTACACTTGTAAGGTTTCTCTCCAGTATGTATTCTTTTGTGTTTCTTCAGGTTAGAAGAACTTGTAAACTTTACTCCACAAACATCACACTTGTAAAGCTTCTCTCCAGTATGTATCCTTTTGTGTTCCTTCATGGAAGACAACTGTGTAAACCCTACTCCACAAACATCACAATTGTAAGGCTTCTCTCCAGTATGTATTCTTTTGTGTTTCTTCAGACAAGAAGGATTAATAAACCCTAATCCACATACAAAGCACTTGGAATGCTTCTGTTCAGCATGTATTCAGGGTAGAAATATGCATAAAATCTACTCCACAAACATCACATGTAAGTCTTTTCTCCAGTATGTATTCTTTTGTGATGTTGCAAACCAGATGAATGAGTAAACAATACTCCACAAACATGACACTTGTAAGGCTTCTCTCCAGTATGTATTCTTTTGTGTTCTTTAAGGTTAGAAGAACTTGTAAACTCTATTCCACAAACATCACACTTGTAAGGCTTCTCTCCAGTATGTATCCTTTTGTGTTTCTTCATGGTAGACAACTGTGTAAACCCTACTCCACAAACATCACAATTGTAAGGCTTCTCTCCAGTATGTATTCTTTTGTGTTTCTTCAGACAAGAAGGATTAATAAACCCTAATCCACAAACATCACACTTGTAAGGCTTCTCTCCAGTGTGTATTCTTTTGTGTTGTATCAGACTAGAAGAATGAGTAAACAATACTCCACAGACATGACACTTGTAAGGCTTCTCTCCAGTATGTATTCTTTTGTGTTCATTCAGGCTAAAAGACCGTGTAAACTCTACTCCACAAACATTACACTTGTAAGGTTTCTCTCCAGTATGTATTCTTTTGTGTTTCTTCAGGTTAGAAGAACTTGTAAACTTTACTCCACAAACATCACACTTGTAAGGCTTCTCTCCAGTATGTATCCTTTTGTGTTCATTCATGGAAGACAACTGTGTAAACCCTACTCCACAAACATCACAATTGTAAGGCTTCTCTCCAGTATGTATTCTTTTGTGTTTCTTCAGACAAGAAGGATTAATAAACCCTAATCCACAAACATCACACTTGGAAGGCTTCTCTCCAGAATGTTTTCTTCTTTTTAGTTTTATTGGAGTAGAACATTGTGGTAGCATTACAACACAAACATCATGTTCATAAAGGTTCTGTATGTTTTTACTCTGCATGCTGTTCACAAATCCACAACTCGTATCAACCCCATCAAGCTCATCACTTTTCTTTCTGATGTCATCTGACCCACTTTCATTTTGAATTGTGACTTTAAAATCATTCTGGGTCTCACCAATGATTGCTGATCTGTCATGACTAGTAGTGGGAGGAACAGCTACATCACTTCCAGTTGTTCCAGACTCATCATAATTGTCATTTGTCAACAATGCAAAACTGGTATAATCATTCTTGCACAATCTTTCCTTGATGTTGATGTCCTGGGCTTGGCATGGCCCATCTGAAATTATATGGGATTTAGATAGAAAAAAATAACTAAGCAGTCAGCTATAAGATGTCTTAAATTTGTGTAGCTCTATAAAAGATATATAGCTGAATCAAAATTTAAAATTGGGGATAGTAAGTCATTATGGCAGCATTACATTTCAATCTTTATTTTCAATATCCATTGGTAAAATAAATAGTTTATTTCCATCATTATGTGCACGATTTTTGAAAACAAATGTTTACATTAATGTCTGCACAGATTCACTTTGCCTCTAATGAATGTTGCCAAATTTGCTGAATGTCACGAGTGGACAAATTATGGTATATTTTTTTATAGAAAATTCACGTTAAATTTAGTTATCTGAATCATGTCAAGATGTCTTGCAAAAAAAGAAAATTATTTTAAAATAAAAAACTAAAGCAGCTTTAAAAGCAAAGATTTCATTCAAGATTGAAATAACAGTGAAATGCAATTTTCTGTTTTTTTTTTTTAATGGCAGAAGTATTTAACTGCTCACTGTGAAAATGTTTAATGACAATGGTTAAATACTCTGTAGTATCAGTGTGATGTGGCTAGTATCAAACAGTATTGGCTACTTCTGTTCATTTGGCTCTACTGGGTGTGTGGAGAGGGGGAACATGTTGCATGAGCAACAGCTTGATTTCCATATTACTGTGCCCAAACTCGCAATCTGGACAGGACACTACAGCATCACCCTATAAATGTCAGTCCTCCTGGCATAGGGCATTGTGCCAGGGGTTACTTCCAACAGTGGGGAGAGGTTCTTTGATCTCACTGGACAACTACCACCTGCTTCAAACTGGGCAATTCCCAATCAATTAGGTGTTATCCTGTGATGACTGGCCCAATCCTTTCTTCATTTAGTTTATGGCACATCATTTTCTTTTGTCCTTCATCTTCAATGCATGAACATAGCCGGTAAAACATATAGGCGGCAAACTTTCTTCTCGATGGTAAATATTCTCCTAGCGTCAGGTACTATTTTTAGATTAACGACGTCATTCTCATCCTAACCTCAGTAGCCAAAACCGGTTAGAACCCACCAAATGGCTCGGCCAATGAATAGAGTGAACTACTTTAGGATCAGCTAGAACCAGCTTAAACCCACTCTACGAAACCCCTCACGTGACTTTTAACACAGCTGATTGGAGCGTCTGTAGTACGCCAGATCACATGCACAAGCGGAATTATCATGGTAAAAGATCTGTCATTGAATGCGAAATTCACTGGCATCCAGGAAGGCAAAGGGGCCAGACCTAATTGAAGACTGCTAATTCCCGTGTTTACAGCACGGTAAAGCCACAGGTCTAAATTGCTGATTAAAGTCCCAACTCTGAGTAGGTAAGTGAAATCTTAGAAAAATAGTTGTAGTACCTTGCAAATTCAACGCAGTGATCAGTTTTGCATTATTTATTTTCTTTACAATCACAGCTAGCCACATGGCTACAGTGTGATCTTGTGTTTTTTATTACCCCACGGGATAAGTCTGTACAAAATATTCATATTAATTTTAAATGTATTCTATATTATTTTCTGTATTAATTCATCACATTCAACCCGAAGTTTAGACAAATGGAAATTAATAATAATAATAATGTTGACAGGCCATACTATAATAATTTATCATAATTTAAATGACTCTTCAACCAGAGATAAAGTACTATAATAATATCGACCAACTGTTCTATAATAATTCATCATAATTTATGTAATGATTCGACCAGAGATAAAGTACTATAAAAGGTCACCAGAAAATTCTATAATAAAGTTGTCCGACAGTTCTATGTTAATTCATCATATTTGACATGATGGTTAGACAGAGGCACAGAACTAGAATACTGTTGCCAACCCATCTATAATAATTCATCGTGTTAACATGACGATTAGTGAGGAGGTAAAGAATTATAATACTGCCTCTTGGGCAGGGAAATATACTAACAAAAGACAGAAAGGGGGGGAAAGTTGAATTCAAGATAAGGCTCTAGACATATGATGTTAGATACTAAAATCTAATATGACTGGCACATGGATGGCTTAGGGAAGGATGGCTTCCTCAAGCTAAAAAACTAATGAATCCGTATTTGTCTTCAGTCTATGGGGGAGCCTTGCACAGCAGTCCAATCTCAGATGAAGAATATGGAGTCGAGCACAGAGAAGGCAGATTCACACGATTAGAGACCCACCTGATGCAACATCACAGAGACAGGACAACCAACCACGCTTTACTATCAGCCAGGGGCTGAGAAGATAAGTTCCCTATATTAAAGGGAGCCCACCATAACAATGTAAAAGCACATAGCCATTCATCAGTATGATGATTCAAACTTGAATTGTTTATCACATACTTCTAAAACACTTCCATAAACACTACCATAATTCATCATCAGTTCATTTTAATTTTATTAAACCAATTGGGTGTATATAATGTACCCCATGACTTGTTCATTCAATTAGATGATACATATTGTCTGATGTTTTATTGTCTTTGTAGAAGGGAGGAGGCTCATAAAAATAATATATATAATAATCCCAGTAATAGGTGAACGGAGGATAATAATAATAGATAACATAGAAGGGGCCTATGGTAGTGAGAGACCAAATATCTCTTAACAAACTTTTCCAGACCCTGTTTGAGTTAAGAGAATTTACTCTCTTGTGTCCCTAACAGAACTTCTTGAGCCAAATCTTCCTCTGGGTGAACCAGGCACAACTTTATATCTATTATTCCTAAACTACTATAGTTTCTTATCCTTCCTATGCTACATCACATGTTCCACCATTGTTAGCTTTCCCCATTTTCATCAAAAGCACACCTAGGCATGAAAAACCTGTTCTCCTTAGTGGCTTCAATGCTAGAGTAGGTGTTGACAATGTTTCATTTCCATCATGCCTGGGCAAGTTTGGTATTGGCAGGATGAATGAAAATTGACAATGGCTCTTGGAGTTGTGTGTCCATCATGACCAACACCTACTTTCAGACAAAACCCCAGCATAAGGTGTCATGGAGATACCCACGATCCAAGCACTTGAACCAACTGGATCTGATTCTTGTCAAAAGACCACTTCTCAAGTCTGTGCTGTTCATGTGCTTGTACCATAGTGCAGAACCCTACAGATCTGAAGGCTAAGAGAAGCAAAATCCAACAAACTACTCAATGTTGTGCAAATGACAATTGGCTCCAGCTTACTGGGAGCATCCAGAATGTATTGCAAACAGGCAATATTAGACAAATGTACGGCAGTATAAAGAAAACAGACCACCACCAACAGTAACACCTGATTTTAATAATGAAACACCCACAATCACCTTGCCAATAACTTGCGATGAATTCACGCTGGACGAGATCAAACAAGCCGATAAAAGATTAAAAAATTTGAAAACTGCTGGAGTTGACAAAATTTCAGGCGAAATGATTAAAGCAGTTAATGACAACAACCTCTTGAGAATTTTAGATATTATAAATGAAGTATGGAGAGAAGAACAACCACCACAACAATGGAAAGACAGTATTATTGTAAAGTTACCGAAGAAAGGTGATCTATCAGACTGTAATAACTGGCGTGGTATGTCTCTGTTATCAGTACCTGGAAAATTATTATGTTGCATGATGTTAGAAAGACTTAAATTGCATGCTGACGAAAAGATCAGAGAAGAACAAGCGGGTTTCAGGCCGAAACGATCATGTATTGATCAAATATTCACACTAAGAACAATTATAGAAGAATCAGTGGAAATGCAATCGCCACTTATTATCACCTTCGTCGATTTTCAAAAAGCCTTTGATAGTCTACACCGCCCATCATTGTGGAAGATACTTACAATCTATGGTTTTCCAACAAAATATGTGATATAATCAAAGCACTATATGACAATGCAAGATGTTGTGTTAGAACAAATAAAGGGAATACAGAATGGTTTACAGTAGAAACAGGGGTGAAACAAGGCTGTATTATGTCACCACTACTTTTTGGAATAGCTATTGATTGGGTTATGAGAAACTATACCCACAATGAACAATTAGGTATAAAATGGACAAATGGAAAATTCCTGGGGGACCTGGATTTCGCAGATGATTTAGCATTCTTAAGTTCAACACCCAGACAATCCCAAGAAGCAGTAAATAATTTGTGTCATCTTTCGGTTAAAATAGGTCTCCAAATAAATGCCTCTAAAACTAAAGTTATGAACTTTTCTAACGAGACCTTTAATATCATCCTGAACGGGGAAAAACTACAGAAAGTTGAAAGTTTCAATTATTTAGGCAGTAAAATGACTCAGGATGGTGACACAACAAGAGAAATTCATACTAGAATTGCTTTGGCAGCTAGCGCCTTTAATAGATTATCTAACATTTGGAAATTACGATCATTGAATATACATACCAAGCTTCGTCTGTTTAATTCAAATGTTATCTCAGTGTTAACATACGGCTGTGAGAGTTGGAAAATAACAAAATCATTGGAGAACAAGCTGAATACATTCGAGAACAAATGTCTTAGAAAACTCATGAACATCAGTTGGAAAGAATTCAAGACTAATCAACAAATAAGAGAAGACTCTAGGCAGAAATATGTCTCCAACTATATAAGGAAAAGACGATGGTCATATATCGGTCATGTCCTACAAATGCAAAACAACAGAATACCATTGCAGGCACTCACTTGGATTCCTGAGGGTAAGAGGAAAAAAGGAAGACCAAAAGAAACACTCAGAAGAACAATAATAAGAGAAGGAAGAACGTTGGGATTAAACAATGTGCAAGAGCTAAGAGGAGTGGCGTCACAACGTACAACCTGGAGAGCACTGGTTTCTGCCTTATGCGCCGTGTTTGGTGCTTAAAGAATTTATTATTATAAAGAAAGTCCATGGTCCTCAATAAAAAAAGTAAGATGGCACCGCTAAAACTTGTCAGTGGGGAGAAACAAACTGATAAAGGTAAATATATGGAAAGTTGGGTCCAGCACTACTCTGAACTTTACGGTAGAGACAATACCGTCATGCATGCATCCCTTGATGCTATCAAATGTTTACCAACTATGGAGGAGCTGGATGCTGTACCAACATTGTAGCAACTCAGGAAAGCCATTGATAGCTTAGCCTCTGGCAAAGCCCCTGGTAGTGATTGAATTCCTCCTGATTTAATCAAATGTTGTAAGATTACATCCCTTGCACATGGTGCTGTGCCAGTGATGAGAAAAGACAACTATCCCTCATGTGAGATGCCAAGATTGTAACACTGTATAACAATAAAGGAGACAGAAGTGATTGCAATAACTACAGAGGCATCTCTCTTCATAGTGTGACGGTTTGGGCAGAAGGATTTAATTTTACACAAGTAATACATTTTTTATCTAGTCTACAGTGTTTATTTGTGCTCATGTTTGCATTATCTCACACGGAAAAGAGCAATCTAAAGGAAATAGACCTTTGCCATCTTTGAAGATGACAAACTTGTGACATGCGGGAGATGTAATCAGAAATGACCCTCATTTATAGTGATCTTGGCGCTGTCTGACACAAATGGCAAAGAGTATCTCATGTCAACCAAACTGGGCATAAGACATCTGGTTTGTTCCTTTGAGAGAGATGGACATAGCTTGCTGGACATATGACCTGGCTATCATGTGGTATAGGTAAGATTTAAACTCAAACAGTTAAAGGCTTGAGTCAGAGTTCAGAAGTAGCCAGGTCATCTTCTTGTGTGATATGTACCCTCATATGATAAACCAGTGAGGATGGGACTATTGCATAGATGCATCTATGCTAAACAGAACTATCATTATCAAGGTATGTTTACCTATGAGTACATTTTGTAATACTTTAGATTTAGTTATTTAAGACGTTTCAGGTTTAGAAGTTATTGCTCAAAGTTTGTCTATAATTTGATAGAAGCTGATTTGCAAATTATGTGTTTTCTAGTGTAATCTCAAGTATATATCATCGCTACTTTCAATTGTGAGACATGTGTACTTAGTAATATTATTAGAGGAATTCTAGTTTGAATCGCGCTGTATACTAGTGTGTACTTATTATTAATATTATTTGTCTTGTGTTAACTAATAGTTATTTTGCATTCTAAGGAGCCGTAACTGTGGTTGATTTCAAATCAGTGATTATTATGACCTGGGGAAGGAACCTGTCCTCCTACCAAAATACCCAACCTGGTGGTGCATGGTTGAATGGCCTCTAGATACAAAGGTCAGCTGTGAATACTGAATAATCAGCCGTGAACCAAAACAGATGGTTGTCTCTGGGGGTGAGGAGGGATAGTTGTGAGGGACAGCTGTCTATATCAAATCACGTCTGAAGCTTTATAATGTGACAACCAGTGAGATGGAGGTGGTTTAACCGTTTCCCTCCCTACTGTCATGTGGGTTTGACTTTTTAGTCAAAGGCTAGTGGGACAGCCACACACAAACTGACAGACAGCAACAGGAAACTAATGCCGTAGTATCCCTTGTATAATGATGAATCAAAACAACTCCCTTGTAAAAGACAACAACATTAAGGGGGATCCGAGAAGAGTCACCTCATCCAGTTAGGAGCATCGTGTGAAACAGGTGATACTCAATCATCATCAAGCTACAGTTAGCAAATTCAGAATTAAGGATAATTAATCATAGCTACTTGGAATGTCAGGACACTAATGCTAATTGGAAAATCAGAGGCACATCTCCAATCCAATCTAAAAGCAACAGCTGGGAGACTTTTTCGGGCCATAAATCGAGGATTCCTCAGCAAGAGAGAGGTTGGTAAGAAAATGAAGATGGCTGTCTACCGCTCCACCTACGTCCCAGTCTTGACATATGGATGTGAGTCATGGGCAATGACTACAACCCACAAAAGCCAGATCCAAACCTCAGAAATGAGGTATCTGAGGAAGGTGGTTGAAGTAACAAGAAGAGACATGGTACGCAACCAGATGATACGTCAAGGCCTTAAATCCCACCCCCTGCAGACCCAAGTAGAACAGTCCCAATTAAGATGGTTTGGCCATGTCTGCAGAATGGGAGAAGATCAGCTACCATGACAATCATGGGAAACAAAGATCCAAGGATCCAGACCCCCAGGACAACCCAGAGTCCGCTGGGAGGACAACATTAGATAATCTTTGAAGGACTGAGGACTAGAATGGAACCAGGCCAGGAGGAAGACAGCCGATAGGATAGTCTGGCGCTCTCTCTTCCAAACCTCTACACCTCATGGTAGAAGGGGAATGACTAAGTAAGTAAGTACTTGGAATGTCAGGAAAATTAGGTAACATCAAGATGGAAATGGAAAGAATGAATGTAAATGTATTAGGGCTATGTGAAATGCAATATAACGGAACAGGTGAAATATATTTTGACAACTACAAAATAACACTTGAAAGAGGAGTAGGCATAATATTAGATGCAGAAAGAGCAAGAACAGTAAAAGGATTTTGGGCAATATCAGATCGAGTCCTGTTAGTTCAATTGAGTGGCAGACAAACTGGTATCACTTTGATACAAATATATGCCCCAACAGCAGATAGCACAGAAGAAGAAATTGACAAATTTTACAATGAACTTGATATGGCAATGACTCAGTGTAAATCTCACGAGACAAGTGTTATACTTGGAGAATTCAATGCAAAAGTTGGAAATGACAAAGTTGATGATGTGACTGGTGGTTATGGTCTGGAAAAAAAAAATAATAGAGAGATGACAAACTGATAGAGTGGGCAAGAATGCATGATATGATAGTAAGGAACACCTGGTTCCTAGATGCCTCTGGATGTGAAAAAATCCAAGGAACAATGCTCATAATCAGATTGACTACATACTAATATAACGGAGTTTTAGAAACAGTTTGAAATCTGTGAAAACAAGGCCAGGAGCAGACTGCAACAGTGACCATGTACCAGGAATAATAAAACTTTGAAAGAAATTGTAGAAAGTACGAGTGCTGTCTGGAAAAGAACTGTCCATAATTAATACTGGAAAAACCATTTGCGCGACATCGATGTAACTTGGCAGCCAAATAGAGTGGCCTGTTATGCACATATGTGTGCAGTGTTGACTTTGCTTCACCAGTCAGTGCGACCGTTAAAAGCCGTTTAGTGAACACGTGCACTGTGTGGTCGTCGCATTCAAAATAGCTGAACGAGTAGAGCAAAGAATCTGCATCAAATTTTGCGTCAAGCTTCAACATTCCTCCACGGAAACTATTATGATGATTCAGAAGGCTTTTGGAGATGATGCAATGAGTGCTACATAAATAAAGGTGTGGCACAGACGCTTCAAAGATGGTCGAGAGTCTGTTGAATGTGATCCAATTTCTGGAAGGCCTGCAACAAGCACGACACGTCTCATACCCAGATCCTGGGTTAGAATCTCGGATACAATAGTTTTTGGAATTCCCAGATATTTTTCTAGTTCTCGCACTGTCAGTCGCCGATCTTTGTTGATTGCATCCCGTACAAGTTCAACATTTTCCGGTGTTCATATTGATAGAGAAAAAATTATCAGGAATGGAAGAAATATGGACGATTAAAGTGAATGACAGTCAATTAGTGTTGATAGGGTCGACTTCGCAAGCACGGTGCGGGGCTTTGTAATTAACACAAGGGTCAAGGTTAGTACAATCAGTTGTCTCCCTGGTCAAACATCTGATGTTGGGTGCCTCTAAATCCCAGCACCTGATGTCCCCAACTCTAATTCACAAGATTCAAGGTGCTTGAAATCCTCCTATTCTGGTGGAGCCCTGGCCCATGTACACTGGTTGAGGATACCAAAGGCCCTCTCCATGTACGGGTGATAACACTGACAATATTAACAATAATAATGACAATCTTAGTACTACTTAACTCTTTGAATCCACAGCAACGCTCTGAGCATTGCAGAATTCAACACGCCGTGCCCCAGCAACGCTCAGAGCGTGGTTTTTAGTTTATCACGAATAAACCCTAAAAATCGTCCGCTTAATGCAGTTCATATATTAAAACTCGTAGAATGACTTCCGCTACTATTTAAACAACTAATTTGACTTTAGTTAATCAGCACATGCGCGTGTTTTGATGTTATTATCACAATTTTTGTGAAGATTCGCATGTTTACGTTTTTCGTTGTTTTTGCTAGAGAAATATGTCACGCTTTATATTTACATTTTCTAAGTCTCCTAAGCAAATAATTGTGTCAAACTACTTTGAAACATTGCTGACATTGATGATGATTGTTTGGTAGTCACAGTTTGTTGTCAAAATACGGAATATATGCAGAAAAGCTAGACACACTAGATTTAGTTGATGAGTGGGTGTAGTCATATTCTGGCCGATCAAAAACCAACAAAACTAGACCTACCGTAACATCTAATCACTAGTTCTTGGTAGAAGATGAAGCTAGGGATACTATTAAAACATTAAACAAGAGTAAAAAAGTATTTATATGACGTTATTCTTATTTATTTGTTTGAAAATTACGTAATGCACGATTGCATAATTTATTTTTTTCTTACAAAGAACCACGGACAAACTGGTGCGAATAACACTAAATCTACTAATTTTGGCCATAAGCATGTTTTATTTACTTTGTATATGGATTAACTTGACGTTTGAAGACTAAAAAGAAAGTTTTATTGTCTACGACAGTAATTTGTCTTTGGTAAGATCGTATTCTACAGTCAACTTTTTAGCGTTTTTCAATTTTACATGCAAATGTACGTAACAGTTTTATGTAGTTATATTGTTTGTGCGTTCGATTGATTCACGCACTGACGTGCACAATGCTGTGTGAGTTGCTTTGGACGCACGTGTAACCTAGTTGAGGATATTGTGACGTCATGATAGGGGCAGCTCGGACGACATTTTATGTCCGCAGTGTTATTATTTGATTCCTGGCAGATTTGAAGAAGCCAGCAGTTGTATTCGTACCTATTGGTCTTCATGGCGAAGCCAATAGTGGATGTCTGAAGTAAGTGTCGCCCCATTTCGTATGGCAAGTTTAATTATGTAAATTAAAGTATCAGGCCGCTCCTATTAATGGTCTAGCGGGAATTCATCGGAGATGACATTCCTAGAATTGGACACACGGAGTCGATAGCCTTTGGAATCTTTTGTAGAGGGAGAATCCATATGTGGAATCAAGTTTATGAATATAGATATATGCTTCACATGTTTAATATGCCGTTTTACCTATGCCAAAGTCGTGGTATGGATACCGAGAGGTTAGCCAAGATGAAACACTAACTTGGTTGTATTGTTATATCTGCCTTTTGTTTGGATTGGATATGCTATCCAAGAATTTTACAACAAAGTCTGGGATGCTTACAAGTATGATATAAATTATTGCTCCGTGAGAATGAATCCGTTTGCCTTAATAAACGTCCTTGGGAGAAGGTCAATGGACGTTAATTACCATGTCTGTTATATGAAATGGAAGTGATCCTTAGTCACTGGAATAAGAGAACTTAACTGTTAGCGATTCTACAACAACTTTTAACAGTGATATTAACATTTTAACGTATGATCTTCACATCTGTAACTATGATTGTCTTGTTCCACTTCGTTGGTGTCACGTCAATAAAATACATGTACAGTAAACACCGACTTGTGTGCTGCCAACATTTACCCAGTTCATCCAATGCAACGATACCTGTTGGAATGTTCGTTTGAAGAAGTTTATTGACATTTTGTTCGTATTCAACCATTCGCGTGATAAAATCAATACCATTACCATAAACGGACTCCAACAGAAAATGGTGTGCCAGCGTGGTTTGAAAATAATTATTTCAAAGGAACGAACGCAAGCCAAGGAATCGTTTGAAGATGGGATTTGTTCTTTCAAGGTGAAATCATCTTAAATTTGGAACATTGAATCAGAATCAACTAACCGTTACCTCAAGGTCATCAATCAACCTCCAGGTCCAGTTGTACGGTGACTAACTGCACTTGGGATCACCTATTCCTCATTACGTGCGAGCTTGTGTTGAAAAAGCAGAACGAAGTATTTTATTCCTCCAGTACATACACGGGGACGAGGCACATTGGTTGTTCTTTCCGGCACGCGAGATGAGTATAGCGTGTTGTCGTTATACACTTTATTACATTTAGCTGTGCCTTTAATGTTCATATCTATATTTTCTATATTATTTGTTATGTGTTGTGTATTTTTTGCGGGAGGTTGGGAAGTAGATCTGACGAACGAGATCCATCTCGAAGTCAATTCGGGCTCTTCGTCAGACGTTCTGTAGGACATTATTTTGCAGACTTCCCGCAGTGGAATGTTCCTACGCGTGAGCGTAGAAGGATTCTAGGTCCACTGTGTTTGGTGGTCTGTAACACCTATCTGTTCTAGCTGTTTCGTCAAGTTTTACTTGTTGTTCTCATAGTTCTTTTTTGTAGTTCTTTATTTTCATGATGTATTTTGTTTGTGATTATTGTCCATCTCACCTTTCCTGTCGTTTAGTTTTTTTACAAAACCATTGTTTTTACACTGTGTTGTCTATTGTCTTGTTAACTATCTGATCGTAGTTATCGTCGTATATTTTTACGATATTCTATTTTAGTTATACATTTTATTTTTTTTTTTGATTTCTACGATTGTGTTCACCCGTCCATTTTATCATGTCTTGTCGGTTATGTTTCTATTGTCTTTCTCGTTGTTCATTTCATGACATTTGATTACATAAATTTATTGATTAATAACATATTTAATAATTATATGATAACATTATACCGTTCTAAGGACAGGAACGAGGACCACTAGTTGTAGTAACACTTTTAAGTAGTATTATTACATAATAATATTGAAATGGCTACCTTAGACTATTTCATTAAGCAAGCAAAAGCTCTTCAGATGGCTCCTGATGAAGCTAAAGCATTTGCACTGTCAGAATATAAGAAAGCTCAAGAAATAGAAGCTGATCAGAGAAGATTGGAAACTTTACGTTTGGAAAATTTGAAATTTGAGGCAGATCAAAAACGAATTGAGGCGGAGGAGAATGAGAAAAAAAATGAGATTAACCGCCGAACTGGAAGAGAAACGTGCTGAGGAAGATAAAAAGAGGAGAAGATTTGAGGCGGAGGAGAATGAGAAAAAAATGAGATTAACTGCTGAGGAGGATGAAAAGAAGAGGAAATTTATAGCTGAGGAAGAGGAGAAAAAAATGAGATTGGCCGCTGAATTAGAAGAGAAACGATTTCAGCGAGAAGCAGAACAGAAGCAAAAGGAGTCTGAAGAAAGACTTAGAAAAGAAATGGAAGAAAAAAGATTAATAGCTGAAAAAGAAATGGAAGTTAAACAAAAAGAAATGGAAGAAAAAAGATTAATAGCTGAAAAAGAAATGGAACAGAAACAAAAAGAAATAGAAGAAAGGAGATTAATAGCTGAACAAAACACAAAACGACTTCAGCTTGAGATGGAAGAGAATGAAAGAAAACGACAGCATGAACTGAAATTAGCAGAGTCAGAATATGAGAGACTTAGGTTAACTCAGGAATCTAATTCTCAGAGAACTTTTGAAAGCCACACTTCATCCAGACAGGATCATTTTAAGGAGATTCACCTTAAATTGCCAAAATTTAATCCCCCGTCTGATGACGTAATATTCTTCCTGGATAGGTTTGAGGCCACTTGTGGGTCTTATAACGTGGATAAAGCTCTATACTGTACATATTTATCCAGATTACTTACAGGAGATGCATTAGCAGTTTATCATACCACCAGCATTGGTGAGAAAAATGACTACAATGCTCTTAGAGCAGCACTTCTGCAAAAATTTCAAATGACAGAAAACGAATATCGTTTGAGATTTCACACATTACTACCCCAATCTAGCAGAAATTTTAGTGATTTTCTGTCACAGATACGACTAACATTAGAAAGATGGATCGAATTATCCAAAATTGAAAAGTCGTATGAAGGTCTCTTTGATTTACTGATGCGCGATAAGGTACTTTCGTCGGTAAATCCTACATTTCTCGCATTTTTACACGAACGGAAACCTTTATCAATGAAAAACTTAGAAGAACATGCAAAAAATTTTTGCACTGCTCACCCAAACATGGATCTAAGTAACGCGCAGATTAAGAGTGAATTGCCTGTTGCTTTTGCAGCACAACAAAACAATTTTTCACGCAATCGTTCTTTTAGTGCTGATAGGTATGTCCATAAGGGAAATAATCATAATTTCACCAATGATAACTTTTACAAAGGGAAGCAATTTCAACAATCTGCTCCATTTAATGTTTCTTGGAACCAAACTCACAGATCGCGAGATTTTGGTAACAATTATTTTAAAAATAATCAAGGACATTATAATAAACAAAACTGGAGATCAAGGTCTCAGGGTCCGCAAAACAGACAATTTTTTGGAAATAAACCATTTAACCAACATCATAACGATCATTCTACAAATTATCGGACTAATCCAAATTTTAACTCTAGCAGAAACGACAATTATGGCAATTTTAATGACAAAAATCACAATCGATCGCGCCGACGAGATAGATCGTCGAATAATACAGTTAGACATTCTAATGTTGCTTTTAATGATACACAGGCTAACACTGAACAGGGTAAAGTAGCTGAAACTCACAATGCTATGTCTTGTTCTCTAGATTGTTCCCAGGTGAAAGACTGCCCAGAATGCTCGACTCTTTTCCAGCCTAAGGCGATCACGACGCTGCGTTGCGGACATACCTTGCCTAGTCTACCTGCAGTCTGCATAGCCACTCCTGCGTCAGTACACCATGGACAGGGCTCTCTTAAGTTTAACAGAGGATTTGTTAACAATATTTCATGCTCTCTTTTATTCGACTCAGGTTGTACGACAGTGGGCGTCCGGACATCGCTGATCGACCCTAGTTGTGCGACGGGCAGGGTTGTGAAATGTGTCACGTTTGGCGGAACTGTGGAAACATTCCCCACAGCCATTATAACACTTCATACTCCATTTTTTTCAGGACAGATCCAAGCATGTCTTCTTCCAAATCCAATTTGTGATTTGATTCTTGGTCGCATACATGGTATTAAAGAGTGTACACCTCAGCAAATTGCTGAATGGGAGAGCGACATATTCAAACTGCAAATGCAGTAGTGACTAGAGCGCAAGCTATTAATATGTCGCATGATACACCTATTGAACCTACAGTTCATACCACTTGTGATGATGATGCTCCTATTTCACGGGAGTTGTTTGCAACATTGCAAAAGAATGATAATTCATTAAAAAAATTCTTTCAGTATGTTAACAAAAAGAATACAAGCAACAAACTTGCAAAATCTAGACATGACTTTATACTTAAAAATGGGATTTTGGTTAGAATAATACGGGAAAAGGATTCATCCATATGTTCTCAAATTCTAGTACCATCCTGTATGAGATCTCGGATATTACGGCATGCTCATGACTCGCAATGTGCGGGCCATATGGGTTTTTCGCGTACCAAATCCAGAGTGCTTTCGGCATTCTACTGGCCAGGCGTCCATAGAGATGTTACTCTCTATTGTCGGTCCTGTTTGATATGTCAAGAAGTTAAGGTACGGGGTCCATTTCATGCGGCTCCTATTCAAGCTGCGGACATCCCGATTAGACCATTTGATAAAATGGCCATTGACATTATTGGTCCAATGCTTCCATCTGCTAGAGGGCATACGCATATTCTTACGTGCATTGATATGTGCACTCGTTGGCCTGAGGCCATCCCTCTCAAGAACACTTCATCTGCCAGTGTAGCAGAGGCATTGATGTTAATCTTCTCACGCATTGGTTTTCCACGGAAAATCTTGTCGGATCATGGGGTTCAATTCATTTCTGAATCCATGTCTCAAGTGATGAAGACATTAGGTATAGATAGATCTCTTAGTTCTATTTATCATCCGATGTCAAATGGTTAATTGAGCGTCTCAATAGGACACTCAAGCAGTTGTTGGGTAAGATGACTCAAGACCATCCCCAAGACTGGGATCGGGTCCTACCCGCTTGTCTCTTTGCGTATCGCGAGGTACAAAATCAAGCAACGGGTTTTTCTCCGTTCCAGCTTGTTTTTGGCATGCAACCACGCGGTCCGATGTCGTTAATCCACGACTTATTGGTGGATGAGAATATTGAAGAGGAAACTCAATCCTCTTATGAGTATGTGATCTCTCTTAGAAAGAAAATCATAGATGCTTGTAGACTAGCTACTGCATCATCCGAACATGCCAAAGAAAAAGCTCGTCTATCTGCAAACAAATATAGACGTCTTCGCCAGCTCATACCTGGTGATGAAGCTTTTGTATTACTTCCTGCGCATAACAATCGTCTTTTAATTACCTGGAGAGGTCCTTTCAGGATCATCTCAAGAATATCCGATGTCGACTACATCGTTGATGTTAATGGCAAACATAAAACCTTCCACATTAACATGTTGAAGGAGTATTACTCACGTCCTGATTACTTACAGTCAGTGTTTCAGGCAACTGACGATCCTACACCACCTATTCAACACTATTCTAGTTTGTCAGTCATCCAAGAAGAGGAATCTTCTTTTGATGATGTACAACTACCAATACCAGTTGTACCACTCCATTCCACTGAGAAATGGAATGATGTTACTATCTCATCTACTCTTACTGATGATCAACGTCAGCAAGTCTCTAATATTCTACACACGTATGAGGATGTCCTTACTGACATCCCAGGTCATACGTCAGTCATCCAACATGACATTATTCTGACTGACGATACACCTATTCGAGTTCGCCCATATCCTATTCCTTTACACTTTCGTGATAAGGTTGATAGGGAATTGGATGAGATGCTTCAATTAAATATAATTGAACCATCTTCATCACCATATTCTTCTTCTATGGTAATCATTCGGAAGAAGGACAACAATATACGTCTTTGCGTAGATTACAGGAAATTAAATAAAGTTACAAAATTCGATGCGGAACCATTACCTCTTTTAGACGACTTATTAGAGAAATTGTCTCATGCCACATTCTTTTCGAAATTTGACCTTTCAAAGGGTTATTGGCAAGTGCCATTAACCCCTAAAGCAAAGCCATTCACCGCTTTCTCGACGCCAAAGGGTCTTTTTCAATATAATTTTATGCCATTCGGGTTAATGAATGCGCCAGCTACCTTTGTACGCATGATGCGCCGCATATTGTCTCATCGTCCCGATGTCATTACTTATATAGATGACATCTGTCTTTTCAGTGACTCTTGGGATGAACATATTCAGGGTTTAAAATCTTTACTTTCTACCTTACGGGATTACAACTTAACAGCAAAACCTTCAAAGGCTTTTGTCGGTTTTCATGACATCTCATTTCTTGGTCACCGTATAGGTCGCGGTTTAATATATACAGAAGACAGTAACGTCTCTAAAATTTTAAACATCTCAGCACCTAAGACAAAAAAAACAAGTGAGGTCACTCTTAGGACTAATACAGTTCTATTCTAAATTCATCCCTCATTTGTCTACTATAACTGCACCTCTTTCTTCGTTACTGAAGAAAGGCACACCTAATGTAATAAAGTGGTCGCAGGATCACCAAACGGCGTTAGACTATATAAAACACATTTTTTCAAATAAGCCTTTTTTAAGGTTGCCTAACAAAGATCTCACCTTTGTTCTTCGCAGTGATGCTTCTTCCTACGCTATCGCGGCAGTTTTGATGCAAGAATACGGAGGTACCTTATTTCCTGT
Organism: Oreohelix idahoensis; assembly: GCA_024509875.1. Classification (NCBI taxonomy): domain Eukaryota; kingdom Metazoa; phylum Mollusca; class Gastropoda; order Stylommatophora; family Oreohelicidae; genus Oreohelix; species Oreohelix idahoensis. The sequence goes on from JAMPIV010009241.1 coordinate 108,093, forward strand.
TATTTACGTATCCAGAAAGCTTACGACGAGTGAAATGAAGTACTCCGTTCTCGATAAAGAGCTCCTTGCTCTTGTATGGTCAATCACAAAACTGGAACGTTACCTGCTCGGCTCACACTTTGTGGTGGAGTCTGACCAGAAAGCTCTTACGGCATTGAATACTGGAAACGTTAAGTCATCAAAGTCAGCGCGTTACGCTATAGCTCTCCAGCCATTCCACTTTGAGATACGTGCTATTCCTGGAGTGCAGAATGTATTTGCAGACTGTCTTTCAAGATGCCCTAGTGAACTTGGTGAAACTAAACTACTTTTGGATCGAGACACGTCCTCACCGAAACATGAATAACTTTGTACAGTGTCGTTAATTGTACATCTGTGAATACTATGTGTAGCTCTACAGTATTCGTATATATATAACTTTCAGAATATACTTACGTATGGATTATAACATTATTTCTTGTGAAGTAACGTTTTATTAGAACGGGAACAGTGATATTAAAGTAACATTTTTTTTTTTAGTATGGAAACATTGGTAAAAACGACAAATAGACATTCATTAGTGTTATGGAACATATTACACTACATATCGTGTTCGTTAACTTATTTCGTGCATGGAACATTAGGAACCTATTCTTGTTGACTCTAAATAGTTCTGAACGAATATTCACAATGACTGAAATTAGAATTACTTAGAATAAATTACTAGTTATGTATTTATGTGTAATTAAGTACTAGAATTAGATTAATTCAATTTAATCAATTTGATTGTTTATAAATCACACATCTACTAACGTTATTAGTGTCTCGCAATACGTGTAGTCACGTATCCCACTACATGAGATTTTACTTTTAGATAACTAGTCAAACTTACTAGTGCTAGATATCAGTAAGTGCGTTGCTTCTTAAAGTGTTTAATTTTGCTTTGCTTCATTTTTGCACATTGTATTTCAAAATTTTCTGTTTCACTGATTCTTTTATCATTAATTATCATCAGTGTTGCTGTTCATTTTCATTTTTTGAAATCATATGTTTCAAATTTTGTTGAAAACTTAGTTGAATTTTATTATCATCTTTTTTGTTGATTTTTCATTTTCATTTTCATTTTTTCAACTTCTTTTTACTTCGAATATTACCACATCGTTCCAAAGTAGGTCGATGGTGGATGTGTGCTTTAATGCATACTGTCATTTAGTTCTATTAATTTCAAGTCAATATTCTTTTCTTAATATGATATAATTTTATGCATGTCATAAATCTTGTTGTAGTTTTGACTCACCTCTCTCGAGTAATTAGTTCGAAAAAAATTAATGGGATTAATTTTTTTAAGGGGAGGTAATAAGGGAGCTGTTACGTACATTTATTACCTAAGGGGGTAGTCTTCGGTCCTGCCAAATGTACGCACCAGTTTTATGTAGTTATATTGTTTGTGCGTTCGATTGATTCACGCACTGACGTGCACAATGCTGTGTGAGTTGCTTTGGACGCACGTGTAACCTAGTTGAGTGAATTGTGACGTCATGATAGGGGCAGCTCGGACGACATTTTATGTCCGCAGTGTTATTATTTGATTCCTGGCAGATTTGAAGAAGCCAGCAGTTGTATTCGTACCTATTGGTCTTCATGGCGAAGCCAATAGTGGATGTCTGAAGTAAGTGTCGCCCCATTTCGTATGGCAAGTTTAATTATGTAAATTAAAGTATCAGGCCGCTCCTATTAATGGTCTAGCGGGAATTCATCGGAGATGACATTCCTAGAATTGGACACACGGAGTCGATAGCCTTTGGAATCTTTTGTAGAGGGAGAATCCATATGTGGAATCAAGTTTATGAATATAGATATATGCTTCACATGTTTAATATGCCGTTTTACCTATGCCAAAGTCGTGGTATGGATACCGAGAGGTTAGCCAAGATGAAACACTAACTTGGTTGTATTGTTATATCTGCCTTTTGTTTGGATTGGATATGCTATCCAAGAATTTTACAACAAAGTCTGGGATGCTTACAAGTATGTTATAAATTATTGCTCCGTGAGAATGAATCCGTTTGCCTTAATAAACGTCCTTGGGAGAAGGTCAATGGACGTTAATTACCATGTCTGTTATATGAAATGGAAGTGATCCTTAGTCACTGGAATAAGAGAACTTAACTGTTAGCGATTCTACAACAACTTTTAACAGTGATATTAACATTTTAACGTATGATCTTCACATCTGTAACTATGATTGTCTTGTTCCACTTCGTTGGTGTCACGTCAATAAAATACATGTACAGTAAACACCGACTTGTGTGCTGCCAACACTTACCCAGTTCAACCAACGCAACGATACCTGTTGGAATGTTCGTTTGAAGAAGTTTATTGACATTTTGTTCGTATTCAACCATTCGCGTGATAAAATCAATACCATTACCATAAACGGACTCCAACATAAACAAAAAATAAATAACCAATAAAAATAAAGAACCACACATTTAAAATATTCTCAATAAAGTAACAAAGAACACGACTTAAAAAACAAATTCTAATATAAATTGACACTATGAATAACAATCAATTATAAATAATAATAGAAAACTCATTATAGCACAAAACTGAAAATAAAATGACATTAAATAACCTAATTATAACCAAAAATTAGGTTGAACAGAGTAGACCAAGATAGTGTACAAGCAGAGGCAATAAGGGTCAGCTGTTACTAGCCCGCTCTACACTCATCACCTAAAAAACAATGTATTCTCCCAGCATAATATGATGCCATTTTCCTACTCAAGATCACCATGGCTTTTTGTTTGGAGCTGCTGATAACCATCCCTCTCTTTTCCAGTTCTTCCTACCAGACTCGCAGGTTGGATTAACTCCAACAGTCTCAGCCTTGTTGATTCATCCATTGCAGTGTCATTATCTAGCAGGTGATCATTAATTGCCCTTAGTATCTCTCTCTTATCCATGTCCAGTGTCCCCACTATGGATGCTTTCGAGGTCAGTCTGTCAGCTCTCCCATTGCCACGTACCCCTGCATGACTAGCTCTAAACTAATTTTATTATTTTTTTATATTTTTAAGGTATGTTTTCTGAAGCTGGAAGTAGGTATGGCAAATGGAACTGTTATATTACTGATTGTGCATCGGTAAAGAAAGCAACTTGTCTCTCTGTGCTTTACATTGTCATTATAACCTTCACTGCAGTTTTCAAGGCCTCTGCCTCTGCTTTGAAGTTACTTGAGAATTGTCCCGTTGCCACTGACAGCTTTTTCTATGCACCAGTGCTTAAGGTCAGATAGACACCTCGACCTCCATTTTCTGTTGCATTTGTTGTTAATCTATCTGTGTATGCATGGGTCCAGGTGTTGGGTGGGTAGTGTTTCACTACATATTTTGTCGCTATGGATTTTTTCTCTGTCGCAGTCTGGCTTTTTTCTTTCAATTCCAGAAACGTTTTCTATCAGTTCAGGGAAACAATGTTGTTTCCAAACTGAAAGCTTGTGTGCAGTGTAGATAATATATAATAGTTAATAGCTGATATTGCATTTTTGGAAACTGCTCTCATCTGTGGTTTGGTTGATTCTACAAAGTTGCTTTGTTTGAGTCTTTGCCTTCTAAGAGCATTCATTCTATGGTACATAGGATTGTCTGTTAGTCTCTTGAATTTTTCAGATTGTTGCTGTGCCCTGCTGTCTCTTCTATCCTCCACTGGCTGGAGGCATGTAATCTTTTCACGTTCTTTTATAGGTGTTGACTTCATGCCGCCCATTATAATTCTCATTGGTTTGATTTTGGAGTCTGCTGATTTTATTGAAGTTGACTTTGCTGCTGTTGCCCATGCTGCAATTCCACACTCTAGGACTGGTCTTTTTTTGCCCTGTGTATAACGTCTTTAGCACTCTCTCATCTGCATCCCAAGTTGTTCCAGCAAGTTTTTTTCATTATTGCCATGCTCTCGTTCAGTTTCTGTCAACCCTTGTTTTTTCCAATTCAGACGATGATCAAAAGTAATGCCTAGGTAGTTGGCATTTTCATTTAAATATAGATGTTCTCCGTTTAGCCCTAGTTTGGAGCTCTGTGGTTTATTTGAGAAGTAAAATACTGTGTACATTGTTTTTTCCTTCATTTATCTTCATGAAACATGTTTTGACCCACTCTTCTAATGATGTTAGTGCTTGCTGCATCCAAATGTTTGCAGTAGTGATATACTCTTCAGAGATCCACAAGCCTAAGTCATCTACAAAGGAAGCACTGTATATTATTTTTAGAATATTGTCTGTTATGTCATTTATGTATGCAAGGAACAGTGAAGGTGACAAGACTCCCCGTTGTAGGACCCCTACTCTAATATACTAGCCGCCATTAAAAACGCATCACATTAGTTTATGAACCACAACTCATTGTGCTAAATTTAAAATACATGAAACCACTGATTTTACATTTCTGATCCATTTACTAACCCAAATTTGCTGTATTATTAAACATGAGACAATTCAGAACTGGCTCCTAAGCAGTATTCAACCCTAGGTGTAAAAACAAAAGTCGCACAGCAGAGTGTCTCGAAAAATGTTTGAGGTATGGCGTTCCATTCTGCAATGAGTGCTTGCTCGAGATCATTCACATTGTTGATGTCATACTGGCGGACCATTCTGAGTTGCTGTTTGGAAGCAATTGCGCAGATGTAACAACATAATTTGGCGATCTTGAGCTAGTGTTGTTACATGAGGTTGACAAAGCCTGGGACAGTCATTGGTGGTACCTGTCACCCAAAATTGCTGGTTCAGCCTCACTATAGTGGACTGGTCACAATTAAAATGTCTGGCAACTTCTCTGGTTGCCATTCCACTGCTGAGCATACCAACAGCTTGCCATCGCTCTTGTGATCACAGTCGAGGCATGACAAAAACATTAAGACTTTCTTTCGATGAAAACAGATAATGGCTTTTTACTCGCTTAAACTTGACTAATGCGTGTGCCAAATTTCAATGTGATTCGACTTTTAATAAAGCCAGAATTTATCACGAAGCACGCAAAATTTGAAGTAAACATCACATCGACAGTAAAATGGGAATACATGAACTTCATCACTTACACACTTTCGGGGTTTGAAAATCGCTCACTTGTATAAACATTTCAACAGTGAAAACATGTCACGATTTCGATGCATTTTTAATGGCCACTAGTATATAAACTTTTTACTAGTCTGTCCTTGAAGCTGTACTCTGGCAGTTCTATTCTCAAGGTAGTGGCCAATCCATTTGTTCATTCATCCACACACGTCACTTCTGTCCAGTTTGACTTTCAATCCCACTTTCCAGACTTTATCAAAAGCTTTTTCTAAATCTACCAAAACCACTTTGATTTCCTGAGCTATATTTGTAATCTAATCTTCAGTGGACCTGTGTTGTCTGAATCCTGTTTGTTGAGGGGTTAATAGGTGTTTGTTTTCCAAGTGCCACATCAGTCTGGTCGGAAAATTCTGTGACGCGCCAGCGAGGCCCCAGTTTGGGCCCTTTTCAATCTCGCTCTGCCTAGTAATTAATTTGCCTTTTCTAAATAAAAATTATATCTTCTGGTTCCTTGATCTTTCTTCTTTCATAATATGTCAATTTAACTTTCTGCGTGCCATTGAAATTGAGTGAGACAACAAAATAAAACACCATTAAAACCGCTCTTGCCGTGCGCTGGCTGACCGGTGCTCACAAGAGTGAAATTCCCTGACAGGACCCAACCTCATTCAAAGCGTCAGCGCTACGTCCTCAAACAAGCTACACTAATATGGTTTTCACCAATGAGAAGAGCAGAAACTGAGGTTTACGCACATGTACCACAAGGCACAGATTTTTTATAGGAAGATATCATAAATTTGAAGTGAATGAGAAAGTTTGGATTTTAATACACATCTGGGAGGCCTACCTATACTTGTGTTACATCAAACAAACGAGCAACCATTCTGCTAAAATCGTATCATTCATAGTTTTAAACATCAGAGTTATTTGAGCAAAAAGCGAATGAACGTTAAAAGAGAGCACCTCCAACACATTTCGGCGCGGAAACACAATGGTGGATGGTCCATCTGACAATCCCGGACACGATGGGCCGGCTGTACGAAACACAGCACAAAATGACTCAGGCGCTGAACTGAAAGTTTCGCCAATGGAAGTCGACACAATATGTGTTCTGAGTAAGTTTTGAACTTTGTTTTTTCAGGCCATAAATCGAGGATTCCTCAGCAAGAGAGAGGTTGGTAAGAAAACGAAGATGGCTGTATACCGCTCCACCTATGTCCCAGTCTTGACAAATGGATGCGATTAATGGGCAATGACTACAACCCACAAAAGCCAGATCCAAACCACAGAAATGAGGTATCTGAGGAAGGTGGTTGAAGTAACAAGAAGAGACATGGTCCGCAACCAGACGATATGTCAAGGCCTAAAATGCCACCCCCTGCAGACCCAAGTAGAACAGTCCCAACTAAGATGGTTTGGCCATGTCTGCAGAATGGGAGAAGATTGGCTACCACGACAAGCATGGGAAACAAAGAGCCAGGGATCCAGACCCCCAGGATGACCCAGAGTCCGCTGGGAGGACACCATTAGACAATCTTTGAAGGACCGAGGACTAGAATGGAACCAGGCCAGGAGGAAGACAGCCGATAGGATAGTCTGGCGCTCTCTCTTCCAAACCTCTACACCTCACGATAGAAGGGGAATGACTAAGGAAGTAAGTAAGTAAGTTTATTTCTATTCATTTCAGACCTATTTTCTTTATTTGCAATACAGCAACGGCAAGTGACGGAGGGTGGATGTATTAGTAAAAGAACAGCCAAATGTGACTGCTCAATTCACACATTTAGACAGCGATTTTTTCGTTTTGTAAGCAATTTTGGGTGTAGGGTATTGTTTATATAGCTATTTGGTTGTTTTATCGGACCATCACCATTTTCTAAACATTCGGTATCAGAATTAAGATCTAACAGTTTGTAAAGTCGTTGACCTCCTTTCGATAAAGTTATGAATGTCAAAGGTCATGTTTAGAATTTAGCTTGCTATACATTTGTGAACGTTAATAAAAAAAAATAAAAAAATTTGCCTCTCTCGCTTAATTAACCTTTTTTTCTCTCCATTATTTCAGGAGACGATCGTTATGATGCACTGCAAGCATATTTTTCAGTGACGGGAAGCGGCAGATGTCCGGCTCTACCACCGATTTCTACTGTGACAAACAGAATATTGGCACAGTTCTGTCTTCTGAAGGACTAGGAAAATGCAACATGGGAGATAGTACGTGTTGTTGTGTAAAGTTTATATATCATATTATTTCCTCTCAATCTCTGATGTTAAAAATCAGTAGGCTACTATGTAGTTGAAGCTTTCCTAGAAGCCTCTACAGGTTTTGAGTTTATTTCACAATTACAAACATAAAAGACAAATGACATAATCCATGTAAAAGAGTGACTAACAATCTACTGTATAATTAATACGAGGGAAGGTCAAAAAGTAATGCCTCCTATTTTTTATTTATGTAAATACTGCATCGGTGTGCAATTTGTAAATTTAGCAGGATTCCTCAAACACTCTTCTGCACTGTATAGCATTACCAACCTGTTTCAGTAACAGGTGGCACCACTGTAACAGTTTAAAAATGGCTGCCAAAGACGTTTGGTTAAAACAGCGTTATGTCATAGAATTCCTCAATGCTGAAGGCGAGACCCCAATTCGCATCCACGAACGTTTGAAGAATGTTTATGGAGATTCAACAGTGGATGTTAGCACTGTCCGACGTTGGGTACATCATTGTGACGAAGCTGAAGTAGGTCGATCCTCAATGGCTGACGCAAAGCGGACTGGCCATCCGTCTACCGCAGTGACTCCACACAACATTCATCGAGTTGATGGCATCATTCGTGGTGACTGTCGGGTAACACTGAATGAACTTTCTTCCATGTTGTCCATTAGTAAAGGCAGTGTCCAGAACATCATTAAAGACCTGGGTTATTCAAAAGTTTGTGCACGGTGGGTACCCAGAATGTTGACAGACAGACATAAAGAAACAAGGAAAACCATAGCCATCAACCTCCTGCACCGTTACGAAACTGAAGGAGAAGAGTTTTTATCAAATATAGTGACAGGTGATGAAACTTGGGTTCATTTTTTTGAACCAGAATCCAAGAGACAGTCAATGGAATGGCATCACACAACACCGCCGACAAGAAAGAAGTTCAAAAGTTCACCATCTGTAGGGAAAGTTATGGCCTCCGTGTTTTGGGATGAGAAGGGTGTGATTCTTCTGGACTTCTTGGAACAGGGAAACATGGTGAATGCAGACCGTTACATTGAAACTTTGAAGAAGCTTAGAGGTCGTCTTCGGCGACTTTACCCATTAAAAGATCAGAGAACTGCACTACTGTTGCACGATAATGCCACGCCACACACCACTAAATGCACCATTGATGCAATTACAGAATTTGGCTGGACATTATTACCACATCCCCCTTACAGTCCCGATCTTGCACCTTCTGACTTCCATATGTTTGGACCACTGAAAGAAGATCTTCGCAGACATCACTTTGAGGACACCGAGACCTTTAAACGCGCCGTACGCCAGTGGTTTAGGAAAAAGGACACATTACCGTGCGGTGTTACATGCCCTTGTGAGAAGATGGACAAAAACTGTAACAAATAACGGAGACTACATTGAGAAATAAATTTTTGAAGTTCAGACTTGGGGCTACATTTCAATGTGAATTTTATCCGTTTTCTTGCCTATTGAATGAAATTAAAAATTACGAGGCATTACTTTTTGACCGTCCCTTATATAATGATTTAAACAGTAAATGCAGTAAAAATTAATGCCGCAATAAATGCTTAATGATTATCAAAAGAACATGGAGGCCGTAAGGAGGCAGCCCCTCCACCATGCAAAGGCATAACAGGCCAATCACCTGTTTGCTTTAAATCATGATTAAGCGAAATATAAGAGAGAAAACCGGATGGATCCTGAAGGCGACGAACAGGAACGGACTACGACTTATGGAACATGAAACACAAGTATAAATGGGAAAGAAGAGGAGCTGGTGGAAGAGATGAGGAAAGCAAAACTAGAAATTCTGGCTATAACTGAAACGAAGAAAGAGGGACAAGGAGTCATGGATCTCAATGGTGACACGCTGCTCTACAGTGGTGTACCCATATCTGAAAGAGCTAAAGGGGGCGTGGGTTGCATTGTGGCCAAAAATCAAAAAGATAGTATCAAGGGATGGAAATTTGTCTCGGAGCGCATTATGGTTGTACAACTAAAAGAAGGAGAAACCATAGTCAACCTTGTCATAGTGTATGGGCCAAATGAGGATGAGAGAGCAGAGGTCAAGGAGGATTTTTTTGAGCTGCTTCAAAAGACAGTGGATGATTGCATAGATGAAATTATCATGCTCGGAGATTTCAGTGCCAGAGTGAGAAATGACCATGCTAGATGGGGTGGAGTAATCGGAAGATATGGAGAAGATACTCTCAGTGACAATGGAAAGCGACTCCTTAGATTCTGCAGTGAGCAGAATCTGATCATTACATACACAAAGTTCCCCCATAAGCGCATACATGCATACACTAGATGTGAACCAACAAAGAATGAGAAGTCAGTGATCGACTATGCCATAGTTAGAAGGAGCTCATTCAAATATGTCCGGGATGCTAGAGTCTGGAGGGGGCCAGAGATTGGAAGTGATCACTACCTGCTTACAATCAAAAGAACAACTGAAAGAGTTTCTCAGCCTAGGAACTGCCCAACATCATGCAAGAAACAAAGTAAACGGAAAGGAGAAATGAGCATTAAGACCTACAAGCTGAGAGAGCCAGAAATTAAGACCAGATATCAGGGGCTTATAGCTACAGCGGTGAAAAACACAGAAGAACAACCTGATGACTTGGAAACCCTCTGGCTCAAATTCAAGGACATCATAAAGACAGCTGCTGCAGAAGCATGTGGTGAAGTCCAACTTGGGAACAAGAGAAAGAGGACACCCTGGTGGACAGAGGAAGTCAAAGAGAAAATAAGAGAGAAGAAAATGGCATGGAAACAATACTTAGGAGCTAAAAACACAACAGGACAAATAAAGAAATATAGAGAATATGTGACACTCAGAACAGAAGCAAAGAACAAGGTGCTAGCAGCAAAACAAAAGTCCTGGGAAGAATTTAAAGAAAAGCTAGAAAAAGATGCGCAAGAAAACCAGAAATTGTTCTATAAGACAATAAAGAACATGAGGAAGGAAAAACAATGCCCTCTCAAATTTATAAAAGACAAGCAAGGCAAATTGCTTACTGTCCCAAAGGAAGTAATGGAAAGAATATTTCTCAGAACTCCTTGATGGTGAGCAAGGTCAAGCATCAAAAATGATAACCACTAGCACAGAAGAGAAAACTATGGTGGTGAAGATGACAAAGATGGAAGAACTGAAGGCAGCACTGGAGAAAATCAAGATGGGCAAAGCAGCAGGGCATGATGGTATAACACGAGAAATGGTTAAGTACATGGGAGCATCAGGCGACCTATTACTCCTAAGGGTCCTACAGGCAGCAAGGTGCAATAAGGCCATACCAAAGGATTGGGAGATTGCCATCATAACACCGATTTTCAAAAAGGGTGACAATCGACAATGCGGAAACCACAGGGGCATATCCCTTCTCAGTGTCCCTGGTAAAATCTACTCTAGAATCCTAGAGCAGAGACTCCGATGCCTAGCTGAGCCACAATTGGACGAAGTCCAGTGCGGATTCCGAGCAAACCGAAGTACTCAAGACCTAATCTTCACACTCAGGCAGCTGAGTGAAAAGGCCCTTGAGTACAAGAGTGAGATCCATCTTTATTTCATAGTTTGACAGGGTCCCCTAGAGCAAACTTTGGGAATGTTTGGCAAGGAAGAACATTCCAGCACCTCTGATTCATGCTATACAGAGCTTCTACAAGTCTTGCAGAAACTATATGAGGACAGCAAACTATAAGTCAGAAGAGTTCAGGACCACCACTGGTGTAAGACAAGGTGATATCCTGTCACCTTATCTTTTCATACTCCTCATGGACGATGTCATCAAGGCATGTAAGGAGAGAACAAGAAAGTATTCAGTGGGGTACTGGAAGATGAGACAGGTCTGTATTTCAGAGCTAGCATTTGCTGATGATGTTGTCCTGATTGCTAAATCAGAGACACATCTCCAATCCAACCTGCAAGTCTGGAAGGAAGAGCTGGAGAAGAGAGGGATGGTCATAAGCAGCTCTAAAACAAAATCCATGGTGATATCACGAGAAGAAAGAAGACATCAGATTAAGTTGGGAGAACAGGTCCTGGAGCAGGTCGACCACTTTAAATATCTCGGAGCTATTATAGACCAAAAGGGAGGCATCAAAGAAGAGTTGGCCACTCAAAAAGCAGCGGCTGGGAGACTTTTTCAGGCCATAAATTGAGGATTCCTCAGCAAGAAAGAGGTTGGTAAGAAAACGAAGATGAGAGTATACTGTTCCACCTATGTCCCAGTCTTGACATATGGATGCAAGTCATGGGCAATGACTACAACCCACAAAAGCCAGATCCAAACCTCAGAAATGAGGTATCTGAGGAAGGTGGTTGAAGTAACAAGAAGAGACATGGTCCGCAACCAGACGATACGTCAAGGCCTAAAATCCCACCCGCTGCAGACCCAAATAGAACAGTCCCAACTAAGATGGTTTGGCCATGTCTGCAGAATGGGAGAAGATCGGCTACCATGACAAGCATGGGAAACAAAGAGCCAGGGATCCAGACCTCCAGGATAACCCAGAGTCCGCTGGGAGGACAACATTAGACAATCTTTGAAGGACCGAGGACTAGAATGGAACCAGGCCAGGAAGAAGACAGCCGATATAATGGTCTGGCACTCTCTCTTCCAAACCTCTACACCTCATGGTAGAAGGGGAATGACTAAGTAAGTAAGTAAGTAAGTATATATCGATGATGGCATAGGTCTCACATACAAGGGGATTGACATAAGTCTTGGGCCTGACCATGAAGGAGTCACAGGAGGAAGATGAAACTTGGCACATTTAAAGTTCATCATATTTGCACTGAATGTGTGAAGTACGCGTTTGTTTCTTCAATGGGTTTTCCCGTTACGGTGCACAGCGCAATGCACCCTATTGAACGGATCTGCTGCTCCAAAGATTTGACAAAACAATGGAAAAGAAGGAGGCCAGAGCTGTGATAAAATTTCTGATGTTTCAGGGAAAAAACACCTACAGAAATACACAGGGAGATGGAACCAGTGTTTCGTGATTCTTGTCCTTCATATACTTCGGTAAAAAACTGGTGTCAACAGTTTAAGTGCGGCCGCTCAAATGTTGCTGATCTGCCAAGATCTGGTAGACCAGCCTCAGAGTGCAACGATGAAAATGCAACAAGAGTGAAGAAAATCATTGACCAGGATCGAAAAATGACAATTGTGGAGATAGCTAGTAGAGTAAAACTAAATGAAAGAACAGTTTATAGAATTTTACACAACAGACTGAACATGAGAAAAGTGTGTGCACGCTGGGTTCCACGACTGTTGACACGTGAACAGAAGCAAACGAGGGTAAATTGCTGTCAACAGTTGCTCAAAAAGTGTCAGTCAAAAAATTTTTTTGGAGACCATGGTGACAGTAGATGAGACTTGGGTACACCATTATGACCCCGAATCCAAAATTGTCAGCATGCAATGGAAAACCCCGGGCTCCCCAACACCTGTCAAGCCGAGAGCGCAGAAATCTGCAGGAAAAGTGATGCTGACTGTTTTTTGGGACGGCAAATGTGTCCTTTTGAAAGATTATCTGCCTCGTGGCAATACAGTTAATGGACAGTACTATGCAGATCTTCTCACCAAACTAAGAAAGGTTGTGACCAGGAAACGAGGGATAACGCGCACTCAAAATCGTCCTTTGCTTCAAGACAACGCGCCCTCTCACAAAGCACGGCTTGTGCAGCTAGCAGCCAACGATTTGAATATTGAAATTCTTCCACACCTACCATATTCTCCAGATTTGGCTCCATCAGACTTTTTTCTATTCCCAAATCTTAAAAAACAGCTAAAAGGAAATCATTTTGACAGCGATGAAGAGGTTATACTGGCATGTGATGACTGGTTTAGTTTGAAAAATAGGATGTTTTACTCCTAAGGTCTTTTCAAGGTCAAGCAGAGATGGCAGAAGTGTGTCAATTCAGACGGTGGCTATATTGAAAAGGAATAAACACTATACAAAATTTCAGCTCTCTGTGACATGTCCTTCATGGTCAGGCCCAAGACTTATGTCAATCCCCTTGTATATGTCCGAGACTGATTTATCCTGCTTCATCGACTTTGTCAACCACTTCCACCCCACCATCAAGTTCACCTCCCTCATCTCCACAGTATCTGTCAACTTTCTTGACATTACTATTACTATCACACCCTCCGGCCTTAATACCTCAGTATACTACAAGCCGACAGATGCCCATAGCTACCTTCTGTATACCTCTTCTCATCCTCGGGCTTGTCGTGACTCCTTTCCATTTTCACAACTTCTCCGCCTCTTTCGTTTGTGCCTAGACGACGATGACTTCCACTTCCGAGTCAATGAGATGTTGGATTTCTTCCATAGCAGATTTTATCCGGAACATGTTCTCACCTCTGCCTTCCAACGTGTTCTCCCCATCTCTCGTCAGGAGGCCCCCAAACCTCACTATAAATCCACTTCGGATAGAGTCAAATTAATCTTGACCTATCACCCTCACAGTACTGCAGTCAAACAGATCCTTTTCCACCACCTACCTATCCTCCAAGCAGAGTCTGTGACCCAAGAAGTATTCGATGAAACACCTTTGGTGGCATATAGATGCGACAAGAACCTGAAGGATCTTCTTGTTCACAGCCATCTCCCAAAGGAGAATGCCACTCACGTTGGCACACTACCCTGTGGTCGGATATGATGCAACACGTGCAAGTATGTCATCTCAATCCACAAGGTGTTTTTTCCTGAGGCTACGTACACCATCACTAGTAGCTTCACATGTGAGTTGCGCAACGTCATTTATACGATCGTATGTAAACGTCTCTGCAAAACCTATATTGGCCAAACAGGCAAATGACTTAAGGACAGATTGAGCCAGCACTTGAATGACATATCTCAGCACAAATCGACACCAGTTGCCATACACTTTAATGGCCCTGACCACCATGGTCCCATCGACATCCAGGTCACAGCAATCAGATCCTGCTCCTCTGACACTGCTAGCCGAGAACAGCTTGAGAACCATCTTATCCACTGCATGGGGTGTCTAAAACCAGCTGGTCTCAACACTCTACACACCTTTGTCTGAGGTCACCCTTTCATCTCCTGTTCTACTTTGACTCTTTCCACTCTTATCCCATTTTTCTGCCGCCCTGTAATTATTTGTATGAATGTATAATATATTGTTTTTAATATGTCTAGATTTTAAATTTTATTTTATATTTATTTATCTCCAACTCATTCTGTCCCCTTCTATTTCCAGTCCCCACTAATATTACGTTTGGGTAGTTTATTGCTTAGTTTCACTTTTTAGTTTCTCAGTATGTATTGTGTACATCCGGTAGTGGCAGTCATTTCCTTTTCCGGGCACGCGCGCAAAAGCGTTAGGACTTCAACGCCTTCAGGGAAGTACCTAGTTTTAATTTTTATATTTATTTACATTCTTATGTGTTCTATCTAACCTTCACTTTCTTTCCTTTCCCTGATGAAGGCCTTGTGGCCGTAACATTGGCTATTTTCTTTGTCTTTTTTCCTCGTAAGATGAATCACCTTTTTTTGATTTTTTTTTCACACCCATCCTCAGCCTGATGCAAGAATAACTTTCGTGGAGGCAAAGAGTTTTATCAGAATCACATACAGAAACAAATGGAATGTAGAACATCCAGGTCACACACAAAATGATGCATACAACCTGCTCAACAGAAGAAAACTAGTGGTAATCTTCAGACTCTGCACTGGCCACAACAGATTGAGATATCATCTATTCAACAAGCTAAAGATAGAAACTACCAATCAGTGTAACTATGGCACTGATACAATAAGTGCTGAACAACTGCTTCAAAGTTGCCCAACATATACGGAACAGAGAAAGCACATATGGCCGACACCAGTACCATTTGTGGAAAAGCTCTACAGAGATTCAAACAGCCTCAAACTGACTACTGCTTTCATTGAAAAAATTCAAGTGGACCTCTGAGAGTGTATGAGGAAAAAGGAGAACTAATCTTATATACATTATATATGATAATTAAAATAAACCACGGGCTGAGCAGGATAGTTTATTCCTTTTTTTTTAAATTTCCATTATTTTTTACTTTAAATAATCCACGGAGTGACGTTATCGTCTACACTTAAATCTGTTGAAAGGTACAAGTGGAGGATTTGCATCACTGGCTTTTGATTTCTGTGTTTTTTAATGGCTTTTGCCCCCTCCCTTTTTCTTCTTCCAATGCATCTGGAATCAATACTTGCCTACTTTGTATATGTATCTGCAGTAGCACTCCAAGGAAGGTAATGAACAATCATTCCTGTGACCACCATAATTAAAAAGACTAATGATAAACATTATAACACAATGTGTGAATTTGTATTTCTATTCATCATCATCATAACCCTCCACTCCCAAAGGAGCATAAGCCTTCAACAAACACATGCCAAGTCCTCCTGTCACGTGCCATCATCTCACGTTCTTTCCACATTCTCCTCATCATTTTCACCTCTGTTTCCAGCTCTATTCTCCATGTGATTTTTGGTCTACCTCTGCCTCTCTTGCCCTGGGGGTTCCAGAACAATGACTGCCTTGTAATGCTATCAACAAGTTTCCTCAGTGTGTGTCCTATCTATCACCATAGTCTTCTCCTCATCTCTTGTTCAACTGGCACTTGTCTGGTTCTTGTCATCAGTTCCACATTGGTAACCTTATCTTACCATTTTAATCCTTCTTTTCTATGCAAGCACCCATTTATGAAAGTCTGCAGCTTATTTCTATTACTGATGTCTAATTTGTGTTTACTGTTTGTTCAATAAGTATTTATATATGATAATAAATTGGAATACCAGACCAGGTTAAGGGTTCATGAGTAGTTTCACTGTTATATCTATATATGGTCTCCTAAGGTGATGTTCTGATCTTACAGAATTTTTTTTACTAAGAATGCAGAGTTTTATTCTCAGAAATCAATAAAAAAAACTAAACAAACAAAAAATAAATAAATAAAGCATTATTTCATCTATACGATGACCATTTCATTACCTTCATCTTTACATAAGCCAGGATGTTCTACTTTCTTAATTCTTGGGGTTTTTGTATCTATGATGTCACCTTTCTGATCATGAGTATCACAGTCTTCAGTGTAGTTATGACTATCATGGTTCTGGCAGGAAAAGAATAAAATGAGAATTATTTAGTGATATGGGTACATAAAAATGTTGTGAAAGTTGTACCCCGTTTATGAAATAATTCAGTGGCATTCAAGTAGCTGTCACGTGACAAGCTGTCATACTTGTACTCTCAGAGACGTGGTGGATTCATAATCACAAATCTGAAGTCGCTTGATGAATGCTTCATTTGTAGAAGTGATATCATTGCATTATTAAATATTACTTTTATATATGACACCTTAATTCACATTCTTAGCAGCTTCACAAGCAAAGAATTATGGCATCATACAAAGGTTTAAAAATAAAATCAAAAATAGGTATATTTAATTGGGATTTTGAGAACACTTTAAAAATTATGAGTTCACTGAAACGAGCACAGAATAACATTATGTCTATCTTCCCCTATATATTTCTTAGCATGTCTCTGCCTGACAACAAAAACATGATGACCAAGCAAGGTGAGATAAACACTTTATATGAGAACATATGTTTGTGACAGCATGGAAACAGAATGATGCAAGTAGAGCTAAAAAGAAGAGTTAAAATTATAAAAGCATCTGTGACCAGTAATCAAGTTCTCTGAGTTGTAATAACAGATAGATTGAATAACTTTGTTGAAGCAAGTGAATGGAAGCTTGAGAAGTTTGCAAATTAGGAGAACTTTTTTATATGAGTCTTTCTTCTACAAGACCGTAAATACATTGCTGTATTGAACTATGAAAACCAGAGCAGCGTTATGCCACATTTATCATTCTACATGTTATAGTATCGTACTGTTGCTGTCATGTTACAGATGAAGTTATTAGAGTACTGAGAGCTAACACTACACAAGGGCAGAGATTGAGCTAACCACTATAGCAGATCATCAACAACATGTTGCTTTGTGGCAGCCATTGAATAGCAACAGCCACAAGAACATGACATTGCTATAATGGTTTTGTAACACGCAGTGATCAGTATATACATCTTACCCAACATAGTGTACAATGTTATAAACAAGAACCCTGTGACTTTAATAAACATAAAATTTGCACTAAGATAACACCTGCAATGAATGCATTTGCATTAATGGAAGTGCAGAAATATTCCCACTTACCAGTACACTTTCACTTCCATGAATAAATTAAAATGAATAAAGAATTTTTGTAAAGTGTACCAAGACAAAAAAAAACTTAGTTTGAAAGACAAACATTATCACTACTAAACCACCAAAGCACATTGATATATATGGTCTTTTTGAGTTTTCTTTTTTTTTTTTTAATTTTTAATTATTGCATGTTAATAGTTTATTAACCTAACCACTAGAGTGTCAAAGTTTCTCAATACTTGTCTATTTCTTGTTTATTCTTCTGCATGTCTTTATCACTTGCTACTTGCAAATGTTTTCTCCCATTATGACCTGTCACACTCAATCAAAAAGATTCTTGATTCCATTAATTATTGAAGTTTACCTATCTTGATATACTGAAAGTGTGATTCCAGGGTAAAAGAGAAACAGTGGCTGTCACAATTGACTTAGAGGATGCTTATAACAGTGTGGACATTGCAACCCTAGTAGACTCTATAATGGCATGTGGTGTAAACCATTGGCTAACAAGATGGATAGCAGCTGCCTTAATGGAGAGATCAGTTGCATTTTGCTTGGGGACATGGATATCAAAACCAATGCACATTTGTCTGGGACTACCCCATGGTTCTCCACTATCACCAGTAGCTGTTTAACATCTACATAGCAAAAGTAGCAACCTTTCAACCAACAGGACTGGGACAAACATTAACTTTTGCAGATGACATACTCAACTGGCTCAGACAGACATGAAATGACACAAGGCATGCAAGAGATACAACAGGCAGTTTCTAAATGGTGTGAACAAAGTGGATCAAAGGTCAACCCCAACAAGGCCTATGTGATGAGGTGTTCTTTGAACAACAACACAGAGAAAGCAAACCTTCCAGACATCACTTTCAATGGGCAGAACATTGAAAGGTAAGATAAGCTGAAGTACCTGGGAGTAACAATTGGTGGGCTATCGTTCAATTATCATGTCGAACTGATCATACAGAAGTGCAAGTGAGGATTGGAAGCCCCAAAAACAATGGGTGCTGCATGCTTGGAACAGAGACTACTATTTCTCCTGTATCAACAGCTTGGGATTTCAGTAATTTAGTATGGACTAGGAATAATCACTATTTGTGTCACAATGTGAATGACTGGAACACATTCAAAATGAGGGGATGTGATGAGTTTTGGGTTGTACGCGCGATACTCCCATTGTGACAATGAGATACATGCTAGGATTGCTGTCGATTAGATCAAGATATGCAATGGCCCAGGCAAAAGCCTGTAAGTGCATAACCACCGACACAAGACACAACCTACATGAGAACATAGCTAGCATTAAAGTAGCAAGAATAAAGAGGGGGATGTCATGGATGGTACAGGCAGTGGCTACATTTGGTCAGATAACCAAGGCTGAAAATATATCCAAAGGGGAAGAGTGAAGTAAGTCAGGGGAGAACTGGATAAAATACCAGCAGGTCATCATTAGCCTTGGCAGAGAGTGCAGAGCTTGGGGCAATGGAAAAGCAGAGCTGGAGATTAATCAGCTGATTAGTATCATGCTGGAGATGATGACACCATTGTGTAACACTGATGGGTCTGTAGTGCATGGTGAGAAATCAGGATGGGGCTTCTCTGCGAGAATAAAGGGTAGGGTCATTGATGAACAGAGTGGAGCCTACATGGAGTTAACCTCCAGCATGAGAATGGAGCTGAAGGCAATTACTGCAGCACTGAGGTGTCTGTCTGAAACTCCATCAACCAAGGCAGTTATATTGTCAGACTCTCAGGCCATGTTTTGGAAAGTTCACAATGAATGGCTGTGGCAGGAATGGAAAATATCAATAGAATCCCCAAGTCTTCTAGAACAGGTGTGGATCTACTGTCCTGGTCATGCAGGGGTACATGGCAATGAGAGAGTTGACAGACTGGCCTCGAAAGCACCCAAAGTGGGGACACTGAACATGAATAAGAGAGAGATACTGAGGGCAATTAATGAGCACCTACTGGTTTGTCCTGAGTGCAATGTACGATTCTGATGAACAATAAAAATAGCAATAATCAAACCTTCCACAATTCTCTGGACTCAGTCAAGGGGAGCTAGTTCTAAAAAGGACATAACTCATTTATCTCTTCTCATTAAATATGGAGGACATAAACTCCTGCTCATCAATGA
The DNA here is from genome assembly GCA_024509875.1 of Oreohelix idahoensis. Taxonomy (NCBI): domain Eukaryota; kingdom Metazoa; phylum Mollusca; class Gastropoda; order Stylommatophora; family Oreohelicidae; genus Oreohelix; species Oreohelix idahoensis. The sequence continues at coordinate 127,744 of JAMPIV010009241.1, forward strand.
CATTTATGTTCAAACAACAGGTACCTCACTTTGACCATAATCTGCCACAATGTTTGTAATGCTGAAACTGTAGAGCTTTGTAGTTGAAATTTAAAAAAAAAAATGTGTGTCTATTATTTTTAATCTATGTGGAGCCTGCTGGAAATTGAAATAGTTTTTACATCTGATAATGATAATATATTCTTTGCTGGTATGAGACAGAATGTCAAATAAAAATAAATGGTACCAATCTGAAACAAGTAGAAACATTCAAACACTAGGGTACTGTATTAAAATCATGTATAAGCTAATTCATAGAACAAGGTAAGCAAAGCATCATTCTAGAAAATGAGAAACAAACTGTACAATACATCATTAATCATTTTCAATGACAGTAAGAATGTATGGTTTCCAAGTGCTACAATGAACACGTACTAAAGTACTACAATAATTAACAAATAAATTACTCATGAAGTGAGTTCCAGTTTTATTTTGTCACCAGTGAATACATCTGTAGTCTCAATATGTCTTGAAGTCTGAGAAGAAATAGTAATGGGCCATCTCAGCATATTGTGCAATGCATTTTGACCGTAAACTTAATGTACACACCAAATTGAGATCAAAGATGTTATGCAAAATACAACTTGCAAATATTATCTACTATAAGCTCCACTAAATGTATATATATGAGGTCTGTTCAAAAAGTTCCAGAACTTTTGTTGTATAACTTTTTCAGGCTTACTTGGAACCTAGTCAGCCTTGTCTCCTTTGAAATACTCCCCTCTTCTATTAGTACATTGCTCCCAACACCGTATACACTTCTGGAAGCAGTCCTGTTAAGCATTTTTGGTGATCATGCATAGGTCCGTCTGTGAATTGCCCTTAATTTCTTCAATGGTCTAAAACCGTTGTCCTTTTAAGCTGGATTTCAGTTTGGGAAATAGAAAAAAGTCTGATGGGGCCAGATCAGGTGAGAAGGGTGGCTGGGAAAGCACAGCTGTCTTCATTTTTGCCAAAAAATTCCAAATGAGCAGTGATTATGTGTTGGCGCATTGTCATGGTGGAGGAACCAGAAGTTGTTTCTCTGCAACTCAGGCCGTTTTCCCTGAAACATTTCAGAACTTCCAGAGAGTACCAGTGGTTAACTGTTTCCCCTCTGGTAAGATTTCATGGTGCACAACACCATCAATGTAAAAAAACACTGTCCACATGACTGTAACATTTGACCTGACCTGCTGTGATGCTGTACTGTAATTCTGTCCTTCAACAGGCCCGATTCTGTTGTTCTATTTTTAGTTTTCACCATTCTTCTTTTCTTTGTAACTATGTGTTTGCCATGTTTCTTCTCCATGAATATATATTGTGTTTGGTATTTTTGTGTAGGTAATTTAAATGGGTTCGTTTTATGATGGTAGGGTTATTTCACCCTCGCACCAGTTTGCTCTTATACGTTTTTTGCGAATCACGTAGATTTTCGTTGTTTACGAAAATCGCTATTTCATGCACGCCTGTATGACGAAAGTCAGAAACACACGCGGCCGTCATGTAACTGATAATTAAAGACTTTTTTAGTGAAGGAGAATCCAAATGTTATATGTAATTAATTATGGTGAAGAAGGTGAGTGTGGTTTGGGACAGTCACTCACAGTAGCGCACACACCAAGTCATGGAATGGTGTAACGTCTGATGATATTTTAACCATGGTTTATTACAATTGTAACATCACGTAGATCTAGACGAATACAGTTACATCGAAACATGAATCTTCATAATGTAGTTAACACACCATACGGCCCTTACACATCCTGGCCTACAAAATCTCTACTCCTCACATCAGTGCACAAAGACTGCGTCTACGGCAGTTATATAATAATCATGGCCTACAAAATCTCTACTCCACATCAGTGCACAAAGACTGCATCTACGGCAGTTATATAATAATCATGGCCTACAAAATCTCTACTCCACATCAGTGCACAAAGACTGCATCTACGGCAGTTATATAATAATCATGGCCTACAAAATCTCTACTCCACATCAGTGCACAAAGACTGCATCTACGGCAGTTATATAATAATCATGGCCTACAAAATCTCTACTCCACATCAGTGCACAAAGACTGCATCTACGGCAGATATATAATAATCAAGGCCTACCAAATCTCTATACTTCACATCAGTGTACAAATACTGCATCTACGGCAGATATATAATAATCAAGGCCTACAAAATCTCTATACTTCACATCAGTGCACAAATACTGCATCTACGGCAGATATATAATAATCAAGGCCTACAAAATCTCTATACTTCACATCAGTGCACAAATACTGCATCTACGGCAGATATATAATAATCAAGGCCTACAAAATCTCTATAGCCCTGCGCAGGCATACATTATCCAAAAACCACCTTAGGGCTGACCACCTCAGTCAAAAACCCTGCATAGACTGAACCCACGGGAACACACCCCGTTCACACAGTCACGAGAATCTACTGTTCTCTTAACACTGCTCTCAAAAATCCCTGCGGACACTAGCCGCGAGAGCTATTCACACATTACTTAAAAACAGTTCAGAAACAGTACATTATGACCAGAGTTCACCTGCTATCTGACATACTGTCTTCCACGAAACTAAGAGGAGATATCTTTAAACAAATCCATACCAATCTGTAAGCAAGTACTCTAACCCAAAATTAACTCTACTCAACACGTATTTCCCAAGATCATTTCCCTTTCATCACATCTGCACTTATCAGTTTGCCACACTCCCAGGGAAAAAAAAAATGATTATATCATTTTTTTTTTGTTGAAAATTAACTCCCAAAAATTTAACGGTCAATGAAGTTATATCAGATACCTCTTAAATTAATTCCCAAAAATTTTAAAATTAGTGAAGTTCTATCCAATACCTACAAAAATATACCTATGACAAGAGAACATAGCACATCTACAAAAATATCATCAATAAATGTAAGATAACGACTAAATCATCCAACATAATCATTCAAGCATACCAAAATAAAAATTAATCTAATACAAAACCCAAATTAAGTATACATAGTACAAACTAAACAGAAAATAAATTATCATACGAGAAAAGACAAAATATGAAATGGGAATATGATAAGAATCAAATAGAATCATAAGATGACAATGAAGACAACAATTCCATACATGTAAAACAAATAGAACTATAAGAACCAATTACATTATCTAAAGTCATATAATTAACTTAACACTACAAAGAATGAAAGTATAAATAGCGTAACACGAAAAAAAGTATACTAGAAGTATGAATGACATCAAAGATGAAACACGGAAGCATAAACAAAATATCAGACAATACTGAAAAGACAACAGAAAAGATGTAAAGAAATGACGAATAGTCAACAAAGAGAGATGACAGTAAAGATGCAAATGTACAAAAATGCTAAAGTATATTTATATACTAACACAAAAAAGAAAGCTTATGACAAGCACAGCATAATAAGTAATTTAACTAAATTATAAACTTATACATAACTAAAAATAAATTACATCAAATATCACCCAAACAAAAAATTATTAACGATAACACAAGTTCCGCATTGACGCATAGTCAAGCGCTAACAACCAAAAAATACATCCAAACATCACAACATTTTCAAAGAATTAATGTCACTACATAATAGTAACCCTAACATACAATCTAGCGCTGGCGCAGAAAAAAATAAATATCACAATGTCCAAAACACATTTTCCAAAAAAGGTACAATACAAAAAATGTTTCTTATCGTTAGGTTAAATAAAAATAGTATTTTTATTTCTAAGTAATATGTAGCTATAATTAACGACTAACAATAAATTAACCGAGTAACATAAAAATAATCTTATCTTTAAATAGACACACATCAAAACGTGTAAGTTTTTTTTTTCTCTTCTTTTTTAAAAAAAAAATACATCAAAGAAACGTCACATTGGGTAATGAAATGTTAACTACAAACGAAGTTATAAATATATATGTGTAATATTATTTATCTTAACTATGTATTATAATCAGATATTTAAATTCTTTAAATGAACAAGAGTATCAGCCGTCGCTGTTAATTCTACCCACTTAATTTAATAGGAAATTTAAGTTAATTCTAGCTGACAAAAAATCGAATCGTTTAAATTATCAAATGTCATAATTTAGAAAAAATGAAAACCAAGTTTCAGAATACGTCCTTAACTTCAACGCAAAATCATTAATAATACATACAAGTTATGTTTAAAATTACCTTTCACTAAACAATTAATTCAAATAATTTGTATATAAATATGTTAACTAAACATGGTATGAAACCCATGATGAAAGACAAAACCAAAATTTTAAGTAGTGCATAAACACTCAGGACTATCTATGAAAATGACTATTACATTGTCTCAGTAAATAAGTTTGTGCATAGAAATTATTTAATGCATAATTAAAATACAGTCATATAAGTAACAACCAACAAATAATTATGGCAATCAAATGTTACAAAGATTACATAATATTTCATTAACAACATATAAAGTTTTATACTAAAGAATACAATAACATTCAGTGTTTGTAAACAGAACAAAAAATAAACAGGACCTTTAAAAAACAAAAAAAAAATTCCTTCGAGGTCTTGCGAACATATCAACACGCAAGGTGACATCATGACACGGTGGGTTAACGTACTGTCTAGGCTCGCTTGAATGGACAAATGGTACACAGTGATCTACATCTCTCCCAGGTAATGTAAAATTAGAATGGTGATTCCCCTCGCAAAGTCGCTCGCTGTGAGACAATACAAATGAAAATATCTATTTTAATCCATGGTAAGATTATGAGGAAACACGGAAAAGTTCACTACACAATTACCCGAACTCCGTGGTGTAAGGTTGTGGCCCTCCTGCGATGTCAACAACTCTCGTCACATAGCAGACAACATAGACGTCCCAGGGACAACCTGACCTATAATTCACAGTTGTCAGTGCGGTAGGCTGAAAAAAATTTACTACCTTCACAAGACTGAGATGATCTCTCAAATCTATCAGCATGACAAGCAAAAGCATTTAAGAACCTATTACCGTTCCTATTACTCTGATTGCTAATAATCTTGCTCTTATGTGGAGCACAGTTAACCTGGTTGCGATCTGTATAATTTCTTTTGAGAGCATTGTTATTTGCTCTATTAACACCGTTGTACTGATTTAAATCCCAGTTACAATAGTTATTCTTAATACTTCTTCCCAGATAACAATGTCCATCAGATAGAACTGGCTTTTTAGCAGAAAAATTATTACTAGACTGATGAACTTTCATATAATTATTTCTGCTATAGTTTTCTAAACTTTTAGAATCACAATGTTGAGATCTGTCACATTTTTTCTTGTTTTTGGGAGAAGAAACGTTACCGTAGGATGAACTCCCTTGGTACTTTATAACCTTAGGGTTATGTCTCCTATCAAAATTATTTTTTTCTTTGCTTGTGGCAATGTGTTTAAAAAATGAGTCACACTGCCTTGACTGGGTATGACTAGAAGGTTTGACAATCTCTTTATTTTTTTTCACAACATTTGTTTCCTTCATGGAACAAGCAGTAGTATGTTTGTTACTTGTAACCAATTTATCAGATCTGTCAATAAATACGCTGTTGGTTTTTTAACACACTGACTTGAGATTTAGCACTGTTTCTTTCCTTATCTACAGGACTGGATATTACTGTAGATTTTCCTTTGTTATTCTGCCGCCAGCAATCATTATCATTGGAATCATCTGTATTGCGTGAGAAGTTATATCTCCCACGGAAAGATCTATGTCCACCATTCTTGACCGTAGAATCCGCAAAAAGTGTATAAGGCTGGCTTTTTGCTTTAGTGTTCTGATGATAAGAAACTTTCTGTCTATCATCGACAACACTGACGGAAGACCACATATTGCTATTCAAGACTACGTCAAGCAGACCATTTATTCTTCTTCTTGCTTCTACAATCTCAAAGTCCTTAAGTGCAATCTGTTCACTTAATTTCTTGTTTAAACTCTCCGCTTTTAAGACCTTGCAGCTTTCCTCTGCTAGCAAATTTTCAATCTTAATCAATTTGTCTTTCTCCACCATTAATTCTTTCACTCTCTCTTTATCAATCCTCTCAATCTCAATATCATGACTATTCGTAAGCCTATCAACCTTCTCTTTCTCAACCATCAACTCTACTAATGTCTCTTTCTTTTGTTGAGTCTCCTGTGTAAGTTTTTCAACCTCAATTTGCTTCTCTTTCATCTGAACTTCCAATTGCTCTATGTTCAACAATGCTGAATCCAAACTTGCTTGAACACTAGCAAGTTCTGAGTTTGATTTGCCTAAATCATCTGTAAGTTTAGAGACTTTTTCAAGTAACTCACTTACTTCAGCAGTACATTCTATAAAACTTTCCCTTTGCTCTAGGGTACTCTGTTTTATGTCTCCTATTTGCTTCTTCTCTTTTAACTCTTCTTCCTGGTCACTATATATGCCGTCGAGCAATAACGTACGAATACTCTTCAATATGCTATCACGTTTAATACTAATATAATTGTCCAAGAACAGACGAAGGTCCAAAACCAATAACCTTGCCAGATCCTCAGCCATACTCACATGAGGAATTGACTGAAATCTCTCATTAGCAAACTCTCTTAGAGATCTCGATGCAGAGACCAAAAACTTGTCCATAACATGTGACTCAAGCTCTGGGCTTTTTAATCTCTGACAATCTGTCCCTTCCTGAAACAGATACTCTAATACAGGTCTCATATCCTCCGGATCTGTATCAGAATCCATTGTGACTTGTTTACTTAGTCAACCATATATGTCTTAATTAAACTTTCATTATACCAAATCAAGTTTAGATCTCAAATATTGTATCATCAATCCCTGTACATCATCACATTCTATAATTAATCGATATAATTATCGACAACAACAACAATAGTTATCAATAGAATAGGATAGTGCAGATTGAGGCTTGTTGACATGGACAGAAGTGGCAACATTTACACACAACAAAAGCACTTAACTGAAGGTAATCCTGACCCTTCCGCCAACACACTGGATATCACAAAGTTCTGACGTTAAAACACTCCACTGCAGAAAAGGTACAAGGACTAGGCACTCTTGTCTTCAAATCCCTGCCACTGTACAGTATGTCCTCAACAATGCATCAGACGACGGGAACCGATCACAGCAACCCCGCAATCACTTGAGGTATACGTGCAGACGAACTCTCCAAAATACTGCACCTATAGTTGAATCTGCATATGGAAAGACTGGAACAAGCACTGTAACAATTATGGCATCAATGTCGCTATCAGATAACAGCTATTTGATATCGAAACCAACTGATAACGTTAGTTTAGTTGCTACACACGCCAAGATATGAGGATGGATATGCGCAGTCAGCTGATACCTGTGTACAGTTAAATTAAGCCACGCCCACACAGAGCCAAACATAACACAGTTCAGTGTTCCCACTTGTAATGACTGGTCCAGAATCTGACCTAATTTACCCTCTTGTTACGCGAATGTAATGTGGGTGTTACGACCCGTTGGTTTGGTCCACCACTGATAATTAACTCAATTTTTTTTATCTTTTGGTTGAAGAAGGTGAAGCGTGGTTTGGGACAGTCACTCACAGTAGCGCACACACCAAGTCATGGAATGGTGTAACATCTGATGATATTTTAACCATGGTTTATTACAATTATAACATCACGTAGATCTAGACGAATACAGTTACATCGAAACATGAATCTTCATAATGTAGTTAACACACCATACGGCCCTTACACATCCTGGCCTACAAAATCTCTACTCCTCACATCAGTGCACAAAGACTGCGTCTACGGCAGTTATATAATAATCATGGCCTACAAAATCTCTACTCCACATCAGTGCACAAAGACTGCATCTACGGCAGTTATATAATAATCATGGCCTACAAAATCTCTACTCCACATCAGTGCACAAAGACTGCATCTACGGCAGTTATATAATAATCATGGCCTACAAAATCTCTACTCCACATCAGTGCACAAAGACTGCATCTACGGCAGTTATATAATAATCATGGCCTACAAAATCTCTACTCCACATCAGTGCACAAAGACTGCATCTACGGCAGATATATAATAATCAAGGCCTACCAAATCTCTATACTTCACATCAGTGTACAAATACTGCATCTACGGCAGATATATAATAATCAAGGCCTACAAAATCTCTATACTTCACATCAGTGCACAAATACTGCATCTACGGCAGATATATAATAATCAAGGCCTACAAAATCTCTATACTTCACATCAGTGCACAAATACTGCATCTACGGCAGATATATAATAATCAAGGCCTACAAAATCTCTATAGCCCTGCGCAGGCATACATTATCCAAAAACCACCTTAGGGCTGACCACCTCAGTCAAAAACCCTGCATAGACTGAACCCACGGGAACACACCCCGTTCACACAGTCACGAGAATCTACTGTTCTCTTAACACTGCTCTCAAAAATCCCTGCGGACACTAGCCGCGAGAGCTATTCACACATTACTTAAAAACAGTTCAGAAACAGTACATTATGACCAGAGTTCACCTGCTATCTGACATACTGTCTTCCACGAAACTAAGAGGAGATATCTTTAAACAAATCCATACCAATCTGTAAGCAAGTACTCTAACCCAAAATTAACTCTACTCAACACGTATTTCCCAAGATCATTTCCCTTTCATCACATCTGCACTTATCAGTAACGTGACGCCATTTTTGGACACGCGGTCTTCGCGTTGTTTTCAAATTTGATTGGCGTAGCTCGAAGTTATATTATTCTTCTAGCATTTCTATTGGTCCGAGTGAAAGCTTAGCAAAGACGTAGGAGGAAATCCGCGGGGGTTTTTCCTTTGTACATATAGAATTGTTTAGAGGGGATCTTTCTCTATGAAGAAAATAATTGCGTGCCGTGCTTCTACGCATTTATTGTCTCCACTGTGGGGAAAAACAGCGGTAATTGGTATGTAGTAATTTTATTATCGTTTTACGTATTAGAGGGTTCTTTGAGAAATCTCAGCCCGTAAGTAAAGTTCTTCAGGGGCATTAACTTAAAGTTTTAAACATAAAGCGCCATCCATTATTATCTTTGAAGAACGATGTAAATGTAAAAGTGTGCATAATTCTTTCTAGGATTTTGGCAGTAGATAAGAGCGTGTGAAGTTATGAGAGACACGGGTGCTCATAGTTGTAGAATGTTGTGTAAAACCACCATTTATTCCTGTGTATTTACAAATGTAATTTTATTGGGAACTCCATTGTGTGTACATTAATTTTATTATGCCTTAAATGTAAGAAATGTAGTCAGAGGGTTCGGATTTATGTTATAAGTGAATTATACTGCTTAGGGGAGTAAATTATTCCTATAGCGAGAGGTTTAATTTAAATTGGGGCTTAAGTCGGGAACCTCATGTGTAATGATAAAAAAGGTAATGGGAATTTCAGACAAAGGATTTCCCTAGTTGAAATGTTTGGAAACGTGGTTAGCCACGCGTAACTAAAAGATAAGAGTGAGACGTCGGGAGGTTTTGTTTACCTACCTGGCAGATTTAAGTTGAAGAGTGGGGAGTAGAAGGAGGGGGATAGAGAGACACGTGGGTAGAAATATTTCATGTATTGTTGTGCAGAACGAGAGAAGGGGAGTAGAAGGAGTGAGATTGAAGTGACATGTGGATAGAATTATTTTATGTATTGTGGTGCAGAGCGGGTTACGGGAGTTGTAAAGATTAATGGGAGTGATAGGTTAGAGATGCGTTATGTTGGAGTTGTTGTACAATAGACGCATTTTCTTTTGAATTCAGCGGGTCATGGCAAACAATTGGGGAGCGTAATTTGCCAACTACAAATTACCCACAGCAAAAGTAAATATCTCAGGGGTCAGAGAACTTGAGATATCGCCAGCAGCGAAAAGAAAATAACCTAAGGTCTCTTGCAGTGAAGTACAAATCTTCAGCGTGACCGAAATAGTTCTCTTGCAAGGGAAGTCCCCATGCTTCCACGGGAACGGGTTTATTTATCATACAGCCCAGAGCTCATCGCTATTATAGTCTCCAGCAACGGCAAGTGGCCGGGAAACTGATTAAATTGTATACAGCCAGAAATCACGGCTTTGTTTTTCCTCTAAATCCAGAGCGGGTTAAAAGTGGAAAGTTATAGAAGATATTCAGCAGCAGAGAAGTTTTCGACAGTTAATCAAGTACCTCATGCTTGATACCCGAACATCATCATCATCACCGAATTCAGGAGCAGGTGAAAGGGTTAAAATACCTGGGTCCTGATAGTATTGAGAGAAGAGTGTAACGGAGATGCCGCATCATCAGACGTCGAGTGTTAGAGAGACACTGAGACAAGGAGAGAGGGAGAGAGAGAGAGAGGAGGAGGGAGGAAATAGACAGGACCAGTAGGGTTGGTTTTATTATCCATTTGACGGATAGACACTGAGCCATCGTTGTAAGCCAAGTCTATTATTTTAGCATTTCCAGTGGTGTTAGTTAGCGGCGCATATCGCCTACCAAGTTGGAAGCTGTGTAGACGTTTGTTTAGGAAGAGGCAACAGGACGGCAACAGTAGAAATCTTATTAGTGTTAGAGAGTGGAGGCTAAAGTTGACAGCCCCCACAAGATTAGAGTTGATTAAATCACTAACCATTTTATTGTTCCTCAGCAGGGTGACAGAAAGAGTGAATGGGATTGGGGTTTTTCTAGTGTCTATCAATTTAATTGTTACTTTGCTTTTCAGGCCGTGCAACAGTGCATGCTATTTATTTGATTGATGTATGATGAAATTTTAATGTTTTATTGTGTAAATAAAATATATATATATACTGTACACTGGATCAGCTTCTACACTTTACTATTTATGACTACATGTTGTCTGTATAGTGACGTCTGTGGTCGTTTTTATACACCTTATCTCCTTGTGTTTAAAGGTAGTCAGAGGAAAGTGAGATTATAGCCATTCTGAAGTCACGAAGTGGCAAGGGAGAGTCAAATCCTGGTTCTATCCCTTGAGCCAATAGTCTCACCTGTCCACAGGCAGGTCATTTTCATCTAAATGCTATCTTCTCAGACTTTCTCATACTAGGGTCTTGCTTTCACTCAGGCAAACTCTATAAACTTAAAATCCACTTTGTGACACCTGCCACACTTTTTTCGGTCATGGCGAATTCTTCCCAACCCACTGTGAGGACTGCATTTTCGTCTTCATGTCGTAACCGTAGACCCATGTTTCATCGTCAGTTATTATTTTCTTCATGATGCAGTCATCCTCATTAGCGTGATCCAGAAGTTCCTGACAGATGGCAACACGGTTGTCTTTCTGATCTTGTGTCAGGTGTCGTGGAATGAACTTCACAGCTACCTGATGCATTTGTACAAGGTGATTGACATAAGTCTTGGGCCTGACCATGAAGGACATGTCACAGAGAGCTGAAATTTTGTATAGTGTTTATTCCTTTTCAATATAGCCATCGTCTGAATTGACACACTTCTGCCATCTCTGCTTGACCTTGAAAAGACCTTGGGAGTAGAACACCCTATTTTTCAAACTAAACCAGTCATCACATGCCAGTATAACCTCTTCATCGCTGTCAAAATGATTTCCTTTTAGCTGTTTTTTAAGATTTGGGAATAGAAAAAAGTCTGATGGAGCCAAATCTGGAGAATATGGTGGGTGTGGAAGAATTTCAATATTCAAATCGTTGGCGGCTAGCTGCACAAGCCGTGCTTTGTGAGAGGGCGCGTTGTCTTGAAGCAAAGGAAGATTTTGAGTGCGCGTTATCCCTCGTTTCCTGGTCACAACCTTTCTTAGTTTGTTGAGAAGATCTGCATAGTACTGTCCATTAACTGTGTTGCCACGAGGCAGATAATCTTTCAAAAGGACACCTTTGCCGTCCCAAAAAACAGTCAGCATCACTTTTCCTGCAGATTTCTGCGCTCTCGGCTTGACAGGTGTTGGGGAGCCCGGGGTTTTGCATTGCATGCTGGCAATTTTGGATTTGGGGTCATAATGGTGTACCCAAGTCTCATCTACTGTCACCATGGTCTCCAAAAAATTTTTTGACTGACACTTTTTGAGCAACTGTTGACAGCAATTTACCCTCGTTTGCTTTTGTTCACGTGTCAACAGTCGCGGAACCCAGCGTGCACACACTTTTCTCATGTTCAGTCTGTTGTGTAAAATTCTATAAACTGTTCTTTCATTTAGTTTTACTCTACTAGCTATCTTCACAATTGTCATTTTTCGATCCTGTTCAATGATTTTCTTCACTCTTGTTGCATTTTCATCGTTGCACTCTGAGGCTGGTCTACCAGATCTTGGCAGATCAGCAACATTTGAGCGGCCGCACTTAAACTGTTGACACCAGTTTTTTACCGAAGTATATGAAGGACAAGAATCACGAAACACTGGTTCCATCTCCCTGTGTATTTCTGTAGATGTTTTTCCCTGAAACATCAGAAATTTTATCACAGCTCTGGCCTCCTTCTTTTCCATTGTTTTGTCAAATCTTTGGAGCAGCAGATCCGGTCAATAGGGTACATTGCGCCGTGCACTGTAGCGGGAAAACCCATTGAAGAAACAAATGCATACTTCACACATTCAGTGCAAATATGATGAACTTTAAATGTGCTGAGTTTCATCTTCCTCCTGTGACTCCTTCACGGTCAGGCCCAAGACTTATGTCAATCCCCTTGTAATTCCTCTGTTAGAATGTCATGACATGATTATATGGAGATGTTGCATTCTTCTGCTATTTCCCAAACTGTCAGATGATGATTGGAACACACCATCTCATGACCCTGTGCAACATGAGCATCGTCAGATGATGTTGTGGGTCGTCCTGAGCGTGCGTCGTTATCTGTTGACTGCCGACCATCCTTAAATCACTTAAACCATTTGTAACAATGCGTACAGCTCATGCACTGATCCCCATAAACTTGTTTTAACATTTCATGAGTTTCCGTAAATGTCTTCCAGAGCTTGAAGCAAAACTTGGTGTTGATCTGCTGCTCATGAAATTCAGACATGTCGATAAATGCAAAACACAATCTGCACACACATAAACAATCAGCTACAGAAAAACGTGTAAAACATTAAATTAAAATGTAACCTCATTATCTTGTTCCTGTTTCACCCTGACACCAGAGATGCCATTTTCAATATTCTTTTCATCCTGATGGGGGAAGAAAAATCAGAAGAGGACATCAGAATATAAAGAGTAACATTCTAAGAAAATATATACTGAAGCACATTAAAAATGCACCACCTGTATAATCCAGGAACAGAGTGTGAAATGTAAATATAAGTGTTTACAAGTTTACATATTTGGAATCTTTATTCATTTTCCTATGAATCCATGCTGGTCATTAATTTGTACATTTGATTGTTATGAAATTCATTGCATTCTGTGCAGGCAAGGGAGAAACCAAAAATGCAACCAATAAACAAATTCATTCACACTATCCTCAGTATCTGGTATGTCTACCATGTGCTTGCAAACAAGCTTGGCAGCGGCTCCACATGGAACACACAAGTCTCTGAAGGAAATTCCAGGGAATCAGGTCCCATTCAAGTGTAAGAGCAGCTTCGAGCTGTTGCAGATTAGCTGGAGAACCTTGCCTGTAGACTCTGCATCCAAGCTCGTCCCACAGATGTTCTATAGGGGACATGTCTGGTGATAGGGCAGGCCAATCAATCATCACAATGTTCTGCTGCTGTAGATATTGCTGCGTAATGCATGCGGTGTGCGCACATGCGTTACCCTGCTGGAGAAGCTGCAAGTCTGGATAATTTGTGAATGCAGGAGCAGCCAATGCATCCAGAACCTCATCTTGATATGTCACAGCATTAACATTTCCACAATAGACGTGAAGAGGCAAGTGATGGTGAAAACTGAATCCTCCCCAAATATAAATACTACCACCTCCAAATCGGTTGTGCTGATGAACACAGCAATCTACAAAGCGTTCTCCACACCGTCGCCAAATCCGCATACGTCCATCAGCAAAGGATATGTTGAATCTGCTCTCGTCTGTGAATAGGACAGCATTTCACTGCAGTCTAGTCCATCTGACATGTTGCTCTGCCCATTGCGGGTGCTGCTGACAATGTCTGTGAGTCAAGTTTGGCCCAACATAAGGTCGTCTTGCAGTAAGGTATGTATCTCTGAGTCATCGTATGACTCATTTAAGAGACTTGCCCACATCTACCCCCTATTGCTCTTGCTGTTTGACTTGCCGGGAGAGAACGATTCCTTAGGTGACTCAGCACAATATGAGGATCTTGCGCAGGAGTAGTAACTCATGGTTGGCCACTCCGCAGTCTATCCCGGGCACTGCCAGTGGTTCCGTAATGTCATTGAGACATACAATAGTGCTGTGGTGGCAATTCATCCTTCTGGCAATGGCCCGTGAGCTCATTCCAGTCTCCAACATACCAATGGCTCATTGGTGGTCATTTTCAGATAGTCGTGGCATTTCAAGCACATGTACTGGGTGTTTTGTCTCAATGGTCTTTTTATACCAAGTATACTGCCACAACGCATACATATTTTCAAAGTCATAGCTGTTGGGAATCGTGTTGCATGTGTAACTTTCATTGTTTTTATGTAGTCTGTACACAAACCCATGGGTTGAATCATGCAATTTCCATTCCAGCAGCCATTCGCTCTCTACCTCATGACAAACATGGGGAAAATCCATTCCCACACCTCTTTTTTTTCAGCTTCTCGGCATCAGTATATATAATAGTGGTGCGTTTTTAATGTGCTTCAGTATATAAGGTTTTTCTGAGAATCACTTAAAACATTTGATCTATTCCACATTTTTTAGCAACCTGATCCCACAAAAAGGGGTAAAGATCAACAGTTAGAAGATTTACTATGTCAGTAGTAACAAGAGTCACACACACAAAAAAAACTCACTTTACAATTGCACTCCAGTTTAAATTTTTCATCCATAAAAGGGAACTGAATATTTCTTGGAGGCTGGAAAGAAAAAAATTATGGTTTATATAAATATACAACAAAGTTTAAAATCTTAAAAACAACAAAAAACTCTAGTTGGATGGAAGATGATGAACGATTACGTGAGGATAACTGCAAATATTAAACAGTTCAGTCGGGATAAGTAGAAGTTACTGGAACCATATTGTTGTTGTAGTTACCATGGTATCAGCTGACATTGCAGATATTTGCACCTACAGAATCCTAGAAGACACTGGAAGAGATAAATCATTAAGCAATTATTTGAACCATTCAGAAACATAAATTTTGGTTTTAAATTGTCAAATTTTCAAAAGCAATTTAGTGAAACCTAAAATGTAGTGTTAAGTTAGTTGCTAGTAGAGGTATGGGCCAACATTAGGAAGAATTAGTATGTCAGTTGTAACAAGGGGGAAAAAAAACAAACTCACTTTACAATCCTGCTCTAGTTTAATTTTTTCATCCATAGATGGGAACTGTGTCTGACTATTTCTTGGCGGCTGAAAAAATAAATTATGTTTCATATAAATATTTTTTTAAAATGTTAAATCCTAAGAAAAAAAAGAACTGTAGTGGGTTAGAACAGTCCTCTGCAACCGGTGTGCCGCAGCACACTGGTGTGACGAGAGTGCCTACCTGGTGTGCCGTGGCACTAGTTAAATGTACCATAAAACGATTTGCAAAGTTATGTTATAGTAAAATAGGATGAAAGAATTTCACATATTAAATTTTACAAATATTAATTCCAATCTGTGGAAGGGACGATCAACACTTTCAAAAGCTGGACTGGCTGCAAATATCAAGCCAATTCTGAAGAAAAAGAAGCCAGCTGAAGGACCTGATGTTTACTGATCAGTCTCATTTACCTCCGCTTTTGGAAAATATGCTGAGAAAATTGTGAATTACAGGCTTTACTGATGGCTGGAAAGCAACAAGTCATCAATGAAAATCAAGATGACTTAAGAAAAGGCCACAGAACAAAGAGAAATTGTCATTCTGTGGACACATAAAAATCATAGATGCATTCCAAGAGGGTAAACACACCACAGCTGTATCACCGACCTGCAGCAAACATACGACACAGTGCAGATACAGGGGCTGTTCACAAAAATGACAAACATGGCCATACATGGAAGCAATGTACCTCTAGATTTAAGCCTTCCAAAGTAATAGAACTATATAAACAACAGTAGAAGGCACTAAATCATTCACACAACAACAAAACAAAGTTGGAGGGGGATTACCACAAAGGTCAGCATTAAGTTGCTCACTCTTTTTCATAACTGACCTCTCCACCAACTTCAAGATTTCAAAAGCACTGTATGCAGATGACCTGCTTATTTGGACAGCAGAAAAATACAACAAACTGGTGCCAGCTAAAATAATGGAACCTTAGCTGCAATAGTTGTGTACTGCTAGCTCTGGAAACGAAAAATAAACATGCAAAAAAAAAAACACTGTATACATCTGCTTTATTCACATTGAGCATCAAGACAGCAAGAAGGTGTACCAACTAAAACTTGACTGACTGTTACTTTGGAGAAGAAAATTCAGCTTACTTAGGAGTGGAGCTTGCAAGACTACTCCTTTGCTTCTCCCCAAAACCACCATGCACAAAATAAAGACAATGCCATTAGGTGCCTGAATATTGTGAAACATCTTGCAAGCACCAGTTGGGGAGCAAGAAAAAGTAAATCAAAGACGGCTGTACCTGGGATATGTTGATCAGTCATGGATAATAAGTGGGCATTGCAGATGGTAATGAATAAAAACACCCAGGCAGACACAGTCCAGAACCAAGTTGGGTTCATATGTGGGGTCATGAGGACCACTGTAACAGCTGCCTGTGATATTGATACAATCATAGAACCTATGGACCTGCAACGTAAACCTGCAGTCACGGAAACATAGCACCCTGGAAAAATAAGAAAAGAATACCAAAACAGACAGTAGGTTGAAAACTAGAAGAAGATTAAAGGACAAGTCCCAACTACCAGTAACAACAATTTTAGCAGAACAAAACCACTTCCAGAGACATGAGGAATAATTGAAATTTAAACCCAGTCCTTAACCCCTGTAAGGAGTTAAAACTATCTATAATAAAACCAGAATATAATAGAGCAGTGTTCAGAATGACAGAGGCAGCTGTATATAAATTTTGACTTTGAAAAGACAATTGATAGCATGCACAAGGACAGCCTATGGACAATACTGAGGGTTTATGGAATTCATAAGTGATGGTCTCCCATCATTAAAAACTGGTTTGTTAATTTCATGTTCAGTGTTAGGAAGAGTTACCTTACTTTTGTGGTAAAAAAGTAGTGCTGCAGAGATGTCCCTTATCAACCATTCTGTTTTTAACTGTCATAGACTGGGTGATACATCAGACAATAGTGGATGCCCCTACAGGAATAGGATGGACACCATTCTCTACAATGGAGTATCTAGAATAAGCAGATGATGTACTATTCACACACTCACATCAACACATCCAAGAAAAAACAGGTAAACTGAATAAACATAGCTAACAGGTGGGATTAAACATTAATCTCAAGAAGACTGAAGTTGTGACACCCAGTATAAGAAACCTGCACCCATCAAAATAAGGGACCATGAGATAGAACATACAAACACATTTACATACTGAGGAATACCAGATGGCAGAACATGCAAAGATATCAGTGGCCAAATGAACAAGGCCAGAATATCCTTCACCAATCTAAACAACATCTGGAAATCTTCCCAGTACAGCATAAACACTAAAATAAAAATATATGAGAGCTGCATAATTACTGTACTTCTGTATGGTGCAGAATGCTGTAAAGTAGCAGAAAAGGAAACATCCAAACTGTCATCTTTCCTGAGGAAAATTCTTTAAATTTTCTAGCTGAACACCTTCACCAACCAGGAACTGTTTACTCAGATCCACCAAGAAGACAAGCACACCATCATAGTGGATAGATGCTGGAATTGGGTTTACCACATCATCAGAAGAGACTCTATCACCAGAACTGCCATCTATAGACTCGAGAATGAAATTGAAAGCAAGACCGGCTAAAAGTTATCTGATGGAGAACAGTGAAGGCAGATATGCTAAGCATAAACAGAGCTGGGACACCATATGAAGGATGGCTGCTGATCGAGCAAAGTGGAGACAATTTTCTGCTGCATTATGAGACACCACTAAGAGTGATGGTCACTGACTGCTTTGTCAGTCAGTGACCAAGGACCAAAGAAGAAGAACAATAAAAAACCAGTCATGGATAGCACAACAAGAGACACCCACAAAAGTCAAAGATAGCACAACAAGAGACACCCACAAAAGTCAAGGATAGCACAACAAGAGACACCCACAAAAGCACCAAAGAGAGCTACTTTAGAGACTTTTGAAAGCTACTTTAATAACGCAATATGTATATATACAGATGACTTTGCCTTCAAGACTACCATAAATGCATTTTTTGAAGCTTACGTGAAGTACAAAAATTGTGTAACACAAGAAATATGTGAACCATGTGGAGAATTCAGTACTAATCAACAAGCAGAAACTACAGCAATAAACACAACTTTCCAGCAATACTCATCTAATTTAAATAAAACATCTTTAAGATTTCAAATATCGTAATCTTCACTGATTCAAAATCAACACAATAGAAAGATGCCTCCAAACTGAAAATAGAGAACTAAATACAGCTGGCTGAATTAATTGTAGAGCCAGGGTAGTGCAGTGGTTAGTGTACTGGCTTCCCAGTTCTGTAGTCCTGGTTCAACCCCCAGTTGAGGTGGGATTTGTTAGGCCATAAACTGATCCAGGGGCAATGCAGCCACATGAATGGTGTACCAGAGCAACTCTGGGAAGGTTAAATGTAACCAGTATGATGCTGGCCACATCACCCCTAGTGTGCCATATGGTCAAGTAAATAAGGGCTTAACATGGCTTCATGGGCATGAAAAGAATCCTTTCCCTATTTTTGTGTGCAGAATTAATTGACAGCCAGTGTGCTAATGTGTAAGTATGTAACAACATACAACATCAGAGTTCTTCTTTGATACAAATGCCCAGACATAGCAATCAAAGAAAGAAAAACTGACCGCTTAGTAAAACTAGAGCAAGCATGGTTCAAACAAACAATGTAGCCAATAAGCAGACAGCTAATTTAATACTCCAAAACAATGTCAAAGAGAAGTGGCTGAACTGATGGGTGTAAAGAGTCTTGAAGACATGCTTTGTATAAAGAAACCACTCATTCCAACAAGAATGACAGCATCAGTTATGGTGTGTGAAGCAGAGCTTAATCTTTCAACTTAGAACACAACAGAACTCAACAAGAATTTAAACTTCTCCCATGCGCCTTATTTTCACAACTGTACCCATCCTTATGCAGATGACCTGCTCCATATGAAACAGTTCAGTGTGTGCAGTTTGCTTTCCCAGGACTCACCACAGAAAGAATATATTCATTAAAAAATAAAATGGTATGGAGTTTTTCAAGTAAAGGGTAAACAGGAAACATGGAACATTTCAGGTTTCACCCTTCATCAGCCACAGTTACAAATAGGGGCAAGGACGAAAAATATAAACAGGTCACAGAAAAATACTATAGACACAAATTAAAATGTAACAGTATGAGAAACACGGATAAAATAGGCAATACAGACAGATGAAAAAAAATACAACACTAAAAAACCAGAATAAAAAGGAATTTCAAAACAAGAAATTCAACAATCAATGAAAATCAAAAGGAGAAAATTAAATAACAAAACGAGAAGTCCTGCTAAAAGAGTCAGTTCTGTAAGATCTAGAGAAGCTTACAATACAATCATAATCTCGTCGGTAACCATCTTTTTCTTCTTTGATCCTTAACCGCCGACCATCAAAGCAGTCAATGGCCATCACGCCTTGTGGCGTCTTGTAGGGCAACAACAAATTGATTCCACTTTGCTCGGTTGGTGGCCATCCTTCATACAGTGCCCCAACTCTGGTTCATTCTTTGCATCTCAGCCTCCACAGTCCTCCGCCATGTTGTTTTTGGTCAGCCTCTCTTTCGTTTTCCTTCAGGGGTCCATAGCATAGCTGCTCTTGTAATGGCATCGGGGTCTTTTCTGAGGACATGGCCAATCCAGCTCCAGCGTCTGCCAGCTATGATGGTGTGCATGTCCTCTTGCTTGCTTCGTGTAAGCAGATCTTGGTTGGTGATGGTATTCGGCCAAAAGATTCGGTGAATTTATCTTAGGCATGTTGTGTGATAAGAGGACAATTGTGACATTTCCTTCTCTGTAACTCTGCAGCATTCCGCACCATAGAGAAGCACAACTTCCAGATGTTGTTTAGACTTAAAAAGGCTGTTCTTCATTGTTTATTCTGTTGTTGATGTCTTTGCTTGCTCTGCCATCTGGTGTTACTATGCATCCTAGATATGTGAAGGTGTCTGTCTGTTCCAGTTGCTGATTCCTTACTGGTATGGGCTCAGGGTTGTTCACATGTCGGTAACCATGACTATGTTTTATCTACTTGCACATAAAAAAAAACACTACTGCCAGTCTCTCAAACAATCACAAACACTCTGTACAGAAATGCTCAACAACAACAGAACACATGCAAATTCTTTAACTGGCACTTACTGCTAAAGAAAGACGAGCTCAGCAGCCCTACTTAAACAACAACTAAAACTACAGAAAAAACAATTGGGAGCCGTGTCTTATGATTGCAGCAAATTTTTAAATATTTACCCAATCCACCCATTTAATATAACTGGTCACCCCTACTCATAAAGCTGGACCTAGTATAGTGTAGTCTCTAACACTTTACTCCCATAAATCAGTCTCTGCTATGGGACTACATTTACATTTACCTTTTTATTCTTATTTTAAAATACTTATAATATATCACTTCTTATTTTTCTAAAGTGTCCCAACCATTTGTAGCAAATTTCTACCAACTTGTCATAGCATGTGTTTGGGAAAGTATGGACAAGCTCCTCAGAAAAGACATCAATGCCATCACAAGAACAGCAATGCTATGAACCTCTGAAGGTAAGCTAAAGAGAGGTGACCAAAAACATCTTGGTGGATAACTGTGGAGGCAGAGATGCAAAGATTGAACCAGAGCTGGGGCACTGCATGAAGGATGGCCAATACCGAGCACAGTGAAAGTAGTTTGTTGATGCCCTACAAGATACCACCAGGTATAATGGCCAGTGATGGCTTTGACAGTTGGCAGCTAAAGAATGAAAATACAGAAGAAATGGAAAAACTGAACATCATGACCTGGAAACTAAATTGTGCGACTTTGTATTTCTTCCCAATCTCTTCAAAGCATATGTGTTCTTTTTTTTCAGACATATCATTCAATACCCTTTAGCTCCCTAAGCATCATAAGCCTTCAACAAACACATGCCAAGTCTTCCTGTCCTGTGCCATCCTCTTAGTTCTTTCCATGTTTTCCTCATCATTTTCACCTCTGTTTCCAGTTCTCTTCTCTATGTGTTTTTTGGTCTACCTCTGCCTCTCTTTCCCTGTGGATTCCAGAACATGGACTGCCTTGTAATGCTATCAACAGATTTCCTCAATGTGTGTCCTATCCATCGCCAGCGTCTTCTTCTCAACTCTTGTTCAACTGGCACTTGTCGTGTTCTTGTCATCAATTCCACATTTGTGACTTTGTCATACCATTTCAGTCCTTCTATTCTACACAAGCACGTATTTATAAAAGTCTGTGTCTTTTTGGTTGTTCTCCATGTCTCAGAGCCATACAATAGGACTGACTTGACATTTGAGTTGAAGATTCTTATTTTCATGTTGGACTTGATTTATCTTGTTCTCCATATGTTTCCCAGTGCAATGAAAGCCCCTCTTGCTTTTTGTATTCTTATTTTGATATCACTGTGTGCCCCTCCAACTTTGTCTATATTACTTCCAAGATATGTGTATGATTCTACATCTTTTAGTGGTGTTTCTTCAAATTCAACCTTGTTATCATTTCTTGCATTTATTCTCATAATCTTTGTCATTTCCCTGTGTATTTTCAGGGCCACTTGTTGTGACCTCTCATCGAGAATTTTCATTTTCTCTTGCATCTGATTATGGTTATGGGACAGAAGAGCCAAGTCATCTGCAAAATCCAGATCTTCAAGCTGTTTAGTCAGATTCCACTGGATTCCATTTCTGTTGTGTGATGTTGATGTTTTTATAACCCAATGTATTGCTAGTAAGAAAAGAAACGGAGACAAGAGGCATCCCTGTCTCACTCCTGTTCTAATCCTAAAGGGTTCTGTAAGTTGTCCTTCATGAAGAACTCTGCATGTCATGTCTTCATAGGTCTTCTTTATTTATTAAGTTAACGATCTTCATGTGAACTCTATAATGCCTCACCAATTTTTAAAGCAATTCTGTGTCTACACTGTCAAATGCCTTTTCATAGTCCATGAATCTGATGTATAGTGGTGAATTCCATTCCAGGCTTTGTTCCACTATTATTCTCAGTGTAGCTATCTGGTCTGTAAAGGATCTGTTTTGTCGAAAATATGCTTGTTCATCTCTCAGTTGCTAGTCTGTGGACTCTTTTAATCTCTCAAGGATCAATAATCAATACCTAGCTCCCCAAGGAGCATAGGCCTTCAACATACACATGCCAAGTCCAGGATGATTCTGTTTAGGCCCTGTTTGCTATGGCAGTGCTTCCATTGTACCAGTTATGATCAATGGCTAGTGCGTCCCTCTAGCATCAGGAGCGATGATGTTCCAGATTGATTTATAATGCATAAAGAAGTTAAAACATGGTTCCTTCGTAAGGATCATGTATTTTTGTCAAGCTGTTGACCTTCAGCTCATAAGAACTGGTGATGTCAATCAAACAGTGGTCTTGACATTTATTGCATGATATATGATGTTTACCATGATGAAACTACATTTGAACTATTCGTCTACCAATGATGTCTTTGTCTTCGTCTACCTACAATAAAAATCGTATCGTCATAGGTCCAGTGTACATTGCTAACAGTTGGTCAAGTTGATGATCCATTGTTTCAGTGTTGTTGATCTCGTCACCATTGGCCTGCCCTTACGGCCCACATCAATATAATTCATGTTATTTAACAACAGGTCAGCTACCATTATAAGCCCAACATTTCTGGCATCATCCTTGCCAGCAGTGATCAAGCAAACCCCACACATCATCATAACACTTATATTTCCCTGTTAGCTTCTTTGCATTGTTGTACAGGTCCCTCATATTTCCTTTGGCTGCAGCTTCCTCTGCTTCCCTTGCCAAATCATCAATATATTTCATTTTGTCTCTTTTAATGTTTCTCCTTACTTCTTTGTTTGCTTCTATGTACACTTCATGAGCCTTGGCTTTTGAGCTTCTGGTTTTGCTTCTGTTTAAATCTGCTTTCTTGTTTTTCCTGTCTTCTATCTTACTAATGGTTTCTGTTGTTATCCATGCTTTGTTACTGATGTTCTCTTTTTCTCAGTACTTCTTCACGTCTTGTTCCATATATTTTTTTACTTGTTGCCAGTGGTCTTCCGTATCTGTTTCATCTTCCAGCTGTTGGAGTACTTGGTATTTTTGTTGGATACTGTGATTGAAAATGTTTCTCTTATTTCCTGATTTCTTAGATATCCCACATTATACTGTTGTCTATAGCTATATGCTGTTGTAAATTTCTTTGTTGTTTTAGCCAACAGAAGATGGTGGTCTGATACAACATCTGCTCCTCTACATACTTTCACATCATGCAATGATGACCTAAACTTCTTATGCATATGTGATCAATCTGATTCTCAGTTCTGTGGTCTGGTGATATCCATGTTGCTTTATGCATTCTTTTATGTGGAAATATGCTTCCTCCTATAGCTAGTTGATTTGAAGCACAGAAGTTTGCTAATAGTTCCCCATTCTCATTCAGCATACCTAATCCATGCTTTTCCATGATTTCTTCAAAGCCAGTGTTGTCTGTTCCTATTTTGCATTTAGGTCCCCAATCAAAATTGTGATATTTTCTTATATTTACAAAACGTTTGGAATTTTCCTCATTTGTATTAACCATTTCAGGGTTGAATAAATATGCATCACCATCTTATATTGATATATTTAGCTAGAGAAGCATCACTGCTCATCGTAGATAAAGCTTCTTAGCTTTCATGCCACTCTTTGCCTGTCATTGATTTAATTAACAAGAAAAATGGAAATGAATGAAGTGACCTCAAAAGAATTAGTGAAGATGTTGCAGAAAGACACCAGCACAATTATATCCCACCATGTTAAGTGCTTGTATAAGCATAAAAAGAGGTGTGACTAAATGATGTATAATGGAACAGTCAAGAGTCTCCTATGTCTTGGACACATAATAAGTGAAGATGACAGATATGAAATGGAAATCAAGAAAAGAATAGCTTAAGATACATTGAACAACATGAGATAAATTCTGACATCTAAACAAATAACTCACAAATTAAAACTGAGAATTCTGAAATGTTAGGCACCCTACATATATTCTTCACTACTGTAGGATGTGGAAACATGGACAATGAACATGCAATTGGAAGAAAGAATTGAGGCCCTTGACATGGGATAGAGAGGAATGGGGCACACTCACAAATTAAAAATGACAGTCATCAACTATTATTACTTTTATTACTGGATGGTGTAGAAACTGGGACAATGATCAAGAAGTTGGAAAAAAGAATTGTGGCGTCTGAGATGTGGATATAGAAAGATATGAAGTATTTTAAATTAAGTCATTCTCATGATAAGATTGTGTGTGTGTGTGTGTGTGTTGGGGCGTAAGGGGGAGGCGGGGAGGGGGGCGGGTATGAAATCCAAGAACAGCAAGGAATGTAAAAAAAAGGAATAATGAATGAGATCAAAATATTGTGATCATATAAAAATACAAAGGCTTACCACTTTGCTGAAAACCATAATAAAAGTAAAAGTTGAAGGCAATTTTAAAAAAATAATCACACTTGGTAAATAGCCTATGGCGTCTACTTTTCTGAAACTCTACCATACCTCATAATCTGGTTCCTGTTTTATTTGTGTTGTTTCTTCACATTTCTTCATCTTCGTACAGCTCTGGAGCATAGTTTCTGTTGGGGTATAAATGGCGTCTTTCTCAAACTTAACTGATTCCGTACGTAAGATCTATTAAAAGACGCAATGGCCGACCGCTGTGGCCGCAAAATCTTTTAAAAGATGCTGATTTATTTCGTTGTTTCTTTCTATTCTGATATTTTATACTGCCCAGAATTTATCTCGAACGGAAGTAAACACAAAACTGGGCTAGTTTCAACAAGCTTCAACGTCTTTTATTTGCGTTTGAAGGGATTTTTTCACATTTATCTTCATCTTTAATCGTGTTTTGTCGTATCGCCATAATGGCCGAAAACACACAGGATATGTTACTAATATGTAAACAGTGAACAAACTGTGTGATCAACCATAACTTTCTTACTTTTTCTGTGTTTCTAAATGGATTACCTGCACAAAGAGAGCAGTGAAACTGTATTGTGATAACAATTTATGTTACAAGCCTTACGTAAGTCGAAAATTTTTGTTCAAAATTTCAAGTTATCTTTTTTCTGTGTACATATTATCTGTTATAACATAAACATAACATAAAATTAGCCAGAAAGGCATATGGATTTATATTGTTCATCCAATGTACTTTAATTTGATATATAATATGTTATACTTAACTCATGATTAGACACACATTGTCAGTAAACGTAAATTATGTATGTGTAAATTTTTGGGGCTTAAAAATAATTCCGTCCAGAGCTGAAAATAATTACGTACGGAATCAGTTAATAAAGGTAAGATAACACAAATTAGGGGCGTATAGTTCGCCTTCAAATGTAGCCTAAACTGTCGAGCTGGCAAGATGGTTACAGCACTTTCTTCTCAAGGCAGAGTCACCGAAGTGCAAAACAGATATTTCCACCCTTAAGTTTATTCAGCGGAATATGAGTAGTCCTCACTCTGCTCACAGCCACCCAACAAGAGAACCAATACTATTAAAATGCAGTTGTATGAAAGTACGCAGAGTGACCTCCCATTATGGGAGCATTCGTTGTTTAGTTCAGAGTATTTGTCTAGTGTGCCAATAAAGGCTAAGATGGTAAATACCAATATGATTTTTTTAAATAAAACACTTCAGTGGAGAATCTTCCGCTAACTGTATGTTATTATCTGTAACACTATGATTGTATAAAATTATATTTAAAGGCTAACTTATAATAGAGGTGTATAATATCAGGTGTCAGGTGCAGGTAGATTTCAGTTGCCAACTTGCAGTGGCGTCACGCCTCGTTGGTTCCTCGCAGTTGTGTCAATATCATTCCCTGGTGGTGGTGTACAGTGGAACAACCGCAATGGGCTATGGGACTCGGGGTTATAATTTATTTTCAATATAGGTGATTTCCCCAGCCGGCGGAAAAGTGTGGATTTTAAAGCTGCAAACAAGATGAAGTTGGTTCTTATTTCTACTCAAGTCAACAGGAGGCTGACGCTTCAGAGTCATGACCCAGGTAGGCCTGCCTCCCTTAGAGTGTAAAAGAGAGCAAGGGGCAGAAACACTTGATCAACGGGGGACTACTTCTGATGATCAGGTTGCCTCCTGTTGTATGGCTCTGTAAAGAGTTTCCTGTCATAGGACACGATTTGACGTCATCATTTGAACTCAGAAATTGGTTGCAATGTATCCACAGCTGCCTCTCCAGTGTTTTATTTAACAATTTATTTTTTTCTTCTCCTTCCTATAGATTGTTTAAAAGATGATAAACAAACAGGAAACATTTTATAGTTAAGCTAGAAAAGATGAACGAAATTTAAAACGATGTAAATGTAGTGGGTTTGATGGTATTGTATGATGGTGATGTTACTAAATGTAATGTATGAGGCCAGCTGTGAAGGCTCCTGAGATAAAATGTAGTTGTGAATTGTCAGAAGGCCTTTCTTGCTACCACTACGACCTCACACTTAATTTTTTTCTTAATGAATGTGGCTACGTAAAGTGTCTAGGGTAATGATATGTAGTGTGGTGTGATAGTTTATAAATACACCCACAGATATTTAAGAAGACTAATAATATTAACAAATGTTAAAATACACTGAACTAACTCACGTGTGTAAAATTTTTGATAGAATTATATTACATTTATTTTGTTCTGGATCAAGTTTTATGTTGACCAGAACTTTTTTTTTTTTAAAAAGATTTAAAAATTATGAAAGAAATGCATGGAATGTTACATAATAAATGCAAGAGTGTACATATATAAGTACTAGACTAGTTAGTTTTATTAAAATGTTCTAGTAGTCATCTACTTGGGAGGATAGTTAATGCTTGTGCTGTTGGGGTGGCCTCATCACACCTGTCTATATTGACTACACAGTGTCCAGTAAATTGCAGGAATTTTATGGGGTATTAGTAACTAAAAGGCGTTGGTGAACTTCCAGCAGACCAGAGGCTCACTCAACTTGCATATGTAGCTCTGGTGCTGAAATCTGGTGGTCCCACCTCTCCGTGCTGGCGGGCAATAATCGTGGTCTCTGTCACAACGTACTGCACAGATACACTCGAGTAAAATCACCAACTGAATAGACACCGCCTTGTTGACAACTGAAACTCACAGCTCTGCAATCAAAGTATTGGCTATGTGTCAAAATTCTATTCTCTACCCACGTCCGGACACAACACGGACACAACAACCACATCATACAGACAGGTCAGATCTCTCTGACCAAACAGCACATTTACCATGGTGGTTTTACATCAGATAGGTCCTCCCAGACTATAGATTCTGAAAAATATTTATTAGTTTCCTTCCCTAAAAGAGGATAGGTAATATGTTTCATTATTCTCAACACTTGATCTGTCTTTCCTAACCCTTGCTGGAGTTTATGTATATTGTTGGTCCCTAGACCCTGACTTGGGCGGGGGGTCTAGAGCAAATCCTTACTTGTTTGTAAGGCTAGATTATGATATGGCAGTATCAAATCACTCGAACATTAAACAATATTCAAAATATACAAAGAAATAATTTCAATCTTACCAGATTATGAATAAAGAACACAGAAATGCTAGCAAAACTCAGCTGAGCTGCTGGCTATAGTATGGCGTCCCTGAACTTATTTCACTTTCTTTCATTTGGAAATCACCACACTTTAAAATACTGTGTCTATCATCGAACAACTATTGAGGAATGGCCCCACTTGCGCGTCTAAGCGCCGATAAAATGATTGTCTGTGGCCAATCACTGCCTAGGTTTATTTTTAAATTCAAATTTCCTACCCTAAAGTCATTTCAGTCATGCTTCAGTCAAGTATCGATGTTTATCTGTTAGTCTGTCCGTCTCTACTTGTTTTTTTTTTCAAAAACGTACTTGATTTTTGAACCAACCTTTCTCTCCCCTCCAAAATTTTGTCGTTAAAAGTTATATTTAGACACAGCTCCCACCAATGACCCTCTCCTCCATACTAAGTAGATTTGAACACCTGCGTCTCAAGGTCGTGTTTTTTTGTGCAAATAGCGACACTTTTTATTCAATACAGTCTGTCGCTGATGTGAACAACACTGTCTTTTGTCATTATCTTCAATATTATCTATCCGTCTGTAAAATTAAGAACATATTAGTTCACTGCTCAGAATGGGCCATCCGGCCAGCTAATTTTTATATTCCTAACATTAATATTAAGAAAAAGTTACTTTTTAATTTTTGTAATATTCCAAACATCTGCGTTCTGCCGCTGAATTCAAATCAAAGGCTTGGTATCGCAAAAGCGTCCAATAAATGACTGTGGCGTATTATACCCAAGGTCCCTTCTGTCGAATTTCTTACTTTATGTCAACTTGGGAAACGTGACTTTTCTCCGTTTCCCCCCCCAATTGCGTCTCCTTAGCCTTTCTAGTCTCACGCAATCTTTCCAGTCATATTTTTTCCTTTTTATCCGCCGTTCCCCTCCTGTCTAGCAAGTCAATTTTTATGGAGGGTGATGACCCGCGGTCTGGGCGATCATGTACTATCAGCAGCCTACGCATTATGTTTTTATCCTTACATGTTATCTTTGGAGGTATTTTACCGTTGTATCTCTGTCAATTTCACTACACATCTCCCCACTTGAAAACATGCCTATGGCAAGTTCCAAAACCAGCGATACACATAGGTAAAATTACTCCTCACGTCTGCCGCTACTCTAATTTTGATCACACGGGTGCCGACTGAGGAAATCTGCACCGACATTCAATTTGCCTGGGATATATTGGATACTGAACTGATAAGGTTGAAGCAATAAAGACCACCTCAGCAATCTTGCGTTTTCATGCTTAGCCTGAGATAAGAATACGAGAGGCTTATGGTCCGTCTCCACCACAAAAGTCCTACCATACAGATAGATTTGAAACTTCATTATTGCCCAGATTAACGCTAAACATTCTTTTTCGCTTGTGGAGTATCCTTGTTCCGCCTTATTCAATTTGCGGCTTGCATAAGCGACTGGTTTCAGTTCTCCATCAGGTGAAGATGATCTTTGCAACAAAGCCCCTCCGAGTCCTACATTACTTGCATCGGTTCTTAAGACAAAGTCCTGTGTCAAATCAGGCAGTTTGAGAATAGGCTTGCTAGTGAGTTTTTCCTTTAACTCTTGGAACGCTAGTTCACATTGTGCAGTCCAAATAATTTTATCTGGAAGTCCCTTGCGAGTCAGATCAGTCAGAGGAGCACAAATAGCGTTAAAATTCTTGATGTATTTCTGATAAAATCCGCATAACGACACAAATGATCGCACGTCCTTTTTTGTTTGCGGCCTAGGTGCTCTCTGCAGTTTTTCCAAATTCTTAGGATCAGGGGTCATATTACCCTGATATACAGTGTGTCCCAAGAATTCCAACTCTTTGCATCCAATACAACATTTTGTTGGCCTAGCAGTTAAGTTCGCCTCCCGAAGTCTATCAAACAACCTCTCCAGAGCTTCAATGTGTTCTTCAAATGTCTCTGTGGCGACGAGAATATCATCCATGAAATTCGTGATACATGGGTTATTCAGGGGATCCAACAATTTGCGCATCATCCTTGAAAACACACTCGGAGCATTTTTCAGTCCGAATGGTAGCATATTGAATTCATAATGTCCATCCGAAGTGCTAAAAGCCAAATAAGGTCTCACTTCAGGCTTCACTGGGATCTGGTAATAGCCTTTACTAAGATCCACCTTTGAAAAGTATTTTGCCTTGTTCAGTCTGGCAAATAACTGTTTTGTGTCTGGTAATGGATCCACTTGTCCTTCTGTGACAGCATTCAGTTTCCTGTAATCTATGCACAGTCTGTGTTCCCCAGACGGTTTTCTCAACAAAACGACACTAGAACTAAAAGATGATTCACTGTGCGAAATAATCCCCTCCTTCAACAAATGCTCTATTTCTTCCTTCAATGCCTTCTCCTTCGCGAACGGAATAGAATAGGCTCTCATACAGATTGGGTTTGAGTCTACCAGTTTCATGTCATACTGTAGCAAATTTATATGGCCTGGTTTATCTGTTAATACATCTGTATGTTCCTCCAGAACCTGTTGAACTCTCTCCCTCTGGTTTTTAGTCAGGTGCTTACTGACTTTTACCTGTGCTGCTGTTTCACAAGGATGTAATGGGTATTCATGTGAGGTGAGTGGTTCTTTTTGCATCTGGGTTGCAATAGCCAAGGTCAATAAGGGGGTGCTTTCCTGGAGTGGTCTGTCCAGATACTTCTTTAACAGGTTTACATGATAAACTTTCTCCTTCCCCTTTTTGTCAATTTTATAATTTGTTCTAGACACCTTCTCTAGAACCGTATATGGACCTTGCCAACCAATTTGTAATTTATTCTGGCTTCCGGGTAGTAGAAGCAGCACCTTCTCTCCGACTGCCAGTTCCCTGTCCTTTGCCTTCCTATTAAAATATGCTGCATGTTTCTTCCTGGCTTGCTTCAAATTATCATTTGCCAGTTTCCATCCAGCTTTCAAACGAGTGGTCAGTTCGTTCACGTATTGATACGATGAGGTAACAGTCTCTTCCGCCTTCTCATCTGTCCAGGTCCTTAATAGAGTTACATCTGGATCTTTAATTTATCATACTTATTTTTCATGGAACCCATCGGGTCCCGTCCATTAGAAGCTCTATAATGAGGACTTTTCTTCCTAGAATCATCACTCACAAATCGACCACTACCAATTTTTTTCTGGGGTTTGTCTCCCCACTTTAGATTGCTTATGAGAGATCTTCGCTCTCTTGTCTGTTCTTCCAGTTTATATAAGTCTGACCGAGGGATTGTCATCTTATCCTGGGTAAAATTTCTTCTTTGTACTCTTCGCATAGTGGCCATGTTAATCCATTCAAGTGAAGACTGGGTGTGAAAAGGGGGCTCCCATTCCACTTTGTCTACCCGAGTATAATTAGTTTTCCTTTCAGGCCTAAAGTTGCCCCGTGGCGTTTCTAGGTCCTGCAATATTTTCCCTTTGTGGGTGTTCCCTCATGAAATACGCCACATGCTTCTACAAAGTTTTCAACATCGACATTTACGTCGGGCCAATAGTATTTTCGAGCAATCTTTTGGCAGATGGTACCGACTTTCTCATGGTCACCATCTTTTCCAACATGTAAGCTCCTTATTAAGTTTGCCCTATATATCTTGGGAAGAACTAACTGTCCGTGACCAGTGGATCTAGTTCCTGTCTTCCTGTATAATAATCTGTTCTTCATGAAATATTCCCCCTTGCTCGGAGGTGTGTGGCATTTGGGCAATTTTTTAAAACAGGGCTTGAGTGTCCTATCCTCAGCCTGCGCCTTCCTCATCTCCTCTGGATGAGCATTTATAGGTTCACCTTCTTCCTCCTTCTTCTGTGACCTGGTCTGCACTGTCGCCATGATCACAGGTTTCTCGGGATTCCCCAAGAAGACGTATCTACACCCCAATATCAGAGGGTAGATTGGTTCATCTATCACTGCTGCTCTGATTTCTCCTTCCACATAGCGAGTTTTCACCTTTATCCTTGCGATGGGAAGTGTCATGAGTGGTATGTCCTTAGTCGCCCCTTGTATTTCCACTGTTTCTGTGGTATACTGACTTGGGTCCACTAGGCTAGACTTCACAACTGAATCATAATCCAAACCTGTATCATAAAGGCACCTTATGGTGACCCCATTACAAATAACATCCTCACAAACTGGGGGGTGATAAGGTTCCTGTTGTCCATTAGGATTAACCTTTAATCTTCGCGTTCCCGACTTCATTGCAGCAATGTTTGAAGGTTTCCTTCTACAAAATTCGGTGTTATGGTTATCCTTCTTGCACCATTTACACCATCTTTTTCCTTGGTTCAACGGTTTTCTTTCATTGAACTTTTGGTCATTGAACTGTGAGTTTCTGTCGCGATAGTCATTTCTTGGCCGCTCAAAGTTTGTCCTACCTTTATTTCCCTGCTCTCTATTATCAAATTTATTAAATTGCTGTGGAGCTTTAAAATTGTCTATGTGCTTCTTTTTAGCACCACTTACCTCTGCCTGAGCTGCCTGATACCTCTCAGCAACATTTAAAATTTCCCCCAACTTCTCTGCACCTTGTTCCATGAGAAATTTTCTCATGTCTGGAGCCATGGACTCTCTCAATTGCTCAATCATGATCATTTCTTTAAGATCTTGGGTCTTCCCCAGAGCCGTCCATTTCTCCAAATAGGTTTCTAGTCTAGCAGAGAATTGGTGGTATGTCTCCCCAGACAACAGTTTGGCATTTCTAAATTTCTTACGATAAAATTCACCATTCTTCTCGTACCTTAATAACAAAGCCTGCTTTAACATGTCATAATTGTCTTGGTCTTCCCTGTTCATTTTGGCAAATACTTCATAAGAAGTACCTCTCAATCCCTGCGATAGCTTTAAACTCCACCTCTCTCTCTCTAACCCATATGTAGTAGCTAATAACTCAAAACGTCCTAGGTACCCCTCTATGTCATCGTCTTTTTCAACAAAATGGTCTAAATGAAACCCCATAGCTGAGTTTGAGGCTCCCAGGCTGGGCGTAGCATCTGAGGCAAAAGGGCTGGCACCATTTTCAGGAGCCTGGCCTTGTAATTCCAGCTCCCTTAGTCGTAATTCGTGCTCCCTCTGCAACCTTCTATCTTCTGCCTCCCTTTGCTGTCGTTTTTCTTCTGCCTCCCTTTGCTGTCGTTTTTCTTCTGCCTCAATCTGCAGCCTCTTAATTTCTCTATCAGCCTCAATTTGTAACCTCTTCTCTTCAGCTACCTTTCTATCTTCCCTTTCAATATATTTATCACATTCAGCCGTTACATATTGAATTAAAATCTGACCATCCATTCCCATCTCCTTTGCGGTCAGCACAGCAGCTGATCGGAATTTTGCTAGCTCCGCCATACTTTTTAGACAATATAATAATATACAAGCTAAATCTCTAACCAGTAAATACACTAAGTACTTCTTATGACTATAGTCTAACTAATTCTAACTAACCAGTTAACTAATTAATTATCACTGGCTGTGAAGATTCACCAACTTTTATCTGCAGGGACACTTTTAATTTTAAAGGGAATTTCACAATTTTTTTCCCCTAATTTTATTTCTCCAACCAGGAGATCCTAATATTACTGTTGGGCTAATTATCCCTGGACAAGACCCCAATATATGTAGTGGGTTTGATGGTATTGTATGATGGTGATGTTACTAAATGTAATGTATGAGGCCAGCTGTGAAGGCTCCTGAGATAAAATGTAGTTGTGAATTGTCAGAAGGCCTTTCTTGCTACCACTACGACCTCACACTTAATTTTTTTCTTAATGAATGTGGCTACGTAAAGTGTCTAGGGTAATGATATGTAGTGTGGTGTGATAGTTTATAAATACACCCACATATATTTAAGAAGACTAATAATATTAACAAATGTTAAAATACACTGAACTAACTCACGTGTGTAAAATTTTTGATAGAATTATATTACATTTATTTTGTTCTGGATCAAGTTTTATGTTGACCAGAACTTTTTTTTTTAAAAAAGATTTAAAAATTATGAAAGAAATGCATGGAATGTTACATAATAAATGCAAGAGTGTACATATATAAGTACTAGACTAGTTAGTTTTATTAAAATGTTCTAGTAGTCATCTACTTGGGAGGATAGTTAATGCTTGTGCTGTTGGGGTGGCCTCATCACACCTGTCTATATTGACTACACAGTGTCCAGTAAATTGCAGGAATTTTATGGGGTATTAGTAACTAAAAGGCGTTGGTGAACTTCCAGCAGACCAGAGGCTCACTCAACTTGCATATGTAGCTCTGGTGCTGAAATCTGGTGGTCCCACCTCTCCGTGCTGGCGGGCAATAATCGTGGTCTCTGTCACAACGTACTGCACAGATACACTCGAGTAAAATCACCAACTGAATAGACACCGCCTTGTTGACAACTGAAACTCACAGCTCTGCAATCAAAGTATTGGCTATGTGTCAAAATTCTATTCTCTACCCACGTCTGGACACAACACGGACACAACAACCACATCATACAGACAGGTCAGATCTCTCTGACCAAACAGCACATTTACCATGGTGGTTTTACATCAGATAGGTCCTCCCAGACTATAGATTCTGAAAAATATTTATTAGTTTCCTTCCCTAAAAGTGGATAGGTAATATGTTTCATTATTCTCAACACTTGATCTGTCTTTCCTAACCCTTGCTGGAGTTTATGTATATTGTTGGTCCCTAGACCCTGACTTGGGCGGGGGGGTCTAGAGCAAATCCTTACTTGTTTGTAAGGCTAGATTATGATATGGCAGTATCAAATCACTCGAACATTAAACAATATTCAAAATATACAAAGAAATAATTTCAATCTTACCAGATTATGAATAAAGAACACAGAAATGCTAGCAAAACTCAGCTGAGCTGCTGGCTATAGTATGGCGTCCCTGAACTTATTTCACTTTCTTTCATTTGGAAATCACCACACTTTAAAATACTGTGTCTATCATCGAACAACTATTGAGGAATGGCCCCACTTGCGCGTCTAAGCGCCGATAAAATGATTGTCTGTGGCCAATCACTGCCTAGGTTTATTTTTAAATTCAAATTTCCTACCCTAAAGTCATTTCAGTCATGCTTCAGTCAAGTATGGATGTTTATCTGTTAGTCTGTCCGTCTCTACTTGTTTTTTTCAAAAACGTACTTGATTTTTGAACCAACCTTTCTCTCCCCTCCAAAATTTTGTCGTTAAAAGTTATATTTAGACACAGCTCCCACCAATGACCCTCTCCTCCATACTAAGTAGATTTGAACACCTGCGTCTCAAGGTCGTGTTTTTTTGTGCAAATAGCGACACTTTTTATTCAATACAGTCTGTCGCTGATGTGAACAACACTGTCTTTTGTCATTATCTTCAATATTATCTATCCGTCTGTAAAATTAAGAACATATTAGTTCACTGCTCAGAATGGGCCATCCGGCCAGCTAATTTTTATATTCCTAACATTAATATTAAGAAAAAGTTACTTTTTAATTTTTGTAATATTCCAAACATCTGCGTTCTGCCGCTGAATTCAAATCAAAGGCTTGGTATCGCAAAAGCGTCCAATAAATGACTGTGGCGTATTATATCCAAGGTCCCTTCTGTCGAATTTCTTACTTTATGTCAACTTGGGAAACGTGACTTTTCTCCGTTTCCCCCCCAATTGCGTCTCCTTAGCCTTTCTAGTCTCACGCAATCTTTCCAGTCATATTTTTTTTCCTTTTTATCCGCCGTTCCCCTCCTGTCTAGCAAGTCAATTTTTATGGAGGGTGATGACCCGCGGTCTGGGCGATCATGTACTATCAGCAGCCTACGCATTATGTTTTTATCCTTACATGTTATCTTTGGAGGTATTTTACCGTTGTATCTCTGTCAATTTCACTACAGTAAATATAGAATACAACACTGGCTGCCAATCAAGGCTAAGATGGTAAATACCAATATGATTTTTAAATAAAAAACTTCTGTAGAGAACCTTCCGCTAACTGTATGTTATTATCTGTAACACTATGATTCTATTTAAAGACTAACTTATAATCGGTTCTAAAATGTCTCGGTCCGGTGTGTTAATGACTTTGCTGTGTTCTGCAGTGGATGAAATCTGCACTCAGTAAACATCATCATCATTATAATCTGCCTTCAACTCCTCGTGGATCATAGACATTTACAAATAGTTTCTAAGTCTTCCTCTCCTACGCTATAAACTCAGGTATTTGTGTGCTTTCTTTATAATTTTATTTCTAACTCAATTTCTCTTCTCTGCATATTGTTTTAGTTTGTCCCCCACTTCTTTTACCATGTGTATTTCAGAAGAAAGACTGCTTTGTAATGATATCGAATGGTTTTCTGAATGTGCGTCATTATCATTGCCAGCGTCTACTTCTGAATGCTTATTCCACTGTGTGACGGATGGATAGAAATATCTGCCTCTTTTCTCTGAGTGGCCTGTGCTGTTTTCTTTCAAATTTTGTGTACGCCTACTTTTCTGTCATTTTTGCAATAATAGCTTATAGTCTCTCTGTGATTCTGTCAATCACGCAGAGCTACGTTTAAGCCCACCTCCTGGCACGTGCAAAGAGGTACTTTGCAAAAGAAACTTTTACTTAGAAATTTGTGGGAGGAAGGTGCGAGATCTCAGTTTCTGTGAGTACAGGGTACTGCGAGCACCGCGGAAACTCTGTGTCTTTAATTTTTTTTTCCGTCTTCCGGTTGTTCGAACGAAAGAAAGTTGCTCGTAGCGGGGCGAGTGTGTTAACATTACACCACTTTTTCCCCGTCTCAGGACGCAGATGAAGACTCTCTATCTCGTAGTCTTAATTACGTCTGTTCGTTTCATCTCGGGTGGACCAAGGATCGCTTGTCGTACAACTGTGGTCTCTATCTTACGTTTTAAGCAGGCTTCCCTAATTCTCTTGACCATTAGTCTTGTGAGGATTTATGCTGCCAAAACTATGATAGAGTTGAAAGCATATACACTAGTGCGTGTGGAAATTCATTCCATGCTGGTAAGTCCATTTGACGTAGTTGATTTCTTCGGTTGGGGGGGGGGTGTGGGGGGAGGGGGTGGGGGAGGAGGTCCTTTTTTGGCTTAATTATAAATATAGAGTCTAGGCCCGTGTTACTTGTATATTATCTATTAATATATATTTCTTAGTAAAGTAAATTTTGGGGTGACTGTGAGTGCTAATTTATCAATGTTAGCTCTCTTAAGTAGTACGGCCAAGACATAATATATATAAGACATTTGATATATTTTATCAGACAGATGAGAGAGGGGGATTTTCAGAAAGACGGGAAAGTGGAACGGATGTAAATTCTCCCATTTTAAATACACGTACAATTTATAGAGTTTGTGTTATTCCGTGGTTATTAGCGCGTTATTGGCGCTGGTCAATTTATTTACATATTCGTGTGTTGAATGACTACTTTGGCCTGGCCTAGAGAAATTGTCAGCATTGATTGTGCGAACAGCGCGAAGGTAGTTTAAGCTCGCGTGCGCAGCCATGATGCATGGTTGAATTTATCCGTAGGATTATTTAGGTTAACCAGAGCAGAGGGAGACGGTATGGCCGTTTGTTGTTATCATTGTAGGGAATGAAAGATGGGCGATGCGGGGTGCGTATTTAAGCGAGAGAAAGAACGTGTTTGTTTGTAACAATAGAGATGGATGTAAATGGTTACAATTATTGTTTGAATTGTTTGTGTATTTCAGAGCTGGTCACCTTCTTCTGTGCTGTCTTGACGGCCTTTACACGATTCTCCAGAATCATATTTTGTATTTAC
Organism: Oreohelix idahoensis; assembly: GCA_024509875.1. NCBI lineage: Eukaryota > Metazoa > Mollusca > Gastropoda > Stylommatophora > Oreohelicidae > Oreohelix > Oreohelix idahoensis. The sequence goes on from JAMPIV010009241.1 coordinate 165,595, forward strand.
CAGATAGTGCCCCTTGGATTTATTTTCTTATGCCCTGCATTGTCAGCAACATTTATATCCATACCGCACGGCTGGCCAAACGGCTTGTGAGTCGCCCAGCCTACCGGGTAATCTTTGTGGAGTATTTACCCATCGAGCATCACAGTGCCTACGGGCTGTTGCCGTCGCGCTCTATTCCTCGAGGCAACTTAGGACAATCCATTTAAGCCCATGTCGCCGTGGATATTACTCACTTACTTGCCTAGAAGAAAGCCAACGATTTTTACAGTATCTGCCACTGTGGGTTCCAGGCTTCATATCTATTATCAGAAAAGCCTATCCCTCGTTTCGCTTTCCCTGGAGAACCAGTTTGCTAGCTGCATTTCACTTTTTTTGCCTGGTTATATATATATATATATATATATATATATATATATATATATATATATATATATATATATATATATATATATATATATATATATATATATATATATATATATATATATGACGAGAAGGGTTTATATGGGTGGATGCAGAAGATCAGACAACACTCATACACCGCTCGTCTAGCTCATTGTCTTAGGAGTAATACACCAACTCCAACAACCATACTCCTGGAAAAAAAAACTGTTGGCTACTGACTGAATGAAGATGGATCACTTCAGTGCTGTACCACTTTGGGTTCACTTGTAACATCCAAATAGACGGTCCCAGATGTGACGAGTTGGGTGTATGTGGGTGGATGTAGAAGATCAGACAACACTCATACACCGCTCGTCTAGCTCACTGTCAAAGCAGTAACACACCAACTCCAACAACATTGTCAGGAATCACTTATCACGGAGAACACTCCACAGGTTACACCGCTGTTGTGTGAGTTTATAATAGCAACTATAGGCGCGCCCTACTAAGGGTATGACCACACAACATGGGCTGACAATAGTAATAATCACCTTCAACATTTACTTCTCTTTAATAATATACACACACAATAAGGTCTCACACGGCCATCAAATGCATCAAATACAATAATGAGAAAACCACTGTAAACCTGCCTAAGCAGCTTAAACTATCACCTCCATCCACGAAGGAACAAACTACCATAAATGGCTGCTATAAATATCGCTCATCTGAGCGGCAAAACTATGACAATGACACACTCAAAATCATCGACATCGCATCAAACTACGGCCTGTAGACAATACGATCTAGATCCTTCACTGCTCTATACTTAACAACGTAATTATTACCAAGGTCCGAAAACATGGCAGGCACTCAGTTAACAGTTTACAGTATTGCTGGCATAAGGGAAAAACGTTCTTCCCGGACAAAGGCTAACGTCTCACTGACTAATTTTGCGCCTTTTCACCCGACTTCCGGTAGTCACATAACCCACCAGTTCGGCTAACCTCGGCCTCTCCCGACTGGCTTTTCGACAAACACAAGACATTAAATGCACTGCGAAATAACGCTGTGACACATATAAATCTCCGTGAATATATTATATCACAAAAAAGTCACAATGGGCGCAGGTCCATTACAATCATTGAAGACATAATAAATCCCGAGTATTCTATAATCACTCTGATTCTAGGAATATCTACAGCCACAAAATAGGATACTTCATAAATCCACTGCACAACTCTGGCTCTCTACGCTCGCACTACTATAGACATATGCTGTGTGTACACATTGACAAATATGTATTGCATACACATGGAGCGACAAACATGGCTCGTTATTCACAGCTAATTGTTAATTCACTAAACTCCAACACGTAGATACGATATCCGACGACTTTATGTCACAAACTTGAGTATAACACAATAACACAGGCAGACTGCCGCTTTGGCCATAAATCATCACATAAGAAAAGCACAATGTATGATGTGCATAATTAGAACAGCATCTCATGGAAAGAATTTCACAATATCTTAATATTTTTCCTATTTTTCTTCAAACATTTCGCCTTCACTCTCCACGTAATCTCTCCACGCTCTAATCTCTCTCTCGTGCTACTAATGCATTCATGCCCGCAGTCAAACTTAACATTCACTCACTTCAACTCACAACTTACATAAACATATCTAGCTCCCACCGGAGCATGAGTACTGACATTCATTCTATAAACCATTCGTGACAATAGACATCCACCCTTCTCTTCTCTACACTCTTCGCTGTCTCCTGTCTACTCTCTACTGTCTCACTACACCTCTCTTTCTCTGACTGACCCCTTTCATTCGTATTCACCAAATACGTGAAAACCTTTCACACTCCACTGAGTTTCATTCACGCAAAACTATAGCTAGTAGCGTGTCTTAATCTCTGCTCAAAACATTGCTTGAGGCTAAAATATTACAACTCAAGCATATATAACTCATTACAACTCAAATGACTTATTAAACTACCGCTGGAGCATGGGAACATTCATACATGCAAAACACCTTCAAAACACTCCGTGACATCCCCGCCTTTCTCACTTGAAAAACAGGGGTTTTTCACCCAGCATATAGTGATGGAAGTCATATACATCTCCAAAGCCAAATACATCATTACTGTAAACAATGCTTCCATCCAAAATACACAAACCCACAATAATAACATGTAAATTATTCTAGCGACAATCACATTCAATATCTCTAAAAATAAACAAAATTCATTTTCACAGCAGAGAAATGCATGCAAAATCTACAGACTTCCTGTCAAGTCATCCAAATACACAACTAAAACTACACGCAAGAATGCTCAATCAAAATTAAAATCAGCTCGTCCGGTGTCTTGTCTTCCTAGTAACAACAATCTGTTGTAGTGTTAATGTTCATCTGGTCAACCAGCTGCTTGGATACTTGGCAGACCGCAGAAAACTAGTGGGAACCACCTATGACCAATGCCAAAGCATCTGCCCAGAGAAAGACAATTTTGTCTAATCAGAAAGCATCAAAAGATGACTACTTGCAAAAAAATTTTCTCAAATTGTGTCTGCCACTTTGACACTTATTTGTACAAATCACCCAATTAGGCCTTCCCTTCTCAGTTAGTGATGTTAGTTTTCGGGCTCTGTAATTCAAAAATTCTACTACCAGTGGCCCCTTTCGGCCTCTTATTCATCTCAGCCTTGGTCATAGTCTTCAGGGAAGCTGCTCCATTTAGGCTGACGATATCCACGGCTTCTACCACAGCTACAATAACAGCTCTCACTACCATCACTCCATCTACGACGTATTCTACTGTAAAGAGGTAACTCTTTCTTGTCTTCCCCTCTAAAACTGCATCTATAGGCCTATACTACTCCAGCTCTTCATCCACTATCGTTTGGTCTGTAGGAACTATATCCCGTGCTTCTTCCTTCTCCTCTGTTTATGTTTCTAAATCCAATACGACGTTCCCTTTTAAAACTACCACAGTAACCATTAAAAACCAAGTTTATTCTCAATGTGCTGTACCAAGAACAACAGGCAGCCGTAAGAATAGAGGGGGAAACATCAGAATGGTTTGAAGTACAGAAAGGAGTAAGACAAGGCTGTACACTTTCCCCTTACCTGTTTAACATTTATGCCGAGAATATCATGAGAAACGTAAGAGATGACCAAGAACACACAGAGTTTGACTCATTTAACATCGGCGGGTACCAGATCCCGGAAATCAGATATGCTGACGACACAGTCCTCCTATCGACCAACCCAGAAGGACTTGAACAATTAATTCTGTCCACCAAAAAACACAGCGAGGCCTAGAATCTATACCTAAACACCAAGAAGATCAAAGTATTGACAACAGACAAAGTAAAGACCAAACCAGAAATTGAAATTGATAACGAAGAACTGGAAAGTGTTAATGAATTCAAATACTTAGGATCAATCATCAACAGCTCTGGCGACTGTGCAGTAGAAATTAAAAGAAGACTTGCAATTGCTTCACATAAACTAATACAGATGAAAAACCTATGGCAAGGCACAAGCAAAGAAACAACGTTACAACTGATCAGAGCATGTATATTCCCAGTAGCAACATACGGCTGCGAGACTTGGACACTCAATAAAACAGTTGCAAAAAAGATTACATCATTCGAAATGAAATGCTACAGAATGATGTTGAGAATACCCTGGACAGAAAAAAAGACCAACAGAGAAGTACTGCACTCACTAAACGTACAGGAACATTGGCTCCTAAATACCATCGCAATAAGGAAGCTGAAATTGTTTGGTCATATAAAAAGACATAATAGTCTGGAAAAAACAGTGATGGAAGGCATGGTACCTGGAGAAAGGGGAAGGGGTCGACCTAGACGACGGTGGACCCAGGACATCACAGAGAGTCTGAACTTGTCTTTGGGTGATGCAGGTCGACTTGCCCAGAATCGTGATGCGTTCAGAGCAGCTGTAATGGAGACAACGTTCTGGAAAGAATACGTCACATGATGATGATGTTTTATGAGGAGCTGTTCCCTAGAGTGAAGTTTGGAGGCTGAAGAGTTGTAACGGAAAGTTTAGCTGTGGGGTAAAATCTTGCAGTGATGGCAATTAAAAATAAAGTTAAGATGACAGATGAATCTGGTTTTCATAAAAGTGACAAAGGCAAAGTTGGTAGCAGTAAGAAATAGGTCAGGTAGAAGTCTGAAGAGATAATGAACACAGGGCGGTAGATACGCGGGGTTTTGGGGTTCAAACCCCACGCCCCCCACCTTATGGGGGAAATTATACTGTACCGGTACCAAAATAGTGCATTAAAACAATTTTTTTGTAATTAAACACCTCCCCACCCCTTTTTTAAAATTGTCCTATCTACGGCCCTGGATGAACATAAGGGATGTTATTTCAGGGAAGACATAATTAGAGGAATAATGAGCAAAGTGAAAATATTGACAAAATATGGTAACTAAATTTATAACAAAATTTGAAACATTATATAGGAACAAACATCTGTGTGTTACCTGGGCCTGGAAGAGGAGCAAAGAGCAGTAACACTGTTTCCTACCATGCATGTTGTAACAAGTGACAATGGAGGGTTGGGCTTCAGGCTTTTACCTCACCCTGTAAGAAATCTTTACCACAAAAGCATAAACTAAGCAATATGGACATGTCTCATATATACACACACATATATATATATAATGTCATTAGAGCAAGGGCGATACACATGGCACCACAACAGAGTACTAAATGATCTGGCTGCTACAATAGCCCTGGCAAGGGTGAAGGCGAACAGCAAAGTCATACCGAGTACCACACCTACATACTTTCTGAGAGCAGGACAGTCAGCACATCCCAAACCGAGTAAATAAAGAAGCAGGTTACCTTCTCTTCTTGACTGTGCAAATGACTGGGAGATGGCAGTAGATCTATCTGGGCTAGTGGCATATCGAGAGAGTATAAGAACATCTTTAAGACGGCCACATAACACATTCGACCATTTGAATCCTGACTGGATTGGCAACACTCCTTCAAACTGGCCAAGTATAATTATCTGCTCACGAACTTGACACATGACGGTTACACTGCAAGGATCATGGCTGTTGAGGCAGGGGCATGAGATCTCATGGCTACTTCAACTGAGACTGTTATGTCTTAAAAGACAATCAATAACATGGTCACTTAAGAGGCTCAGCAAAAATGCGGAGAAGGGATTGTCCGGGCTATGGAACAACCGTAACGGCATATAGAACTCTAGACTTGAGGGAGTATGAATAAAGATGGGGAAGTCATGGATGGCACAAGCTGAGACAACTGTTCAACAGGTGACCACAGTTAAAAACATATTCAAAGGAGAGGAGTGGAGTAGATCTGATGGCGACCTACCAATGGATTAAAATCAGGATTGGCAGAGAATGCAGAGCTTGAAAGAATGGAAAAGCAGAACTTGAAATTGATCAACTGATAAATGAAAATTTTGGAAATAATGATGCCATTGTGTACACTGATGAGAGTGTTTATTACCTTTGTACTCCTGACTGTTACGCTACCACTCTATATCCACATTCTAAATTTCAGTTGCATCTATTATCTCACTCAGACTTTGTCTTGTCTCAGACAGACCCAATATCTCCACTCGTGACTAATGGAAAACCCAAACTACCCTCGAAGACGCATAAAGATTGTAGCCAAAAGAGGTAGTGACATTACGCTGTCCAGTTCGCAAGCTCTAGTATATAAGGAAGTGAGGAAATTCAAATTGGGCTATGATGACAAAATCATGTTCATCCTGGAAAAAACAAGTGACAAAAAGTCTATTTACAAATTACAAAAAACAGGCAATGGTATAATACTCTGCTTAAACAGAAAGACAAAGTCAAGGCCCTATTAAATGAGCTTAAAGGTAACCCTAAACATGTGTAACACCTGCATAAAATAAAAATACAAATTGAATTGATCAAAGAAATTCGAAAAGTCATTATCAAAGGCATCGATTTAAACTTACCAGAAGAGAAGATCCTCACAAACATAGTGAAGGAAAACCCAGAAACAAAGACAGAAAAGATTGAAAGAAAACCAAACAGCAAAAGAATCCTACAGTGGTAGTGTTGAGTATACAGGGTACAGAAATACCCAAGGAGGTTAAACTCCGCTAAAGAACAAAAAAATACTGAAATATTCATGCCTAACATTATTCAGTGCACAAATTGTCATAGATTTAGCCATACCCAGCATGCTTGTAAAAGAGCTACAAGATGCAGTTTCTGTTCAGGAGCACAGAAACTTGGAGACTGCACAATGGCTAAGGAAGACAAAGATTACAAACAAGAAAATAAAAACAGAAGATGTGCAGACTACCAGGGTAACCACAGTGTCAGGGGTGCCCAGTCTTTCAAGAGACAAAACAGATACTCAAAGAATCACTAGAAACAAACACACCATACTGGAAAGTCAAATAAAGACAGAAAACAAACAGCCATCTCCAAAACTTCCAGGAAAATAACATTAAGAAACAAATAAAACAAATAACCATTAAAGTAAAAGACATGCAGGTAAAAATACAGAAATAAGGTGGAAGTAAAACACACATAAACAACAGTAAAGAAGATAAAAACACAGAAGAGACAAAACATAACCTCATCCAAGCCAGGCAGGTACTAGAAGAAATTAAAACAGAACAACAGGCAATAGAGAGAGACCTAAAAAAAATAGCAGAAATAAAAGAAATGAAGAAATCTTTAAAAAAAAATAGAGAATGGAATTTCAGAAGAAAAAAAGGCAAGAGAACAAAGTATTTAAACATCAGGAAAACAGAGAAAATACGGAAGAAAAACTTGATAAAACCATTGAACTACTCCTACCATATCTCGTAGAAATAGTGCGGAGTAAAATGGTTACTTGGAATAAGGAGTTTGTTGTGAACATGAGAGATGGCGGGCAAAACAAAAACTAAATAGATAATTTACTAAACAACCAAATAAAAACAAGAACTTAACTAAGCTAACCATATAAATTGGAGAGTAGAGATCACAAAGCTATCCAAGTAGTTTTGTGGAACTGTAGGGGTGCCAGGAAGAACCTGGTGTCTCTTGTGGGACAGTATAACGAGTCAAAACCCATCTTTTCAACACAAGAAACTCTCCCAAGCCCCGAACAAAAACTGAACTACCAAGGATATAAAATACTTAGAAATTATTGACCACAGAGAAGAGGAGAGGGTGTGGCCTCTTTAATACATGAAGACTACAAAATAATAAATTGGGAACAATTCAACACAGAAAATATTGAAGGAATAAGTGTAACAGTAGACAGTGAGCCAGAAAACTTAAAAATAATGACCATTTATAGCCCCAAGGGTAATATGACCGATAGTTACGTAGCCACTATTAACACACAAAAAGACAATAAAACATTATTGGTAGGTGACTTTATTGTACATCATAATTGACGGGGGAACTACAGTAATGATTCAGCAGTAAAAAGACTGTTGGACTACATTGAAAGAGCAGACCTAATCATATTAAATGATGGCTCAACCATTAGTGATGGTCTGGTCTCCACTTTATGCGGTCTTATGTTTTTAAAGGATTATTTTTTTGGTCGGTGTGTTTCAGTGTCTTCTCTTTGTTTTTCTTTTCTTTCTTCTTTTCTTTCGGCTTCTCTTTCTTTTTAATCTCAATTTTTTTTTCTGATGCATTGAGTTTGGTAATCAACATCATCATGATCAGAACCATCATCATCGTCAACATCAACATCATCATGATCAGAACCATCATCATCGTCAACATGAACACCATCATCATCATTACCACCATCATTACAATTGCCATCATCATTATTATCTTCATCATAATCATCAACACCATTATTTTCATCATTACCACTACCATCATCACCATCATTACGATCATCATCATCATCATTACCACCATCATTATCATCACCATAATTATCATCATCATTATTGTAATCATCACCATCATCATTATACACGTATAATATATGTTTCGAAATAAATAAGAAAAAAAAGTGTCGGTAAAGAATATTCCTTCACAGTTTAGATTGTATTGTCTTTGCTTTGATTTTTTTGCTTTTCTTGTCAATCTCCACCACTTCCCACTCAATATGAATGAATTATAGGCTGACTTATTATATATACATAAGATATGTTGATTGGCCGGCAACCTGTCATGTAAAACAATTACTATAGAAACCATTACTGTACACGGCATGCAAGTGTTTGGTGAAGGATTCTTAGAGAATAATGCTTGCAATATTGACTCCCATGCTCCTTCAAGACAATGATTATTCCATGCAACAGTGGAGTAGATACAGCAGTAGTTATAAGTATTATTACACTAAACAAAACATGTGCTAAATGGGAATTACTGTATAACTCTATCTCAGACCACTTAACAATGGACATAACTCTAAACCAGTGTTTCTCAACCCTGATAGTAGCAACGCCCCTTTTTGACAACTAATATTTTAAAATGCCCCCCACCCTTTTAACACCCCCTTGCTCTTTATCCTGTACACACACACACATATATACACATATTCCACCATACTTTTAAAAAAGCAATGCAGTTAATGAGTTATCTTTTCTTATAATATAAAGTAAAAAAGAGAAAGCACATTTTTAAAAGCATAGTTATATTAAATATAAGTTTAAGTTCGGAATTATATACACCACAAGTTCATTATCCTTGAATTACAAATTGGCAGAGCAAATGATATAAAATTAGTTCTTACAACTCTATAACTATCATAATCATATCATTTTAATAACGCCTAAATGACCGCATATATATCTTAAATATGAATATTTAAGCCTCTCCTTATGTAACCACTTTAAACATGAAAAATTTGGAAAAATTATTAGTTGATAATAATGATATAATTATATAAAAATTCACTTACTAATGAAGCTTAAGCATGTCGTAGAAGGCGACTAAGGAGGGTTGGGCATGGGGCCGGTTACCCCATCCTGTAAAAAAAATTTAAACCACAAAAAACTTCAACAAATATGGACAAGTCAAATAAAGAAAATAAAACACAGCCATCCAAGACAGGGGAAGGTCCTCTCGCGGGGAGGCGTATGATGCAACACAGAGAAAGCCGAAAGGAGTCTGTGTTGCTGACTAACCTTCTTTCTTCTAGGAGAACTTCCAGATTTGGCACCTGGAATGTTCGGACATTGAACGAACAAGGGAAAGTGGCACAAGTAGCAGCAGAAATGAGGGAATACAAAATCGAGGTTCTGGGAATGTGTGAAACAAAGTGGAAGGGGGTAGACAGGAAGAAACTCATCACAGGTGAATTGGTGCTGTCCTCAGGACACGAAGACGAAAGTTCACACCACAGTGAAGGGGTAGCTCTTATGTTATCTAAAGAAGCACAGAAAGCACTCATTGAATGGGAAGCTGTGGGACCCAGAATAATAACAGCTATTTTCAAAACAGCTAAAAAGAAAATTCATGTCAATGTCATCCAATGTTATGCACCAACTAATGACAAAGAAGAGTCTGTGAAAGAAGCATTTTATACTAAACTACAGGAAATTATGGATAAAGTAAAAAGAAGAGACATCACAATTTTGATGGGTGACATGAATGCAAAGATAGGTACAGTCAATACTGGATTTGAAGAAGTCATGGGAAAACATGGGCTAGGAGTAATGAATGAAAATGGAGAACTATTCGCAAACTTCTGTGCTTCAAATCAACTGGCTATAGGAGGAAGCATGTTTCCACATAAGAGAATACACAAGGCAACATGGATATCACCAGACCATAGAACAGAAAATCAGATCGATCATATATGCATAAAGAAGAAGTTTAGATCATCATTGCAGGATGTAAAGGTATATAGAGGAGCAGATGTGGCATCAGATCACCATCTTCTGATAGCCAAAGTAAAAATGAAACTCAAGAGATATGCAACAATGCAAAATTATAGACAACAGTTTAATGTAGGACAGCTAAGAAATCAAGAAACAAGAGACAAATTTGCGGTCACAGTATCCAACAAATTCCAAGTGCTCCAACAGTTGGAAGATGTAGAGAATACAGAAGACTATTGGCAGCAGGTCAAAACGGTATGGAAGGAGACATGTGAAGAAATACTGGGGAAAAGGGAAAGACAACAAAAAGCATGGATAACAACAGAAACCATCAATAAGATAAAAGATAGAAAAAACAAGAAAGCAGAGTTAAACACAAGCAAAACCAGAAGTTCCAAAGCCAAGGCTCAAGAAGTGTACACAGAAGCAAACAAAGAAGTAAAAAGAAGTATCAAAAGAGACAAGAGGAAGTATATTGAGGAGTTGGCAAGAGAGGCAGAAGATGCTGCAGCCAAAGGAAATATGAGAGAACTGTATAGCAGCACAAAGAAGCTAACAGGGAAATACAAGCAAACAAGTTGCCTCATAAAAGATAAGAATGGGAAACTGCTCAGCAATATACAAGAGCAAATGAAGAGGTGGACAGAATATTTTGGGGACCTTCTCAATAGACCAGCTCCACAAAACCCGCCGGACATTCAGCCAGCAGAAGAAGAAGAGCTACAAATTAACGGTGAAAGACCAACGAAGGAAGAAATAAAGAAAGCCATAAAGCTTCTAAGAGATGGAAAAGCGTCTGGACCTGATGGCATTCCAGCAGAGGCCATCAAAGCAGATATCGACACGGCTACAGAGATGTTATATAAATTACTTGGTAAAGTCTGGGAAAAAGAAGAGATACCAGCAGAATGGAAGGAAGGATATCTGGTTAAGTTGCCTAAGAAGGGAAATCTACAAGAGTGCACAAATTATAGAGGAATAATGTTACTATCAGTGCCAGGAAAGGTATTGAACAGGATTATCCTTGAGAGATTAAAGGAGTCCATAGACAAGAAATTGAGAGATGAACAAGCAGGTTTTCGACAAAACAGATCATGTACAGACCAGATAGCCACTTTGAGAATAATAGTTGAACAAAGTCTGGAATGGAATTCACCACTATACATCGGATTTGTGGACTACGAAAAAGCATTTGACAGTGTGGACAGAGAATCACTTTGGAAATTGATGAGGCATTATGGAGTTCCCCTGAAAATCATTAATTTAATAAAGAAAACCTATGAAGACATGACGTGCAGAGTTCTTCATGAAGGACAGCTTACAGAACCATTTGGGATAAGAACAGGAGTGCGACAGGGATGCCTCTTGTCTCCATTTCTTTTCTTGCTGGCAATAGATTGGGTTATGAGATCATCGACAACACACAACAGAAATGGAATCCAGTGGACTCTGACTAAGCAGTTGGATGATCTGGATTTTGCTGATGATTTGGCTCTCCTGTCCCATAACCGTAATCAGATGCAGGACAAATTGGAAACACTCGATGAGAGGTCACAGCAATTAGGTCTGAAAATACACAGGGGAAAAGACAAAAATAATGCGAATAAATGCAGGTAATGAAAACAGGGTTGAACTTGAAGAAACGCCAATACAAGATGTAGAATCATACACATATCTTGGCAGTAATATAGACAAAGTTGGAGGGACAGACAGCGATATCAAAATAAGAATACAAAAAGCAAGAGGAGCTTTCATTGCATTGGGAAATATATGGAGATCAAGAGAAATAGGATCCAACACGAAAATAAGAATCTTCAACTCAAATGTGAAGTCAGTCCTATTGTATGGCTCGGAGACATGGAGAACAACAAAGACAACAACCAAAAAGCTACAGACTTTCATAAATGGGTGCTTGCGTAGAATAGAGGGATTAAAATGGTATGACAGGGTTACCAATGTGGAACTGATGACAAGAACTGGACAAGTGCCAGTGGAACAAGAGATGAGAAGAAGACGATGGCGATGGATAGGACACACACTGAGGAAACCTGTTGATAGCATTACAAGGCAGTCCTTGTTCTGGAACCCCCAGGGCAAGAGAGGCAGAGGAAGACCAAGAAGTACATGGAGAAGAGAGTTGGAAACAGAGGTGAAAATGATGAGGAGAACATGGAAAGAACTTGAGATGATGGCGCGTGACAGGAGGACTTGGCATGTGTTTGTTGAAGGCCTGTGCTCCTTTGGGAGTGGAGGGTTATGAATGAATGAATGAAGCTTAATGAGATCCTTGCGCTTGGTGTGACTCAGCAAGTTTTGAAACATTTGGTTCTAAGTTTGTTAAAAGAAGTCTCAAATCTCCTCTGTTACAAATCTGCAGTCGGTTTCATTGCTTTTGTAGTAGCAACACTACTGCACTGAACCCCTTCTTCACCAAATACGACGTTGGGAATGCTGTAAAAAGCAATTTAGTTTCACGCCAAAGAACGGGATACGCAAGCCTCCGCTGGATCCAAATTTTTTTCGTAATGTGTGTGATTGAATCGTGCTTTTGCCTCGAAGTAATTTTGTAGCTCAATTAATTCTTCTTGTAAATGTTGACTAACTTGTTCCACATCTGATTCACACGGATTAATCACCCAATCCGGTATTATTATTTCTTGCAAGTCTTTAAATCTTATGCTCCTATCATTTGTAGTAGCGTCCAAATGAGTGCAATAAACCTCTAAATCTGAATCTTTAAGCCTGTCCCCTCTTAACTGCAGTAAACATGGAAAATGAGAAAGTTCTCGGCGACTAAGATTATTTTTATATAATGTCAATTTGTTGATGAACCCCATGATAATTCCTTTCACTTTAATCAGACTGATCTCATTTCCTTGTAGCTTAAGAAGAACCTCATTTAACTTTTCAAATATATCTGAAAGATAGGCCACATCGTTTCGCAATACTTCTCTTTTGATGCTAAATTCTTCTTTGATTGAATGCAAAAACTCTACAACCGTATCAAATAATGCCCATAATCTGTTTAAACAGTTAACTTTGGACAGCCATCGGACTTCCGTGTGTAGGAGAAGACGTTCAAACTCTTCACCATTATCACAACAAAGTTTACGAAATAATCTATCGTTCAACGAATGCGCCTTAATTTTGTTAATAACACTGATAACAAAGTTCATTGATTTGTGGAGTCTGTCACTAAGATGCTTGGCGACCAAATGTTGTCGATGAATAACACAATGAATTGTTAAAACACCTGGTGCCACATTTTTTAAGTAGGCCAGAAACCCACGATGAAGACCAACCATAGCTGGTGCTCCGTCTGTGGCACATGCGATGACATTGGAAAAAGGAATTTCTTTTCCAACAAAAATGTTTCAAGGGTTTCAAAGATTGATAACCCCTTTGTATCAGCTGTCATTAGTTTTGCAAATAACATATCCTCTATGATATTTTCATTCTTTATGTATCTCACATATGCGAGCAGCAAAGCTTCGTTATCACGCACGACGCTTTCATCCAACTGTAGTGACAATTCAGTAGACTGCAAATCAGCATACAGCTGATTTTCAACATCGCTTGTCATCTCATCTATTCTTCTTGAAACAGTATCATTGCTCAATGGAATAGAAAAAATTATGTAAATTGAATTTCTTTCCATCATTGTGCTAATTACCTCCCGTGCAGCTGGTAAAATTAAATTTTCTCCAATGTTGGGAGGTTTACCACATTTTGCAATCATGTGTGCAATTTTGTAAGATACAATGAGACCTTTATCATTGTGATTATACATTTTTTAAACATATTAGTGACAGTGTTGTGGCTTTCAAACTTTTGTTTTAAATCTGGAAGTAAGAAATATCTTTGCCAACTTTATCTGAGTGTTTCTTGGTAAAATGCTCGTTAAGCCGTGACGGTTTCATTGCTTCGTTAGAAAATACTTGCTGTCACAGCAAACACATTGGTAATTGTTCATTTACGGCCGAAGGTACTAACCGAATTTCAAATATTCAACTGAATATTGCCGACACTTTCTCTTTACTGCTGACATATTAACAATTTTAGTATAATATCACTGCACATACATCTACACCTCGTCAAGCGTCAAAACTGAATGAGTTTAATTCTCTACACTCCAAACATCCAAAGATGCATCAAAACTAAGCCACAATTGCCCACAACGTACCTGTTGCGAGAAGGTATTTACGGACAGAGTAGGGAAGGGGCTGTGATGTGTTAACAGGCTAATCAATGTTTGACGGGAATGTGTTTCCAAAAGAAAATATGTGTCGAGAGTGGAGAGAGAAGGTTAGCTTCGGTGTGTCGAGAAGCTAACAAATGTTTCGAGTGTTGAAAGGACATAAATCTCCACCTACTGTCGCCTGACAATGGTAACATCCCAGGTACTAAACATTTGCGTGTGGAATCCTTGAAACACTCCATGGGACGCAGGGCAAATAAAAACTATCGTGTTACAAGCTATGCGAAGGGGAATATCTTTTGTAATTATTTCATATTAATGCATGTAAAAATGTACACAACGCCCCCCTGAATAAAAGTAGCGACCCCCAATCGTTGCGACCCATCAGAACGCCCCTAGAAATCTTGAAAACGCCCCCCAGGGGGCGGTACCGCCCCCGTTGAGAAACACTTCTTCTTTGATCCATAACCGCCAACCGTAAAAGCAGTCAGCGGCCATCACGCCTGGTGGCGTCTTGTAGGGCAGCAACAAATTGATTCCACTTTGCTCGGTTGGCGGCCATCCTTCGTACAGTGCCCCAACTGTGGTTCATTCTTTGCATCTCAGCTTCCACAGTTCTCCGCCAAGTTGTTTTTGGTCGGCTTCTCTTTCGCTTTCCCTCGGGGGTCCATAGCATAGCTGTTCTTGTTGAGAAACACTGACTGCTCTAAACGATTGTCACATAATTATTTGTTCTATCTCTTTTCATCTCCGGCCGTATTTAGCTACATTTGCTGTGCGTACTGAGTTTTGTGTATTTGAATTGTCGGCACATTTTCTTTCTCTATCTTTGGACAGGTAATTGGTATTTTCGGGTTAATGTTTACCCGCATTTCACTAATTTATGTCATGTTTGTTTGCTGTTCGGCGTTGCTAAATTTTTAGCGCCGATAAAACCCAGATGGGCCAGGTCAATTTGCGAGTAATGATGGTCAGTGTTTGTTTGCACAAGGAGCGCAGGTCAATTGTCGACCTGTAAACCTGTACAGACATGACTACGGTAATAAACTTCCGGACAGTCTTGTTACATGCAAGATAAATTTAGGAAGTTAAATTTGTAAACATTGACCAGAATAGTACGGGAAGACACCTTATGGACAGACAGAAATGAAAAGATGACTTTAAAAAAAATAATAACTTGTTACATCTGAAACACATTATTCTATAAGTTTACAGATGTGTTGGTGAGTTAGCCTGCCAAGCAATTTGATGTTTTCATACGATATATGGGAGAGTTGACCTTTGCATCACACATAAAATTATTTCATGTCGGAGTATTTTGAAATTACCCCAACCAACATTTTAGTTTGAAATGATTAGAGCCCTGAGTAGCTTCATAACAAACAGATGCGGGGGTAGGACAGGAAAAATAACCTGACCTTTTTGCAGTTTTAATTCACTGTGAGAATCGCTTGCCAAAAGACGACCCCAGAAGTTAAAATTCAGAATTTCCATTTATCAGACCGAACTTTGTGGAACAATCTTGAAGGACTTACAGAGCCCAGGAAAACCACTTTAATAAGGAAGGTTGAGGAAACTGAAACACATGGACTCATAGCTGGGATTATCTTATAAAAGTAATGACCTAGAAGAACACGTGTAAGAAGCCTAATCAAGTGAGTTCCTTAACTTCATTCATCTGAGCAAAAAGTCTTTGAGCCAGGATTGGCGTAAGTTGTCATTTTACATTCTATATTTTTCATTACTAACATGTGAACTAATATGTATATTTTGCCATGTGAATATTAAAATGTGAAAATGGTTAATGGATGTCCAAGTCATTTGAGGCTGGCAACCTCTGCTTATAAAATGATGATTTCAAGTACCACCACTGCAAGGGGCTGGTGACTGCTTTATTGCTAGTTTCTTAAGGGCATCCACGGAAGTGAAAATCGGGTTTTAGGTACAACATATTCATTTCTTACTTTTGAGCTTATTTTACTAAATAATCATCGAGGAATCAATTGAGCAAGGTTTTGTGACATAAAGATTGCATTTGATGTATCAAAATGCATATTTTTGACACTACCCCCAAGCTATGATTTGCTAATTTGTGCTCAAAATGAAATATTGTTCACTCAATAATGCCTTAGTTACGCTGAGCGCATCACAAAGTATTTGGTATTGGCAAAAAGGGACTATAGGGTGGATGGGGTAGTACAGTCTGCCAAGAAACCTGCAGACAAATGTGCCGTACTTCCTGTGTTGTCGTAGAAACGAATATAAACACGAAAGTCAGCTCACAACAAGCTTGAGAACGACCGATAATGGTGTTATGAATTTAGTCATAACATCTACTCTCTTCCCCCCCCCCCCCTTCCCGTCCAATAATGTCAAACGCAGTTGGCATTATTGCGGTATGAGAGAAAATAATACTAACGTAGGCAAAAAGGTAACATCAAATGTTACTGCCGCTATGACAATGCATAGACCCATGTTTGTGCCGACTTGAAGGCAATTTAACACACAAGGTGTGGAGAAACAGAATAAACTGCCAACCCAATGTCTTTCAAACCAGCTCCAAACAATTTAACATAATTAAGAGGTCCTATAGCAGTAGTCAGTCAACATCTAACCTAATTAATGCATATACACCACGCTCTTTCACCGTCTAGTAAGTAAAACTCCTACTGTTCAAGTCATGTCACCTTAGTCATAGAATGAAGATCAATTAAACAGTAATGCAAAGTGCATGAACTAATCAATATGACAGTAGAGAAAAGATATAAGAGGCAGACAATAATCACATACAAGGTGTTTGACTGCGACATTATGTCAATATATGTGTCTTGTATTTAATGACTGATGTGTCAACTTGTCTTCATCATCATCAGTTGCCATCTCCACAGCGAAGGTTGGCTGTAATGGATCTCCAACGTCTTCTGTCTCCTGTCTTGGTGGTGCACTCTGATAGACTCTTTCCCGTCCATCTCTTGATGTTATCTTCCCACTTATAGCGCTGTCTTCCCCTTGCACGTTTACCTTCAACTCTCCCTTCTGTTATGGTCTTCTGCAAGGTGTTATGCCTTTTTATGTGGCCAAAGTATTTTAGCTGCCGAACTTTGACCTCTCTCATTAGTTCTCTTTTCATACCTAGATTTTCTAGGACCTCCTTATTTGTTTTCATCTCTTTCCATGAGATACGCCCCATTCTTCTATATATCCACATTTCAAGAGCCTCAATTCTTTCTTCCAAATGCTTATTCATCGTCCATGTTTCTGCACCATACAGAAATGCAGAATATATATAACACTTTATGATTCTCAGTTTTAATTTATGAGATAACTGTTTGGATGTCAGTATATGTTTCATGTTGTTGAATGTAGCTTTGGCCATTCCTATTCTCTTCTTGATTTCTGTTTCCCATCTGCCATCTTCTGTTATTATATGACCAAGATATACGTAGCTCTTGACTTGTTCCAGGATTTTCCCATTTACGCTTATCTTTAATGTGGGTTTATCGTCTGTTTTGCTAATTATCATAGTTTTAGTTTTCTCAATATTAATGTCGAGTCCATATTCATGACTTATACTGTTCACTTGCTTCACTAGTTCTTGTAACTCCTGTTCGCTTTCAGCTAACAACACGGTATCATCTGCATATCTAAGGTTGTTTATTGATCTTCCACTGATGTTCAGTCCTGGTATTTCCTGTATCTGTTTGAAAATTTTTTCGGTGTATAAATTAAATAGGCAGGGGGACAGCACACAACCTTGTCTGACACCTCTTTTTATGTCTATGTATGGTGAATAATTCCTTCCCGATCTTACTGTGGCAGTTTGCTCCCAATAAAGGTTACTGAGTATTCTTATATCTTTTCCATCAATACCTATGTCTTTGAGGCATTCAATTATTTTCTCATGATGGATTCTGTCAAAAGCCTTCTTATAGTCAATGAAGCACATATACATACTTTTTTGGACCTCTGTATATTTTTCTGCTAATCTTCTTAGGCAAAATATTGCCTCTCTTGTTCCACTGTTCCGTCTAAAACCAAACTGTTCTTCTTGGATTTCGCTGTCTACTTTACTTTTTATTCTTTCCTGTATGATTTTGAGCAGTATCTTAATTGCATGACTCATCAGGCTGATTGTTCTGAAGTCTGAACATTCTGTTGCATTTGGTTTTTTGGGCAATGTTATAAAAACTGATGTCTTCATGTCGTGTGGTAAATATCCTGTATTGTATATATCATTGCATATTTCTGTGATTGTATCTATACCAAAGCTCTCCAGAGCTTCTATCATTTCAATGTTTATGTTATCCATGCCTGCTGATCTTCCTTTTTGTATCATATGAATGGCATTCTCTACTTCTGATCTGAGAATGTGTGGGCCTTCATTAGAATCTGGTGATGGTTTTTTACCTCTGTTGTCCTCGAATAGTTCTTTTACGTATTCTGCCCATCTGTTTGATATGTCTTTCTCATCAAGTAATATTACACCATTTTTGTTCTTGATACAGCTTCCTCCTTGTGCAAACCGCGACCGATTTGATAATTTCTTTATTTCTTCATGCATATCTCTTGTCATGTGCTTCGCTTCCAAGTCTTCTATTTCCTTACATTTTGTTTCTATCCACCGTTCTTTTGCTTCTCTACACATAGTACGTATGTCATTGTCTATTGTTTTATATTCTGAAGTATTTTTTGCTTTCTTTCTTTCTGCCATTTTATTCAAGATGTCATCTGTCATCCAAATTTGATTTTTCTTAGACTCCTTTTTAGGTAAATTTGCATTTGCTGATTGTATGCTTGTTTTTAAGCATTCCCATTTTGCGGTTGCTTTTTCTTCTGGGTTTTCTCTTCTATACTGCTCCATGCTTTCTGTCAATAACTGTTGGTATTTATTTTTGACTTCGATTAAATATTTCTGTTTTATATCTGGTTGTTTCAGCGCTGATATTTCTATCTGGGGTTCCTCCTGTCTTCTGTTTCCTGCTCTTTTCAGCTTTATATTTACTTTGATGACAACTGGATTGTGATCTGAATTTATGTCGGCGCCAGGATGTGTCTTTGCACTTGTGACACTGTTCTTAAATCTATGTTTTATCATGATATAGTCGATTTGATTACGTGTTACATCTCCTGGGCTTTTCCATGTGTATAATTTCCTTGGGTGATGTTCAAAAAAGGTGTTACATATGACCAGCTGGTTTTCTTCACAGAACTGGATAAGTCTGTCTCCTCTATCATTTCTTGTCCCTAATCCATACTGTCCTACTATTTTCTTGTATTTTCCTTTTCCTACTTTTGCATTCATATCACCCATTACTATCAACACATCTGTAGATTTGACTGGTTTAAGTGTGTGTTGTAGCTCTTCATAGTATTCTTCTATTTCTTCCTCGCTGTAATCTTTAGTTGGTGCATAAGTTTGTAAGATTGATATGTCGAATGGCTTTGCTCTCATCTTTAGTAACATCATTCTGTCATTGTGTGTCCAGTATCCACATACGTATTTTTCTAACTCCTTCTTTATCAACATTCCTACCCCTCTTTCGTGTTTTTCTCCTCCTGAGTGTATAAGCGTGTACTGGTCTCTTGTTATGTAGCCTGTATCCAAAAGTCTTGCCTCTGCAACTCCCAGTATATCGAGTTTCATGTCGGTTGCCTCTAATATAAGATTGTCCAGCTTTCCTTCTCCGTTTAAAGTTCTAACATTCCATGTTCCTATTTTTAGGCTTCTCCTACTAGTTTTTAGGTGGTCTTTCTCAGAATGCTCCCTTTCAACAGAATTTAAGGAACACTCGTCATTATGTACTTCCTTACTCATTAGAGGAGTTGCCTCTTCCCTGTTAATTTGTACAGTAGATTCTTCCCCAGGGGACAGAGAGTTCTCTACATATCGGTTCTTATCTTGTTGTTGTGATTCCATTACTTTCTGTAGGAAGTACGTGGTAAGGCCCCAATCTCTTCCACGGTGGCTAGCCATTGTCTTTTTCTATGTCCGACATGCCTCTAGTGCGCCACACACTTTGCTGTTTCGCTTTGCGAGCCGTTGATCTTCTCAGATTCCTCCGCCTCACTCACCGTCTCAGTCTTTGTGTACTAGGGATGGACATTCCCTTGAGTAAGATTGCTCCTACTCCACCCATGTAGTTTAGCCAGTCAGCCAAGACTGTTGCCCGGGATGTGGCCACCGCCGTACACAAGCGGTATTCTAGGAGCCATACATGAGCTAGACAAAGAGAGGAGAACCAAATAGGATCCTGACTATCCTAAAAAGGACATGGCTGTCTCTCACCGTGATGTACTATCCCTCTCTCTTTATCCTACATCAACTTGTATCATATAATAATAATATGACCAATTAATTAAGAATTTAATCTCAATGCGAACAATGCGCTCCAATGTAAGAAAACATTAGTCAATAGTGTGACTCTTTTGTGTTGGAAATCACCTTTAAACAGTAGAGTCAATTTGCTTATTTCCATCCTGTAAGGAAAAATGGTAATGTTCCAAATAGGCTTGAGTACACTTCACGCGCAAAATCCTGGCGAGCTTGAAGTTTCTCGTAGAATTAACAAGTTCACCGTGTCCATGAGTATTGACTATACAATCCTTAGTAGACAGAAAATCGATCAGTTTCGGGAACCTGTAACAAAGTCACGTAGAAAATTTCAATAACCAATAACGTGATTATTTCCCTTGTAAGACTGGTTGAGGTTTCAATTGATGAGTTATGTCCCTTTATGAAATCGCATTGTCTTACAGAAAGTCATTTGTTGAAATTTGCGGAAAACTGTCTCGACTTGCATTTCTAGAACTGTTTGTAGAACTTTCTTCTAGTACACTCATTGTAGAACTGACTGTTCGAATGAAGGTGGCATGTGAGACTCTTGAATGGCTTGAGAAAAACGATATCCTACTCGACTTGATTACATTTCCAACAGCATCATCGTGTGCCTTAGCGGGTAGCGTTGTTATGATAAAACCTTGAAAGAACGCACCTTTTGATAATTTGAAGCACTGTTTCATGAGACGAAAAGTCCTCAGCACAGGCGATTTGAGTGTAAACATGTACATTTAGCATGCTGTTGATATATAGAGCTGTGGTTTACACGGAAGACGGAGTGTCTTTAATGCAACGGGACAATACGTCTGCAACCACATTAATATTCCCCTTGATCGCTCTAATTGAATAGTCGTAGGGCTGCAGGGCAAGGCTGACCTTAGCTGCCTTTGGATTAGTAAAACGAGCAATCTGTAGGTAACCCAGGGTTCGTTGATCTGTCTCCAGCGTAAAATGAGCGCCCAGCAAACATCGCTGTAACTTTTTGAAGCAGAACATAATCGCAAGTAATTCGCGTTCCACTATAGGATACTTTTGTTCTGTACTGGTGAGTTTTCTGATTACGTAGATGATTGGGTGCATCTGTCCTTGATATTCTTGCATCAATACGCCACTTATTCCGACATCGCTGGCATCGACCCTGAGATTGAAAGGTAGGCGAATGTCAGGTAAACGTAGTATGGGCGATTTGGAAAATGCACATTCAATCACATTTAAAGAATCATTACAGACATGGGACAACACTACTGTCGTGAGAAATTCTAATCCACATATATAAATTAAAAGTAAATGTAAAGCCTAACAAATAAATTCTATAAAAGGAAGAAGGATGGTAAAGAACAGTGCTGTCACAATGACAGTACTCGAAATCCCCTTTGTTTTATGCTTCGTCTGCAAATTGTAACGTTTCCACGTTAAATATAAGCCACTGCATAAATACAAGCGTTTCCACAACACATTAAAACGGGTATTGCCTTTCTAAGAAAAACATTGAGAGGCACACTGCGTAATGACCTAAATTAATCCTAACATTAATTATACTACGTTACCAAAACGAACGAACAGATGGACTCAGATAGAAAGAAGGGAGGGCTGAAGGCAGCAACACAAGCAACACTAAACACGCGTCTCGCTATATTAATGCCACCCCTAACACGCGTGTAAGGCCACATGCACTAACTTTATTTCAGACGGACAGTGATAAAAACACTACCCTTCCCAGAGTTAGGTTTTAAAACCTGAAAAACGCTTATTGGGGAAACCTGACATTCTACTGTTTTATGTCCGAAATCCTGACATTAGTCTGACAGTACAGCAGGACAGGTGGCGGTTCTAACATAAAAAATAAAAAAACAACTACACGACTATCCTAGAAAATACATATTTTGAACGCAGCCACTTAGCTCCATTAAACTTATATATTTGGATTCCTTAAGACTTGCTAACAAAGAATATGTTAAGTGTTACGCAAATAGTCCAGGAATTAATAAATTATAGGCAAAAGAAAATAGTGAGGGTGTCAGACAGCCCCAAAACATCAGAATCGCTCAGTGAAAGAATTTTAAACCACCATTGTACGGAAATAGGCCACAAGTTACATTTGAATTGATTGGATGGAATGATATGTAAGGCTAAACACGATTAGTCGGACTATAAATGCTATCTTTTGTTGTCAAGGGAGACGGAAGTAAGAGTACTTTTTTTCAAACGATTGGGTAGAGATGGCCTGATTGGTTAGGTCGGTTAATATAGTTAATTGATAGCGTTAGTTCGAGACCACTAGTTCAAATAAGCTTGATAAAGCAACAGTGCGTTGAAGCCAGCTCATATTTTTGCTAAATAAAAGCCTGGAACATAAGCAGATGGGAATTTGTGCCAGTATTTGTGCCAGAATTCATTGCTAGTCAACGTATCTGTGGTTATTTCCATGAATTGTGGTAGGCTGAAATATTTGATCTCTTTTTAATGAAAATTGAATGTACATTGATAATTTATGTCTGTATATATGTGCAGTTCAGTAGCGAACAAGACGCAAGGCCTATAATATATATAGTGCTCCAACCTGAACAGAAGGTGTCGGAGAAAAGTAACACTACATGGAATTACCAGATAGTACACTGACACCTACCTTATGATATGGAAGGACTTATAGCTGAAAGTGCAGAGGCGTAGTAACCATTAAGGAGGTTAATACTGGAGTAAACTGCTTCAGAAGAAGATAGCAGTAAAAATAAAGCTCTGAACTCTGTGTTTGTGATGTATTGTGCTCAGTCTAGCCAGATAGTATAAATTAGTTCTGAAGTAGGAGGTACATCCTTCTTGTTTCAGGGACTGTGGTCCTAGTATTGAAGCCGCACCTGGTCTGAGCGTTTGCTGAATCCAGAGGCTGACAGCATACTCTTGGGTCCCTATAGTAACCAGTGAGGTGTCTTCAGAAACAGTGAATAGTCGAGCAGAGGAGTCCTTGCCTGCCGCCATCACGAAAGTTAAGCCCACTGTGGCCAAAAGAGCTCAACACTATGTGCCCTTCGTAAATGACACTAACTTAATTAAAGAGGGGCAATTAATTGTTTTAATGTTCGGAACTGAGACCATCTCCAATACTAGTTCCAACATACACAAGCACATGCAGTCATGATGTTTAATAAGAATCTATCTTGAAGAACAAAACCAGTATTATCTCCTATTACCACATCACAACTCACACACATAGAATACTAATATTGTATGTCAATGCAAAGACCACATTTATATCTGTGTACATAATATTTGAAATTACATGTTATTATATTGCCTGGTTCACTGTGTAGTTGAATCAGGATCACTATTGTAGAGAAAATCAATACATATGTACATATCTGAAATTTATCATTGAATCTTTTAAGATAGTCTTCTAGAGTGTTGACTGTTTGTGAGTGTCACAGTATTGTCAAGTGTGGTGGAATAATTAAATTGTTTATCTGTTGTTGTTGTGGTGACTTACACTTCATCATTTGCATAACCCTAGACATATAACGTTGCCAACACAATATTCCAGAATAATTCTGACTGAGATATAAATATGTGGCAGTAAGTAAGGTTATCTGTAAAACACTACACATATTAGATACAGATACCTTCACAGCTGATCTCAGTCAGTACACTAAGTCCCTATAAATATTTATATCATCCCACTTTTCCACATATATTGGGGTCCGGTCCGGGATTTTGAATCTCTTACTAGTATAAATATTGGGGGTAATTCACTTCAGGGAATATAAAAAGTTAAAAGGTATCCTTGGGTGGAATTAAATAAGGTTGAGCTCTTGGTGCCTGTTTTGTCTATTGGATATATAATTACAGATTATATTGTTTAGTTAGATATTTTATTTAATTACCTGATATAAAATGGCGGACCTGGCCAAATTTCGATCTGCGGCTGTACAGACTGCAAAAGAGTTGGGATTAGATGGGCAAGTTATGATTACCTATGTCACTACTGAATGTGACAAATTTATTGAACGCGAAGAAAGAAGGTTTGAGGCCGAAAGAAGGTTAGAGGCTGAAAAAGAAATTAAGAGGTTGCAGATTGAGGCTGAGGCTAAGAGGTTGCAGACTGAGGCTGACAAAGAGGCTAAAGCATTGGAGGCAGAAAGAGAAGACAAGCGATTGGCTGCAGAAAGGGAAGAGAAGAGATTAGCTGCAGAAAGGGAAGCAGAAGATAAAAGATTACAAAGGGAACATGAGTTACGACTAAGGGAGTTGGAGTTTCAGGGCCATGCTCCTGAAAATGGTGCCAGTCCCTTTGCCTCTGATGCTACGGTTACTCAGGGAGCCTCAACCTCAGCTATGAACTTTCATTTAGATCATTTTGTTGAGAAAGACGATGATATTGAGAGCTATATAAATAGATACGAATTATTAGCTACCACATATGGGTTAGAGAGAGAAAGGTGGAGCTTAAAGTTATCTCAAGGACTTCGTGGGGCAGCTTATGAAGTTTTTGCCAAAATGCACAGAGATGATCAGGAAAATTATGACATGCTAAAGCAGGCTCTTTTGTTAAGATATGAGAAGAACGCAGAATTTTACAGAAAAAAATTTAGGAATGCTAAACTACTGTCAGGTGAAACCTATCACCAGTTCTCTGCACGGATAGAGACATACTTGGAGAAATGGACTTCTCTGGGGAAAACCCAAGATCTTAAGGAAATGATCCTTATAGAACAATTAAGAGAGTCCATGGCTCCAGACCTGAGAAAGTTTCTCATGGAACAAGGTGCAGAGAGACTGGGTGAGTTGCTAAATGTTGCAGAAAGGTATCAAGCGGCCCAAGCAGAAGTATCAGGTAATAAAAAGAAACAGGTGGATAATTTTAGGGCACCACAGAACTTTAATAAATTTGATCATAGGGATCAAAACAAAGGTAAGCACCAATTTGATAGGCCACGGTATGAAAATAAAAATAAAAACCCACAATTCGATGAAAGGAAATATGATGAAAGAAAATCCTTCAACCAAGGAAAAAGGTGGTGTAAAAATTGTAAGATGAACAATCATGACACTGACCGTTGCAGAAGGAACCCTATAGTTATGGCAACCCTTCAGGTCAGGTCGACCTCAAGAAAGGAGGAGGATATTCTGTTAGATACCACTCCAGAAGAGATGAGGAAGGCACAGGCTGGGGACAAGACCCTCAAGCCTTGTTTCAGGAAATTGTCAACTTGTCATACAACTCCAGGCAAGGGAGATTTTTACATGAAAAACAAGTTGATGTATAGGAAGACTGGAGCTAGATCCAAAGGTCAGGGACAGCTGGTACTTCCTAAAAGATATAGGACAGATTTAATAAGGAGCCTACATGTGAAACCAGATGGGGACCATGAAAAAATAGGTACCATCATTCAAAAGGTGGCTCACAATTATTATTGGCCCAAGGCAAGATGGGACATTGAGAATTTTGTAGAAAGGTGTAGCATAGCACATGAGGGAACACCCACAAGTGGGAACATGGATCAGGACCTGGACACGCCAAGGGGCAAAAGTAGGCCTGAAAATAAGAAGAGAAATAAATTTGATAAAGTGGACCAAAGGGAATGGGAAGCCCCTTTTCACGGACAAGCTTCACTTAACTGTTTTACAATGGCCACTATGCGGAGATTGCAAACAGATGTCTTACCCCAGGATAAGCCGACAATCCCTCAATCGGACTTAAACAAACTGGAGGAAGAGGATGTAGAGAGGAAATCTCTCATCAAGAATTTTAAGTGGGGAGACAGCCCCAAGAGAAGAATTGGTAGCGGTCGTTTTGTGACTGATAATTCTGGGAAGAAAAATCATCACTATAGAGCTTCCAGTGGAAGAGACCATACCGGTGCATGGACAAATAGGTCCACACAATTAAAGGTCCATATGTAGCTCTGTTAAGAACATGGACTGATGAAAAAGCAGAGGAAAATATCACATCCTCATACCAATATGTGAATGAGCTGACCACTCGTTTAAAAACTGGCTGGAAACTTGCCAATGAAAATTTGAAACAAGCCAGGAAGAAACATGCTGCTTATTATAACAGGAAGGCAAAAGACAGAGATTTGGCTGTGGGAGAGAAGGTACTGCTTCTTTTGCCCGGAAATCAGAATAAGTTACAAATTGGATGGCAAGGTCCATATACAGTTCTAGAGAAGGTGTCTAAAACCAATTATAAGATAGATAAGAAAGGGAAAGAAAAAATCTATCATGTGAATCTCCTGAAGAAATATTTGGAAAGAGAACATCAGGAAGAGACACACTTGCTAACATTGTCCATTGCAATGGCGATGAAGAAGGAACCACTTTCATCATTTGAATATCCATTACACCCCTGTGAGACAGCGGCACAGGTGAAAATCAGTACACATTTAACGGAAAATCAGAAAGAGAGAGTGCAACAGGTTCTAGATAATCATACAGAGGTGTTAACAGACCGACCGGGGCATACAAACTTATTGGAATATGATATGAAACTGATAGACCCCACACCTGTCTGTATGAAGCCTTATTCGATTCCTTTTGCTAAGGAGAAAGCTTTGAAGGAAGAGATAGACTATTTGTTGAAGGAAGGAATTATTTCACACAGTGAATCTTCGTATAGTTCCAGTGTTGTACTTTTAAGGAAACCCTCTGGAGAACATAGACTCTGTATAGATTACAGGAGACTGAATGCTATTACAGAAGGACAGGTGGATCCATTGCCGGATACAAATCAGTTGTTTGCCAGACTAAATAAAGCTAAGTATTTCTCAAAAGTGGATTTGAGTAAAGGATACTATCAAATTCCAGTAAAGCCTGAGGTTAGACCATATCTAGCTTTTAGTACCTCAGAAGGACACTATGAGTTTAACAGATTGCCATTTGGATTGAAGAATGCACCTAGTGTATTCTCTAGAATGATGAGAAAATTATTGGACCCTCTGAATAACCCATGCATTACAAATTTCATGGATGTTATCCTTATAGCAACAGAAACATTTGAGGAACACATTGACTCTCTGAACATGCTGTTTAATCGACTTAGGGAAGCGAATTTAACAGCCCGACCAACCAAATGTTGCGTTGGATGTAAAGAATTGGAATTTTTGGGACACACAGTTTATCAGGGAAACATGACCCCTGACCCAAAAAATTTAGAGAAACTAAAGAAAGCCCCGAGGCCACAAACCAAGAAAGACGTGAGATCCTTTGTCTCATTATGTGGTTTCTACCAAAAGTATATCAAAAACTTTAATTCCATATGTGCACCGTTAACGGAGTTGACACGTAAAGGACACCCAGATCGAATTACATGGACACCACAATGTGAAATGGCTTACCAAGAATTGAAGGAAAAGCTCACAAGTAAACCTATTTTGAAACTACCTGACTTAAGTCAGGAATTTGTAGTAAGGACTGATGCCAGTAATATTGGGTTAGGTGCAACTCTGCTACAGAAATCAGATGCATTGGATGGGGAACTAAGCCCAGTGGCATATGCTAGCAGAAAGTTGAATAAAGCTGAAACCAACTACTCAACTAGCGAAAAAGAATGTCTTGCAGTAATATGGGCGATAAAGAAATTCAATATTTATCTGTATGGGAAGGCATTTAAGTTGCAAACGGATCACAAACCTTTGTCGTTTCTGGCACAGGCTAGGCACGAGAACTCTCGTTTACTCCGTTGGTCTTTATTGATCCAGCCCTATGAGTTTTGCATAGAGTATATAAGTGGAAAAACAAATCTGGGAGCGGATTTTTTAAGCCGCCATCCGTGTGATGAGAATCACCGTAAGCCCCAGAAATAATAATAAATTTCCCTATGTGTATATAGAATTATAGACTGACATATAACGTCTGTTTTAAGAGGGGAGGATTTGTCGTGAGAAATTCTAATCCACATATATAAATTAAAAGTAAATGTAAAGCCTAACAAATAAATTCTATAAAAGGAAGAAGGATGGTAAAGAACAGTGCTGTCACAATGACAGTACTCGAAATCCCCTTTGTTTTATGCTTCGTCTGCAAATTGTAACGTTTCCACGTTAAATATAAGCCACTGCATAAATACAAGCGTTTCCACAACACATTAAAACGGGTATTGCCTTTCTAAGAAAAACATTGAGAGGCACACTGCGTAATGACCTAAATTAATCCTAACATTAATTATACTACGTTACCAAAACGAACGAACAGATGGACTCAGATAGAAAGAAGGGAGGGCTGAAGGCAGCAACACAAGCAACACTAAACACGCGTCTCGCTATATTAATGCCACCCCTAACACGCGTGTAAGGCCACATGCACTAACTTTATTTCAGACGGACAGTGATAAAAACACTACCCTTCCCAGAGTTAGGTTTTAAAACCTGAAAAACGCTTATTGGGGAAACCTGACATTCTACTGTTTTATGTCCGAAATCCTGACATTAGTCTGACAGTACAGCAGGACAGGTGGCGGTTCTAACATAAAAAATAAAAAAAACAACTACACGACTATCCTAGAAAATACATATTTTGAACGCAGCCACTTAGCTCCATTAAACTTATATATTTGGATTCCTTAAGACTTGCTAACAAAGAATATGTTAAGTGTTACGCAAATAGTCCAGGAATTAATAAATTATAGGCAAAAGAAAATAGTGAGGGTGTCAGACAGCCCCAAAACATCAGAATCGCTCAGTGAAAGAATTTTAAACCACCATTGTACGGAAATAGGCCACAAGTTACATTTGAATTGATTGGATGGAATGATATGTAAGGCTAAACACGATTAGTCGGACTATAAATGCTATCTTTTGTTGTCAAGGGAGACGGAAGTAAGAGTACTTTTTTTCAAACGATTGGGTAGAGATGGCCTGATTGGTTAGGTCGGTTAATATAGTTAATTGATAGCGTTAGTTCGAGACCACTAGTTCAAATAAGCTTGATAAAGCAACAGTGCATTGAAGCCAGCTCATATTTTTGCTAAATAAAAGCCTGGAACATAAGCAGATGGGAATTTGTGCCAGTATTTGTGCCAGAATTCATTGCTAGTCAACGTATCTGTGGTTATTTCCATGAATTGTGGTAGGCTGAAATATTTGATCTCTTTTTAATGAAAATTGAATGTACATTGATAATTTATGTCTGTATATATGTGCAGTTCAGTAGCGAACAAGAGGCAAGGCCTATAATATATATAGTGCTCCAACCTGAACAGAAGGTGTCGGAGAAAAGTAACACTACATGGAATTACCAGATAGTACACTGACACCTACCTTATGATATGGAAGGACTTATAGCTGAAAGTGCAGAGGCGTAGTAACCATTAAGGAGGTTAATACTGGAGTAAACTGCTTCAGAAGAAGATAGCAGTAAAAATAAAGCTCTGAACTCTGTGTTTGTGATGTATTGTGCTCAGTCTAGCCAGATAGCATAAATTAGTTCTGAAGTAGGAGGTACATCCTTCTTGTTTCAGGGACTGTGGTCCTAGTATTGAAGCCGCACCTGGTCTGAGCGTTTGCTGAATCCAGAGGCTGACAGCATACTCTTGGGTCCCTATAGTAACCAGTGAGGTGTCTTCAGAAACAGTGAATAGTCGAGCAGAGGAGTCCTTGCCTGCCGCCATCACGAAAGTTAAGCCCACTGTGGCCAAAAGAGCTCAACACTATGTACCCCTCGTAAATGACACTAACTTAATTAAAGAGGGGCAATTAATTGTTTTAATGTTCGGAACTGAGACCATCTCCAATACTAGTTCCAACATACACAAGCACATGCAGTCATGATGTCTAATAAGAATCTATCTTGAAGAACAAAACCAGTATTACCTCCTATTACCACATCACAACTCACACACATAGAATACTAATATTGTATGTCAATGCAAAGACCACATTTATATCTGTGTACATAATATTTGAAATTACATGTTATTATATTGCCTGGTTCACTGTGTAGTTGAATCAGGATCACTATTGTAGAGAAAATCAATACATATGTACATATCTGAAATTTATCATTGAATCTTTTAAGATAGTCTTCTAGAGTGTTGACTGTTTGTGAGTGTCACAGTATTGTCAAGTGTGGTGGAATAATTAAATTGTTTATCTGTTGTTGTTGTGGTGACTTACACTTCATCATTTGCATAACCCTAGACATATAACGTTGCCAACACAATATTCCAGAATAATTCTGACTGAGATATAAATATGTGGCAGTAAGTAAGGTTATCTGTAAAACACTACACATATTAGATACAGATACCTTCACAGCTGATCTCAGTCAGTACACTAAGTCCCTATAAATATTTATATTATCCCACTTTACCACAACTACCTTCTTTGCCGCGTCCTTCTTCAGCAACGCGGACAGCACTGAGGTAACATCACTGAAATTAGGCAGGAATCTTCTGTAGAAGTTAATCAAGACTAACAAGCTTCTAACTTGTTTCTTAGTACGTGGAATGTCTAAGTTTAAAATTTTGGAGACAGTGAAATCTTCAGGTTTCAAGACTCCACCTCCAACCTTATGCCCGAGAAAAGTGATTTCAGGAAAACCTATTCTCGTTTTCGATGGTCTAGCTGTGATGTTGTGATTACGTAAAGTATCCAAGAGAGTGTGAATCCCGTGGACATGATCACTCCAAGATTGATGGAAGAGACATATGTCATCAATATAGGTGATCAATTCTTCACGGTCTGAGAACAATCTTCTCATCATGCGCACGAAAGTCGCAGGAGCATTAACAATTCCGAAAGACATATAGTTGAATTGAAATAAACCCAACGGAGTAGCAAAAGCTGTGTAAGGTTTAGATCTACAAGACAACGGGACTTGCCAATATCCCTTTGAGAGATCGAATTTTGTGAAAAAGGTAGCAGTTGAAAGTCTCTCAAGAAGAGAATCGAACACGGGAAGAGGTTCCGCGTCTCTAACAGACACTGCGTTGAGTTTCCTAAAATCTATACAAATACGTATAGATTTGTATTTCGTCCTAATTAACACCATAGGAAAGCTATATGGTGAATTGGAAGGTTCTATGATATTTAGGCTAATCATTTGTTTGATCTCATCTTGCACTTGAGATTGCAGATGGATCGGAATCGGGTACGGTTTCAGCTTAATAGGCCTGAAATCCGTCAATATGATGTCATGTTTGATGACATCGGTGTGACCCAGAATATCTGTAAGTACATCA
Organism: Oreohelix idahoensis; assembly: GCA_024509875.1. Lineage (NCBI taxonomy): Eukaryota > Metazoa > Mollusca > Gastropoda > Stylommatophora > Oreohelicidae > Oreohelix > Oreohelix idahoensis. The sequence continues at coordinate 197,536 of JAMPIV010009241.1, forward strand.
GGAAAGAACTGAAGTAGTTCAGATATTTGATCTTTCTGAGTAATATTGAGCGACGGATCAATGGAAACATCTTTCCATGATTCTGTCGCTAGAGAGTGAATATCTGGTAATGATAGGATAGGTTCACCATCATCATCGAATTCAGAAATGTCTTCTTGGATGACAGCCAAAGAAGACCGACGATCAATGGATTCGTCAATAGAATTGAAGATAGGACAAAGATGTGGTGGCCTAGTGTAGAATTGTTGCAACATGATTATGTGAACATTTTTTTCTTTACCTTTCACGCTAACAACATAATCTACATCAGATATTTTTTAAATGATAGTATATGGACCTTGCCATGAAATTAGCAATCTGTTTTCCTTATTCGGAAGCAAAACAAAAGCTTCGTCTCCTGGCCACAGTTGGCGCAGTTTCCTGTTTTTATTGAAAAACAGTCGAGCCTTTGACTTCGCTCTTTCCGAAGACTGCACTGCTATTTTGCATGCGTCAATTATTTTTCGTCTTAGGTTTACGACATATTCGTAAGACCACTGAACTTCCTCGTTCATATTAGTACTGATTAATAGATGCTTTAATATGGCCATTGGGCCTCGTGGCTTTGCACCATAGACGAGTTCAAACGGACTAAATCCGGTGCTAGAATTTTGTATTTCTCGGTACGCAAAGAGAACATCTGGCAGTATCCTGTCCCAGTCCTGCGGATACTTAGCTGTAACCCTATCATGCATCTGCTTTTGTTTCCTATTAAATCGTTTAACTAGCCCTGACGCTTGTGGATGATACAATGAATTAAGTGATCGTTCTATACTGAACATATTCATCACTTTCACCATGGCATCGGAAACAAATTGCGAGCCATTATCCGAATGGATGCTTTCGGTAAACCCCAATCTAGTAAAAACTAAAAATAGAGCGTTCGCTACGTTGTCACTAGAGATGCGCTACAGTGGTATGGCCTCTGGCCAACGTGTACACATATCAATACACGTTAAGACATATTTATGTCCCCTAGCTGAAGTCTTAATAAGACCAATAGGATCAATTGACATTTTTGCGAAAGGACACAATGAAATGTCTGCTGCCTGGATGGGTGCAATGAGATGTGGCCTTTTAGTTGCCACACTCTGGCAAACTAAACAAGTTCGACAAAAGACTTTAACATCTTTTGTGACACCCGACCAAAATAAATGAGAGATAACTCTCTGTTTAGTTCTTGCTATGCCCAAATGACCAGCAGCGTTAATATCATGGGCATGTCGTAACACTAGACTAATGGTCTAAAACATATTGGTACCATGATCTGTTTCTTAATCGAATCTATATCTTGAAAATTTCTTACCAATATCTCATTGTTTAAAGTATACCAATGTTTCATTTTGTTATTGGTACTTACGTTACTTGTCGTAACTAACTTATATAATTTTTGCAAAGAGACATCCTCTTTTTGTTTTTGAATGAATGAGTTTTTATCAACCAACTCAATCTTCATGTCATCCTCTTCATCAGTAGACATAATTTGATCATCAAAATTACCGTGATCAACATTACTGATTACATCATCATCATCACTGACATCATCTATAAGTTTATCATCATTGGTAATTTCTTCCAAGATGTTATCATCACCCATATGATTCAAAACTTCCTTACGAGCTTGAGCTCTAGTCGTAACAGTATTAGCTGATATGAGATGCTCTTTTTCCCATTTCTCTATGTCTTGTTGAGAACATTCTCGGATCCCAGGGATGTTTCCAAGTTGAATCCCAGCAATAGGGCTGTTCAACAAACAAGCGAACGGGCTGATCACCCGTTTGCCAGTCACTTCGATTACGGAAACAACAGCAAATGGATTGATTTGCCGTTGCCCTAAAGACGCCAATAGGCGTGATGGGAAACAATGGCAAAGAAAACCTATCTGCTGTTGCCCTAAGACGCCACTAGGCGTAATGGCCACTGACTGCTTTGACGGTCGGTGGCTAAGGACGGAAGAAGAGAAGAGAAGAACAAACAAGCGAGCACTCTACCTGTAAAATAAGGTGTATCTAAGAACACCTCTGCAGTGGGGTAGTGTTCAATTGTTCCCCCAAAAGTGACACATTTAACTTCCATTCCAGTATAGTTTGATTGATCCACCATCGACCTACGAATCCCAATCGTGGTCGCGCCCGTGTCACGTAATAAAGTAGTAAGTTTATTGTTGACAAAACCTTTATTTAACACTAAAGATCCTGTTGTAGCAACAGACGACATCACTGAAAGAGAGTGTCCGCATAAAAGCTGGGCACGCTTTGTGGCTGAAACAAAGAACTGCATTGAGTACAATTAGTACTGTTTGCTACATCGACACTGCATGAATTTGCACATGCAATGGGCATGTTATTTTGGTTTGAGTTATCAGTATTAATATCCATGATAGCATTACCATGTTCTGGGTGTCTTGACTGTCTATAACTATTGTTATGACAAACACTTCTATTATTAGGGTTGTTATCATTACTCCTATGAAATGATCTATTACCCCTGTTAGATTTAGGACTATAATTTCCTCTTCTCTGGTAATCATTTTGTCTATATGATTGTTATCATTGTTATTGTTGTCCCACCTTTGAGGCTGTTGAGATCTCTTGTTAAAGTTATACCTGCCTCTATTATTTCCATACTGAAAATTTGGATTAAATTTACAGTTTCTGTCTATACTTTTAGATCTCTGCTTAGCGTTGTTAACATTAGTAACTCTGGCTGAAGCAGCAGGCAGAGAATCTCTAAAGTTATCTCTACTGAGATTCTTGTTTGGGTGTGCAACCTAGTATTGTCTACCTAAGATTTCACAAACAGATAGTTTGTCAGGTTTTCTTTCCTGCAAAAAGGCTAGGATATCTCCACTGATGGAAGACAAAACCTAATTTCTTAGGATTAAATCAGATAATCCTTCAAAATTGTTCTCTATTTTTTAGAGATCAATCCATCTAGAGAAATTCATTTTAATTGTTGAAATGAATTCAGTGAAATCCTTACCAGAATCAGGTATTAGTGATTTAAATTTTTGTCTATAGCCTTCTTCATCTAATTGGTATTTCTTTAACAACAGTATTTTAACTGGATCACAGCTCTTTCTGGATTCATCATCCATAGTACACACTGATGTACAGGCATCACCAACCAATAAATTCATGAGCCTACTAGGTCATGTAACTTTGTCAATATCATGTTCAGTGCAAAAAGTTTCAAATCTTCTTAAAAAGCACTGTATGTCATCAATGGAAGGGTTAAATTTAGGTAAAGTTACCTTAACATGTTTATTATGATTTCTCCTGTCCTCGTCCATATTTCTGATATTGACTTGAGGTTGTTGCAACCTTAATTTTTCAAGTTCAATTTCAGCTAACCTGATTTCTTGAGCTTGTTTCAATCTCTCAAGTTCTTGAGCTTGCTTTAGCTCGGCTTGAGCATAGGCTAATTTTTTTCTTTTTCAAGCTCTTGAGCTCTTTTTTCTTTTTCTGATTCTTCCTGTCTTCTCTCTTTCTCTTCTTGTCTTTTGATTTCCTTGTCAATATATTCTTGCAAGGCAAGTCCCTCCAGACCACAATCTTTTCCAACCTTTACTAAATCTTTCAAGGTTGACATGTTTTACTCTTAATGTGCTTTCTTAATAGCAACAAATAAGGTAAATATATATATTATTATTGCTTTCTGAGTAATATTCAATTACTTATATCACCACTTCAAATTCAATCACTAGATGAATTTATATAGATAAGATGCAGATGTTAAATAATGGAGCATTTTAAAAAATGTTACGAACAGTAGACGAAATAACAGCAATCAGAGCCAAAAAGAAGAAAATTCAAATGTGAATAACCAAGGCAGAAATGACATGAATTTAAATTGCAAAAATATGGCCCTATAAACAGATATGACAAGACATGACGATTTTTTTATCACAACATGAATAATATGTATGACATAAATGATAGTTAGATGAGAAGAACGATTTTACAAACAACAATTCGAGCACAAATAAGGAAAAATTAACAACAGTTGACTGGACTACAAATACAAATAGTACAGTGAACAAGACTATACAACTAACGATCACAGACTATGATCACTTCAGTAACAGCAGATTCACTCAGCATTTTAAAACCGGCCACGCTACATGAAATGATCACCTACCAAACCCTAAGGACACGCTTATGATTTCATCGACCTGTAGGAACTGGTATAAATGGAATCATAAGTCCCAACCTACCGCCCACGGACTAACTACAATATGACATTCATAGACATACAACAAATAGCTGAAGAATTGGCGGCAAACAAGATACTGTATGTCACAATATGTACGACTCTAATAAATGTGACTATCTTATGCCTGACCCAAAATCCTCCTAGTTCCACGGCTGTTCCTAGCAGCACAGATGCAACAGGAATGACGACCTCTCACTGGGCCTAGAAGCAGAAAGCAGCTGACTCGATCCAAAATCCACTTGATTGCTCGAAGTCATAAAAATTCGCTATCTTCGGCAGAAAATAGATGCAACCTTGCGTCTATAGATGCAGTTGTAATTAATTGAAAGCTTGCTCTTTGGAAACTTGCATGACAAAGAACTGTAGTGTAGAACATAATTTCCTCTAGACTTCCCAGCAGACGATAGACGCGCCATTTTGAAAATCTTGGTCGGCGTACAATCTTTGAGGCAAAGGTCGGCTGTTAAATGTCCTGGTTATGCCGTTTTTAGGTCTCAAATTCCATATTGGTACGGTTTGGCTTCTCCATAATGTTGCGGGTTCATTATTTCTTAGAGTATTTGAGTTCAAAGGCGTCTAGTGTTATTGCACTACAGTCCATTCAACAGAGTTTAGTGGATGGTAAGGCACAATTTTGAACAATATAAAACTTAATAATGCCTAGTTGACGTTTCCACATACGAATACTTTAATCACGTTACTAGGCTCCTCAGTTAAGGCCTCAACGAATGAGACAACGGCATTCATTAGCCAGTCTATACATAAGTCTAACGTCTGTAGACTATCCCACATCCTTTCAGCGCTGACATGTCCTTATGAATAAAGATCAGACTAGGCTCTAACAATTAGACTACCATAGCTGAAATACACAGATAAATCACTACTTAAAGTACATAATCAGGAGCACTTCAGAAAACACAGCCTTCTCCCACGGAGACACAGTCCAAAGAGACCGCTAACTAGATCGTATGTTCGGCCGAAGCCCGCGAAGCCACGTCTGCCAAGAAACCTGCAGACAAATGTGCCGTACTTCCTGTGTTGTCGTAGAAACGAATATAAACACGAAAGTCAGCTCACAACAAGCTTGAGAACGACCGATAATGGTGTTATGAATTTAGTCATAACAATGGGCTCAGGGCTGCTCACATTGAGCGTCATGACCTCTGACTTCTTTAAATTGAAGTTCAAGCCCATCTGCTGGCTTAACGTATTAAGCCTATCCGTTTTTTCCTGGATGTGTTGATGTGAATGTGCTAGTAGTGCATGTCATCTGCATATTCCAGATCTTCCAATGTAGAAAATGTAGTCCATCTTATTCCTCTTGGACTTCCCTCTGTTGTCTTGCGCATCACCCAATCTATGACTGTTAAATATAGAGTGGTTGATAAGGGGCATCCCTGTCGTACTCCTGTCTTTACCTCAAAGGTTAGGTTGCTCTGCCCAACACTACACGTAAAGTTGGCATAGAGGCGTTTTATGATTGACACTATGCAGCTTGGAATTCCATAAGCCCTCAGTATTTTCCATAAACTGTCCCTATGTATGCTGTCAAAAGCCTTTTCAAAATCAACGAAATTAATGTACAGCTGTCTTTGCCATTCTGAGCACTGCTCTATAATGTTCCTGAGAGTGAATATGTGATCTACACATCTTCTGATCTTTCTAAATCCTGCTTGTTCTTTCCTCGGTTTGTGGTCTACTGCTTTTGAAATTCTCTGTATAATTATCCTGCCTAGTATTTTGCTGGAAACTGAGAGAAGAGTTATTCCTCTCCAATTATTGCAGTCTACAAAATCTCCCGTCTTGGGAAATTTGACAATTATTCCTTTGTTTCACTCTGATGGTGTTGTCCCCGTTTTCCAGACTTGTGCAAATAGTGGTTCTAATAGTTCTGCTGCTAGCTCAGGGCCTGTCTTAAAAAGCTCTGCATTTAAGTTATCAATGTCATGAGCTTTTCCGTTCTTTAACCCTTTGATTGCTGTGATGATTTCTTCTTTTCGTGGAATATCTGTATTTACATCTAGATCGTTTTCAGCCTCAGGAACATTCAATTGTGTCTCTGGTGGTTCCTTGTTCAGAGTTTCTCTGAAGTGCTCTGCCCATCTTGTTTCCTGTCCCTCTGCTGTCGTGATGAGATTTCCTTGCTTATCTCTTACTAATGTAATATTGTTTGCACCTCGTTTTCCGCTGATGAATTTAGTTATTTTGTATACTGTGCTTTGTTCATTTCTCAGTGCTGCCTCTTCTGCCCGTCTTGCAAGATCGTCTAGAAAATTCCTTTTGTTGGCTCGGGTTTGGCGTTTAACTTCCTTGTCCAGCTGACTGTACTGTTCGCTATATAGTTGCTTTAACCTGGGGGACTTCGCTTCTGTTTTTTTTCTTTTCATTTCCTTTCTCAGTGTTATGGTGTTTAATGTTTCTGGTGTTATCCAGTCTTGCTTCTTCCTTTCCTGGAATCCCAAGCAGGATTTGCTGCTTTCCTTATATATTGTTGAAATGGTGTTGAATTTCTGGTCTATATCATCAGTCAATGTCTTTTCTTGACTTTTGGCAAATTGATATCGTTTCTTTATGTCAGCCGCAAAAGCTTTTCTGGTAAGGGGGTCCTTCAATTTGCTGATGTCAAACCTTTTCTGTGTAGTTACAGTTGGTCCAGCCCTTCTTAGTTTCACTTTCAGTTTTGCTACTACTAAATGGTGATCACTTCCCACATCTTACCTTCAGATCTTGTAATGCATGTCTCCATCTACCGATAATCACGATGTTGTCTATCTGGTTTTTGTCCCGACCATTTGGGGATTCCCATATTAATTTGGGAATTTCTTTGTGTGGGAAAAGTGTTCCTCCAATGACCAGGTTTGTTAATACTACAGAAACTTATTAATTTATCCCCATTTTTGTTTGCTAGTCCGCTGCCGCATTTCCCCATTACTCTTTCATTATATGTAATGTGTGTACCAGCTTTCGCATTGAGGTCTCCCATTACTATAATAAGATCATATCTAGTTGTGTCTTCCATTTCTTTCTGCAGTTGTTGATAGAATTCATCCTTAACCTCTTCATCGCTGTCATTTGTTGGTGCGTAGCATTGTAATACTGGTGAATCTACCTCTCAATCTTAATCTTATCAGTCTGTTGTTGATGGGTTTCCATTCCAGTAATGTCCTTTCTATTCCTTTCTGTAGAATAATTGGCTACACCTTCATTGTGCTGTCCATCCTCTTTTACAGAGTAAATTACTGTTTCTCCTGTTGCTGTTTTAACTTTTCCTGCCCCTGTCCATCTGCTTTTGCTTATCCCTAGAATGTGTAACCTACAGTTTCTCATTTCTGCCGTGACCTGTTTTAGTTTACCCGTCTCATTCATTGTCCTGACATTCCAAAATCCTATTCTTGTATCATGTTTTGCGGTCAGGACGTCGGTTCTCATGTCAGTGGCTTCTTTTCGGCTGTCACCACTGACAGTCATAAGAGCCTCAGACTCCAGATGTCCGTCTCGCAGCAAAGTTTGTTTATTCGTTGTTGTTTCCGTAACTTCAATTTTTTTTTACATAGATAGGGGTGTCAACCCTATGCTAACACCCCCAACCTGGAGGACCAGGGTGTCTGCTTTAGTCTGACCCCTGCCCGCGCAAACTTGTCCAGCTTGGTAGAACCTTCCAGGAGTAAAACTCCCGCTGGCATAGCCCTGGGGGTAATCAGGGTACACAAGCCGCCATACCTCGACAAGGTATTGACACCGGTGATGGCAGTGATTACAGTCTAAATCTCATTAAATTGTGTTCTATTACTTCAAAATGGGAAAAAAAGGTAAGAAATCAAAGCAACTTTCTGCCGCTACAGCACGTCGAAAGTGTATAATTTCCAGCAAAGTTACGACCGAATCAGTAGTGAATGATAACCAACCTGATGTAGGCATCAACGTATATCTGCATATCAGTATCCGATAGGCCTACAGTTCAAATTGCTGATCCAAAAGTGCCTTTCACTGCTGACCCAAATCGATCTGATATAACAATGAACTTGAGTGCGAGCAAGAATGGTTTATCTTATAACACTTTCTGTGCTCAACCTAAACCTATGTACAGAACCATTGTAGACATTTCTTTTATCAACAATGTTCTCACCAATGTGTGTTGCAACATGTGCAAGCCGAGCACATTGCACAAAAGATATGACAACACTAAGTAAAAGGGTTTCTCCCTCTTCCACACACACACACACACATATATATATATATATATATATATATATATATATATATATATATATATATATATATATATATATATATATATATAATTTTTTAAAATATGTTTTTATATATTTTGTCATTCAAATATAAAGTATTCTTTTTAATAATTAGAAATAGAATTTTAAACATACCATATAAGCTCCTGATCAGTTGTGTTAATTGTCAGTCACAACATGTGTGTGCAATTTGATAAACTTTGTTCGACAGGGAACAAATGATATTTACTCTTGAAAATTGGTGAAAAATTCAATTTAGCGGATCTTTTTGGGCTCCCATGGTAACCACATAATTTTTTAACAAAATAACCTGTGGAATTTGGTTCTTGTGCATACACTGTATCCTTTGAATATATAAAAAGTGTGAAAATATCATTAGAACAAAAGTTAGTTTTCACTGTAGTGAACTAAACGCATAAATAGTCCCAGATTCCATAAGGAGCAGGGAGGGAAAGATGAAAGAAATGATGTACATTCAAATTATAATATTTACGGTTTCAAACCAGTGTAAATGTCGATGTAAACATATTCACTTTAAAATTAATGGAAGTGTCCAACTTTTCATTCAGTGTAAATGTAAATGCAAACATATTCAGTTTATATTGTGAACACTTTTCACAATATAAATTGAACATGTTTGCATTTACATTTCTTCTTTCTTTGATCCTTAGCCGCCGACTGTCAAGGCAGTCAGTGGCCATCACGCCTAGTGGCGTCTTGTAACTCAACAACAACAAATTGATTCCACTTTGCTCGGTCGGCGGCCATCCTTCGTACAGTGCCTCAACTCTGGTTCATTCTTTGCTTATCAGCCTCCACAGTCCTCTGCCAAGTTGTTTTTGGTCGGCCTCTCTTTCGTTTTCCTTCAGGGGTCCAAAGCATAGCTGTTCTTGTGATGGCATCGGGGTCTCTTCTGAGGACATGGCCAACCCAGCTCCAGCGTCTGCCAGCTATGATGGTGTGCATGTCCTCTTGCTTGCTCCTAGTAAGCAGATCTTGGTTGGTGATGGTATTCGGCCAAAAGATTCGGTGAATTTTTCTTAGGCATGTTGTGTGAAAAGAGGATAATATCGACATTTCCTTCTCTGTAACTCTCCAGCATTCCGCACCATAGAGAAGCACAGAAAGCACACAGCTCTGATATAATCTTAATTTTGTGCTTGTGCTGTATTGAGAGGATTTCCAGATGTTGTTTAGGCTAAAAAAGGCTGTTCTTGCCTTATTCATTCTGATGTTGATGTCTTTGCCTGCCTCGCCGTCTGGTGTTACTATGCATCCTAGGTATGTGAAGGTGTCTGTCTGTACCAATTGCTGATTCCTTACTGATATGGGTTCAGGACGTGAGGACGGGGGTTGCACCACGGGGAAGGGGTTGCTCTTGTGTTGTCTGGGGAAGCACAGAGGACGCTCGTTGGGTGGGAGGCCGCTGGACCCAGGGTGATGACAGCTACTTTTGAAACAGCTAAAGGGAGAATAAATGTAAATGTCATTTAATGTTGTGCACCAACTGGTGACAGGGGGGAGTCTGTGAAGGAAGCATTTTATGCTAGACTACAGGAAATTGTGGAGAAAGTAAAGGGAAGAGACATCGCTGTTTTGATGGGTGACATGGGTGCAAGGATTGGTGCGTTCAACGCCGGCTTTGAAGGGGTCATGGGAAAGCGGGGGCTAGGAGTGGTGAATGAGGGTGGGGAACTTTTCTCAGGCTTCTGTGCTTTGGGTAAACTGACTGTGGGAGGGGGCATGTTTCCACGTAAGAGAGTGCATGGGGCAACACGGATGTCGCCAGACCGTGGGGCTGAGGGTCAGATTGATCATATGTGCATTGACAGGAGGTTTGGATCATCATTGCAGGATGTGGGGGTATGGGGAGGAGCGGGTGTGGCATCGGATCACAACCTTCTGATGGCCAGGGTGGAAATGAAACTCGAGAGATATGCGGCAGTGTAAAGTTATAGACAAGTTCAATGTTGGACTTCTGGGGTATCGGGAAACAAGAGACAAATTTGCGGTCACAATATCCAACAAATTCCATTTGCTCCAACAGCTGGAAGATGTGGAGAATACAGAGGACTATTGGCAGCAAATCAAAACGGTATGGAGTGAGACATGTGAAAAGATACTGTGGAGGGGGGAAGCAACAGCAGATGGCATGGATGACAATGGAGACCATCAGTGGGATAAGGGACGGGAAAAACGGGCGGGCAGATTTAGACACAAGCAGGGCTGGAGGTTCCGGGGCCAGGGCACGGGAAGTGTGCACAGAAGCATACTGAGAAGTTGGTAGAAGTGTCTGAAGAGACGAGGGGAAGTGTATCGGGGAGTTGGCGGGGGATGCTGCAGCCAGGGGAAACGTGAGAGAACTGTGTGACAGCACATGGAGGCTGACAGGGAGGTGCAGGCAGACAAGTTGCCTCATGAAAGACATGAGTGGAAGGTTGCTCGGCGGTGTACGGGAGCGGATGAGGAGATGGACGGAATATTTTGAGGAACTTCGCGGTGGGCCGGCTCCACGGGACCCCCCGGGCGTCCGGCCGGTGGAGCGGGAGCTGCAGATTGGTGGTGAAAGACCGGCGAGGGAAGAGATAGAGAGGGCCATGGGGCTTCTGGGGAATGGAGGGGCGTCTGGACCGGATGGCATTCCAGCGGAGGCCATCGGGGCGGGTGTCGACGCGGCTGCAGAGATGTTGTATACATTGCTTGGTGGGGTCTAGAAAGGGGAGGGGATGCCGGCGGAGTGGAAGGTGGAATATTTGGTTGGGTTGCCTGGGAGGGGAAATTAGCGGGAGTGCACAGATTGTAGAGGAATGGTGTTGCTATCAGTGTCGAGAGAAGTGTTGGATAGGATTGTCATTGAGAGATTGATAGAGTCCATGGACAGGAGGCTGAGAGAAGAACGGACGAATTTTCGACGGGACAGATCCTGTGCAGGCCATGTGGCCACTTTGAGAGTAGTAGCTGAATGGGGTCTGGAATGGAGTTCGCCATTGTACATCAGATTTGTGGACTGCGAGAGGGCATTTGACAGTGTGAACAGAGGGTCACTTTGGAGATTGATGAGGTGTTGTGGAGTTCCCCTCTGGATCTTCCTCTTCTTCTTTGATCCTTAGCCGCCGACCGTCAAAGCAGTCAGTGGCCATCACGCCTAGTGGCGTCTTGTAGGGCAACAACAAATTGATTGCACTTTGCTCGGTCGGTGGCCATCCTTCGTACAGTGCCCAAACTCTGGTTCATTCTTTGCATCTCAGCCTCCACAGTCCTCCGCCAGGTTGTTTTTGGTCGGCCTCTCTTTCGTTTTCCGTAAGGGGTCCAATGCATAGCTGTTCTTGTGATGGCATCGGGGTCTCTTCTGAGGACATAGCCAACCCAGCTCCAGCGTCTGCCAGCTATGATGGTGTGCATGTCCTCTTGCTTGCTCCGAGTAAGCAGATCTTGGTTGGTGATGGTATTTGGCCAAAAGACTCGGTGAATTTTCATTAGGCATGTTGTGTGAAAAGAGGATAATTTTGACATTTCCTTCCCTGTAACTCTCCAGCATTCCACACCATAAAGAAGCACAGAAAGCACACAGCTCTGATATAATCTTAATTTTGTGCTTGTGCTGTATTGAGAGGACTTCCAGATGTTGTTTAGGCTAAAAAAAGGCTGTTCTTGCCTTATTCATTCTGATGTTGATGTCTTTGCCTGCCCCGCCATCTGGTGTTACTATGCATCCTAGGTATGTGAAGGTGTCTGTCTGTACCAGCTGCTGATTTCTTACTGATATGGGATCATTAATGGGGATCATTAATTTAATAAATAGAGCATGTGAAGACATGGCGTGCAGAGTTCTTCATGAGGGACAGCTTACAGAACCATTTGGGATAAGGGCAGGAGTGCGACAGGGATGCCTCTTGTCTCCATTTCTTTTCTTATTATCAATAGACTGGGTTATGAGAACATCGGCAGCACACAGCGGAGGTGGAGTCCAGTGGACTCTGACTGGGCAGCTGAATGGCCTGGATTTTGCTGATGACTTGACTCTTCTGTCCCATAACCGTAATCAGATGCAGGACAAATTGAAAACACTTGATGAGAGATCACAGCAATTGGGTCTGAAAATACATAGGGAAAAGACAAAGATAGTGAGAGTAAATGCAGGTAATGAAAACAGGGTTGAACTTGAAGAAGCACCAATACAAGATGTAGAATCGTACACATATCTTGGCAGCGGTATAGACAAAGTTGGAGGGATGGACAGTGATATTAAGATAAAAATGCAGAGGGCAAGAGGGGCTTTCATTGCATTGGGAGATGTGTGGAGATCAGGAGAGGTTAGATCCAATGCAAAAATGGGAGTCTTCAGCTCGGATGTGAAGTGGGTCCTGTTGTGTGGCTCTGGGACATGGAGGGCGGCAGGGATGGCAAAAAGAAAGCTACAGACTTTCATAAATGGGTGCTTGCGTGGAATAGAGGGATTGAAATGGTATGACAGGGTTACCAATGTGGAACTGATGACAAGAACTAGACAAGTGCCAGTGGAACAAGAGATGAGAAGAAGACGATGGCGATGGATAGGACACACACTGAGGAAACCTGTTGACAGCATTACAAGGCAGTCCTTGTTCTGGAAACCCAGGGCAAGAGAGGCAGAGGTAGACCAAGAGGCACATAAACAGGAGAGCTGGAAATGGAGGTGAGAATGGTGGGGAGAGCATGGGGGAACTTGGGATGATGGCACGTGACAGGAGGACTTGGCATGTGTTTCTTGAACGCCTATGGTCCTTTGGGAGTGGAGGGTTATGAATGACATCGAGGGTAAATTCTGAGGTAGACGGGATGGTTTAATAGGAGGAGGGGACTGACAACTAATTATCAGAAAAACGCGATACTCAGGAGAGCATTTTGTTTCTATTTCTATTACCATAGTTGTCGGTAGTACCAGTTGAAGGGTACTATCTCTGGAACAAGAAGGGAACAGTGATCCGAGGTTTAAGACGAGAGACCGACTTTTGTAGACACTCCCTGACACTGCTGGGAACGTGCTACGCCCTACATCCTTGACCAGCGATGAGCATTATTAGTGATCAGTCTACCAGGAACCAAACTATTAGAAGGTCCAGAACAATCACTGACAGCTAAGTAGTTCTATAAGCTGCCACGTGACTTCTTAACTAAACATTCTACCATCCTCCAAGGATGAACATTTTCTTTTAAGCTATTCAATTTTTTAAACTCTTAAAATTGAAGTGATTATTAAATTGTGTTATTTGTAATTATACAAATTTAACTTTGATTTAATCATTTTGAGTGTATAGCATGTTTGTCTCAGTCAATTTACTAAATAAACACAATAAAATGAATACTAAAGTCATTTTGTGATATATGTCATAAAAAATTTACAAAAGAAAGATGGACATAGGATAAGTTACCCCATCCTGTAAAAAGTTTAAAATCTCAAGCACCAAGCAATCATTCTTAAATCTGAAAAAAAGGATAAAGGGTTGCTGACCTGAAAGGTTGCTAATTCCATTAACTCCTGAAAAAGAAATATTTTTCTTAAGGTCAAGAGCATACTTCATTATTAAAAGAACAAAACACAATGTCAATGCCTGGAATAATAAATCCAGATCTGATCTATGTACAACTACAGATCTCTTTCCCTTGACAATAACATTGGGCTGCTAAGATTAAATGCAAATTAAAAGTCAGCAAAACAACAAAGTATACACTCAGTGACATTTGATGAAATGTTAGCTTCATTTTAACACATCAAATTATAATAAAAACATGTCAAACATAAACAACATAATCAGACATGCTCTCATGCTTAGGGAACAAACATAACCAAACATGTTCTAATTTTTTTGGAATACACATGTCCAACATAACCAGACATGCTCTCATATTTAGGTGGAAAACTTGTCAAACAAAACACAAATAAATCAGAACATGCTCTCATATTTAGAGAGAAAACATGACAAACACGACTAACCAACATGGTCAGATAGTCTCATGTGTAGAGAAGAAAATTCTTCAAGTCAACTATGAAAAGTTGACTACTTATACAACAGAAATGTGAAGGGCATGCTGGTAAAAAGGAACCCGTTACACGCCCATTGAGGCATATTGGGAATATGCTGTTAGGCCCATATCATCTTGACCGTCGGCACACACGGGGTGATGTGGTCGGCATCACGCTGGCCGCCTTAACCTTCCCAGAGTTGCTCTGATATGCTGGTTTAGATAAAGGTTATTCACAGAAGTAATACATTTTAACAAATTACATTCAGTTTCAAAATTTAACAAAATAAATGTCATGTGAACATCAACTTGTTGGACAGTTTTAATCTTGATTCTAACAAGTGTTGTAAACAAAGTACTTCAGTGAATACAAATGTATGAATCAATGTTTTTTAATCACAAAATGCACCAACCATGTAAGAATATTCTCTAGTGTGTATTTTTTCTGCACTTCAAAACTAACAGACTATGTAACCTATACAACACATACATCACACATGTAAAGTTACTTCTATAAGTGTATTCTTGTGTGTGTTCTTAAACTTTAACAGCTAATAAACCTTAAATCATAATGAACACATTTGTTAAGATTCTCTCCTGTATGTATTTTTGTGTGTATTCTGAGACAAGCACAATCAGTAAACCCTTATACAGCAAACATCACACTTGAAAGGCTTCTCTCCAGTATGTACTTTACTTTGCCATTTCACATTAGCAAACTTTGTAAACCTTACACCACATATATTGCACTAAAAAACTTCTCGTGTGAATGTTATTTATAGTGTCTTTTTAGATAAGAACACCAATCAAACCTCACACAACAAATGTCACACTTGTAATGCTTCTCCTTTGTACATCTTATTGTATATTCTTTCAACTAAAAGACTGTGTAATCCCTACTCCACAAACATCACACTTGTAAGGCTTCTCTCCAGTATGTTCTATTTTATGCACTTTAAGACCAGAAGACTGTGTAAACCCTACTCCACAAACATCACACCTGTAAGGCTTCTGTCCAGTATGTATTCTTTTGTATTTCTTTAGGTAAGAGGACTGTGCTAACTCTACCCCACAAAACATCACACTTGTAAGGCTTCTCTCCAGCATGTATTCGTTTGTGTTGCTTCAGGTTAGAAAACCATGCAAACTGTATTCCACAAACATCACATTTGTAAGCCTTCTCTCAAGTATGTTTTATTTTGTGTTTTGTGAGATTAGATGATTGTGTAAACATTACACCACAAACATCACACATGTAAGGCTTCTCTCCAGCATGTATTCTTTTGTGTTCCTTGAGGTTAGAAAACTGTCTAAACCATACTCCACAAACATCAAACTTGTAATGCTTCTCTCCAGTATGTTTTATTTTCTGTTTCTTGAGATTAGAAGATTGTGTAAACATTACAGTCACCAGAGACATCACACTTGTAAGGCTTGTCTCCAGTATGTATTCTTTTGTGTGTCTTTAGTCTAAATGGATGTGTAAATTCTACTCCATAAACATCACATTTGTACGGCTTCTCTCCAGTATGTATTCTTTTGCATTCCATCAGGTTAGAAAACTGTAAATCCTACTCCACAAATATCACACTTGCAAGGCTTCTTTCCAGTATGTATTCTTTTGTGTTCTTTCAGATTAGAAGATTGTTTAAATCATACTCCACAAACATAACATTTGTAAGGCTTCTCTCTGGTATGTATTCTTTTGTGTTGTATCAGACAAACCACTTCAATTATACTACTGGACAAAAGTTAAGGGCCACCATTCAGTTTAGACAAGGTTTATATAATTCTTCGTGAGCAGGATCGATTTTCCAAATGTCTGGTAGCTTGAAATCTCTCAAGAAGTCTCTGAATGGTAGAGTGGGACACTGCTAAACGTCTTGCAACTTGACGAACAGAATGACCATCCAGAATCCATGCCATGGCTCGACCACGGTCTACAGTGCTGAGACTTCTCCTTGGTGGCATGGCTAATGCAGTGATCATTTCGACCACTGTCATACTGATTTATTGCATACCAACGGTGAACACTCTTTACCGATGATCATTTTCCACGTGCATTCAAATTCAACTCACTTTTTCACCTTTTGAACTAGTGAGGCGTGTTGCAAATACCATGACTTTTTGCAGCAACAATGGCAATTTTCACGTGCAGGTTAAAGTGACCCAGTTTTTGGACATTTAAAAAAAATTAACCTAGTGCACACAGAAATGTATACACATTTCTCTGAGCTCAGTTTTAATGACATTTTCACTTGTCTTTACAGTTTGCCAATCAATTATATAAACTTTGTCTAAACTGAATGGTGGCCCTTAACTTTTGCCCAGTAGTATATCTCGGAGCTATTATAGACCGAAAGGGAGGCATCAATGAATAGTTGGCCTATTAAAAAGCAGCAGCTGGGAGACTTTTTCAGGCCATAAATCGAGGATTCCTCAGCAAGAGAGAGGTTGGTAAGAAAACAAAGATGGCTGTATACCGCTCCACCTATGTCCCAGTCTTAACATATGGATGCAAGTCATGGGCAATGACTACATCCCACAAAAGCCAGATCCAAACCTCAGAAATGAGGTATCTGAGGAATGTGGTTGAAGTAACAAGATGAGACATGGTCCACAACCAGACGATACATCAAGGCCTAAAATCCCACCCCCTGCAGACCCAAGTAGAACAGCCACAACTAAGATGGTTTGGCCATGTCTGCAGAATGGGAGATCGGCTACCACGACAAGCATGGGAAACAAAGAGCCAGGGATCCAGACCCCCAGGATGACCCAGAGTCCGCTGGGAGGACAACATTAGACAATCTTTGAAGGACCAAGGACTAGAATGGAACCAGGCCAGGAAGAAGGCAGCCGATAGCATAGTCTGGCGCTCTCTCTTCTATACCTCTACACCTCACGGTAGAAGAGGAATGACTAAGTAAGTAAGTTGTATCAGACCAGACGATTGAGTAAACAAAACTCCTCAAACATCACACTTGTAATGCTTCTCTCCAGTATGTATTCTTTTGTGTTCCTTCAGGGTAGAAAACTGTGTAAACTCTACAACTTCACACTTGTAAGACTTCTCTCACGTATGTGTTATTTTATGTGCTCTCAGATACAAAGAATGTGTAAACCCTACTCAACAAACATCACATTTGTAAGGCTTCTCTCCAGTATGTGTTGTTTTATGCACTTTTAGATCAGAATAATGCATAAACCATAGCAGATACAATTCAGGTTTTGTGTTCCTTTCAGGTTAGAAGACCATGTAAACTCTACTACCCAAACATCACACTAGTAAGGCTTCTCTCCAGTATGTATCCTTTTGAGTTTCTTTACACTAGATCAGTGTTTCTCAACCCTAATAGTAACAATGCCCCCTTTTGATAACTAATATTTTAAAAAGCCCCCTACACCCTTTTAAAACCCCCTTGCTCTTTAATGTGTATACACAAACACACATACATATATTCCACCATACTTTTAAAAAAGCAATGCAGGTAATGAGTTATCTTTTCTGATAATATAAAGAAAAAGAGAAAGCACATTTATAAAAGCATAGTTATATTAAATATGTGTTTAAGTACAGATTTACACAAGTTCATTATCCTTGAATTACTAATTGGTGGAACAAATGATACAAAATTAGTTCTTAAAACACTAACTCTATCATAATCATATCATTTTAATAGCACCAGAATGACTGCATATATATCTTCAAATCTGAATATTTAAGTCTCTCCTTATGCAACTACTTTAAACGTGAAAAGATTGGAAAAATTATTAGTTGATAATAATAATTATATAAAAAATTCACTTACTAATGAAGCTTAATGAGATCCTTGTGCTTGGTGTGACTCAGCAAGTTTTGTAACATTTGGTTCTAAGTTTGTTAAAAGAAGTCTCAAATTGCCTCTGTTACAAATCTGCAGTCAGTTTTGTTGCTTTTGTAGTAGCAACACTACTGCACTGAACCCCTTCTCCACCAAATACCACGTTGGGAATGCTGTAATTAGCAATTTAGTTTCACGCCAAAGAACGGGATACCCAAGCCTCTGTTGGATCCAACATTTTTCGTAATGTGTGTGACTGAATCGTGCTTTTGCCTCAAAGTCATTTTGTAGCTCAATTAATTCTTCTTGTAAATGTTGACTAACTTGTTCCACATCTGATTAAAACAGATTAATCACACAATCTGGCATTATTAGTTCCTGCAAGTCTTTAAACCTTATGCTCATATCATTTTTAATAGCGTCCAAATGACTGCAATAAACCTCTAAATCTGAATCTTTAAGCCTGTCCCCACCTAACTGCAGTAAACATGGAAAATGAGAAAGTTCTTGGCAACTAAGATTATTTTAATATAATTTCAATTTGGTGATGAAGTATGTTTTCTTTTGAGTTCTTTCAGACTAGAAGACTGTGTAAATCATACTCCACAAACATCACACTTGTAAGACTTCTCTCAAGTATGTGTTATTTTATGTGCTCTTAGAAATGAAGAATGTGTAAACCCTACTCAACAAACATCACATGTGTAAGGCTTCTCTCCAGTATGTGTTGTTTTATGCACTTTCAGACCAGAAGAATGCATAAACTCTTGTAGATACAATTCAGATTTTGTGTTCCTTTCAGAATAGAAGACCATGTAAACTCTACTACACAAACATCCCACTAGTAAGGCTTCTCCCCTGTCTGTATCCTTTTGTGTTTCATTACACTAGATGAATGTGTAAACTCTACACCACAAACATCACATTTGTAAGGCTTCTCTTCAGAATGTTTTATTTTGTGTTTCTTGAGATTAGAAGAGTGTGTAAACATTACACCACAAACATCACACTTGTAAGGCTTTTCTCCAGTATGTATTTGTTTCTTTAGACTAAATGAATGTGTAAATTTGACTGTGTAAACCTTCCTCCACAAACATCACACTTGTAAGGCTTCTCTCCAGTATCATCTTTTTTATGCACTTTAAGACCAGAAGACTGTGTAAACCCTACTCCACAAACATCACACTGGTAAGGCTTCTCTCTGGTATATTCTGCTTTGTTCCTTCAGGTTAGCAGACCATGTAAACCCTACTCCACAAACAAAGCACGTGGAAGGGTTCTGTCGAACATGTATTCAGGGTAGAAAAAATGTGAAAAACCTACTCCATAAACATCACATGTAAGGCTTCTCTCCAGTATGTATTCTTTTGTGATGTTTCAGACCAGAAGAATGAGTAAACAATACTCCACAAACATGACGCTTGTAAGGCTTCTCTCCAGTATGTATTCTTTTGTGTTGTTTCAGACCAGAAGACAGAGTAAACCATACTCCACAAAAATCACACTTGTAAGGCTTTTCTCCAGTATATATTCTTTTGTGTCCATTTAGGTTAAAAGACGTTGTAAACTTTATTCCACAAACATCACACTTGTAATGCTTCTTTCCAGTATGTGTTCTTTTGTGTTCCTTCATGGTAGACAGCTTTGTAAACACTACTTCACAAACATAACACTTGTAAGGCGTCTCTTCAGTATGTGTTCTTTTGTGTTCCTTCATAGGAGACAACTGTGCAAACACTACTTCACAAACATCACACTTGTAAGGCTTCTCTCCAGTATGTATTCTTTTGTGTATTTTCAGATTAAAAGAATGTGTAAACGATACTCCACAAACATCACACTTATAAGGCTTCTCTCCAGTATATGTTCTTTTGTGTTCCTTCATGGTAGACAACTTTAAAAACACTACTTCACAAACATCACACTTGTAAGGCTTCTCTCCAGTATGTATTCTTTTGTGTATTTTCAGATTAGAAGAATGTGTAAATGATACTCCACAAACATCACACTTATAAGGCTTCCCTCCAGTATGCGTTCTTTTGTAGTCCTTCATAGGAGACAACTGTGTAAACACTACTTCACAAACATGACACTTGTAAGGCTTCTCTCCAGTATGTATTCTTTTGTGTATTTTCAGATTAGAAGAATGTGTAAATGATACTCCACAAACATCACATTTATAAGGCTCCTCTCCAGTATGTGTTCTTTTGTGTTCCTTCATGGTAGACAACTTTGTAAACACTACTTCACAAACATCACACTTGTATCGCTTCCCTCCAGTATGTGTTCTTTTGTGTTCCTTCATAGGAGACAACTGTATAAACACTACTTCACAAACATCACACTTGTAAGGCTTCTCTCCAGTATGTATATTCTTTTATGATTTTTCAGAATAGAAGGATGTGTAAACCCTAATCCACAAAAATCACACTTATAAGGCTTCTCTCCAGAATGTATTCTTTTGTGTTGTATCAGACTAGAAGAATGAGTAAAAAATACTCCACAAACATCACACTTGTAAGACTTCTCTCAAATCTGTGTTATTTTATGTGTTCTCAGAAATGAAGAATGTGTAAACCCTACTCAACAAACATCACATGTGTAAGGCTTCTCTCCAGTATGTGTTATTTTATGCATATTCAGACCAGAAGAATGCATAAACCCTAGTAGATACAATTCAGGTTTTGTGTTTCTTTCAGGTTAGAAGACCGTGTAAACTCTACTTCACAAACATCCCACTAGTAAGGCTTCTCTCCTGTCTGTATCCTTTTGTGTTTCTTTAGACTAGATGAATGTGTAAACTCTACACCACAAACATCACATTTGTAAGGCTTCTCTTCAGTATGTTTTATTTTGTGTTTCTTAAGATTATAAGAGTGTGTAAACATTACACCACAAACATCACACTTGTAAGGCTTTTCTCCAGTATGTATTTGTTTCTTTAGACTAAATGAATGTGTAAATTTGACTGTGTAAACCTTCCTCCACAAACATCACACTTGTAACGCTTCTCTCCAGTATCATCTTTTTTATGCACCATAAGACCAGTAGACTGTGTAAACCCTACTACACAAACATCACACTGGTAAGGCTTCTCTCTGGTATATTCTGTTTTGTTCCTTCAGGTTAGCCGACCATGTAAACCCTACTCCACAAACAAAACACTTGGAAGGGTTCTGTCGAACATGTATTCAGGGTAGAAAAATGTGTAAAATCTACTCCACAAACATTACATGTAAGGCTTCTCTCCAGTATGTATTCTTTTGTGATGTTTAAGACCAGAAGAATGAGTAAACAATACTCCACAAACATGACAGTTGTAAGGCTTCTCTCCAGTATGTATTTTTTTGTGTTATTTCAGACCAGAAGACAGAGTAAACCCTACTTCACAAAAATCACACTTGTAAGGCTTTCCTCCAGTATGTATTCTTTTGTGTATTTTCATATTAGAAGACTGTGTAAATGATACTCCACAAACATCACACTTATAAGGCTTCTCTCCAGTATGTGTTCTTTTGTGTTCCTTCATGGTAGACAACATTGTAAACACTACTTCACAAACATCACACTTGTAATGCTTCTCTCCAGTATGTGTTCTTTTGTGTTCCTTCATGTTAGACAACTTTGTAAACACTACTTCACAAACATCACACTTGTAAGGCTTCTCTCCAGTATGTATTCTTTTGTGATTTTTCAGACCAGAAGGATGTGTAAACCCTAATCCACAAAAATCACACTTGTAATGTTTCTCTCCAGTATGTATTCTTTTGTGTTGTCTCAGACCAGAAGACCTTGTAAACTTTAGTCCACAAACATCACATTTGTAAGGCTTCTCTCCAGTATGTGTTCTTATGTGTGTCTTCATGTTAGACAACTGTGTAAACACTACTTCACAAATATCACACTTGTAAGGCTTCTCTCCAGTATGTATTCTTTTGTGTTGTATCAGACTAGAAGAATGAGTAAACAATACTCCACAAACATCACACTTGTAAGGTTTCTCTCCAGTATGTATTCTTTTGTGTTTTATCAGATCTGAAGACCTTGTAAACTTTACTCCACAAACATCACACTTGAAAGGCTTCTCTCCATTACGTATCCTTTTGTGTTCTTTCAGGGCAGAAAACCATGAAAACTTTAATCCACAAACATCACACTTGTAAGGCTTCTCTCCAGTATGTATTCGTTTATGTTGTTTCAGACCAGAAGACAGAGTAAACCCTAATCCACAAAAATCACACATGTAAGGCTTTTCTCCAGTATGTATTCTTTTGTGTCCATTCAGGTTAAAAGACCTTGTAAACTTTTCTCCACAAACATCACACTTGTAATGCTTCTCTCCAGTATGTGTTCTTTTGTGTTCCTTCATGGTAGACAACAGTGTAAACTCTACTTCACAAACATCACACTTGTAAGGCTTCTCTTCAGTATGTATTGTTTTGTGTTTCTTCAGACTAGAAGGATCTGTAAACCCTAATCCACAAAAATCACACTTATAAGGCTTCTCTCCAGTATGCATTCTTTTGTGTATTTTCAGATTAGAAGACTGAGTAAATGATACTCCACAAACATCACACTTATAAGGCTTCTCTCCAGTATGTATTCTTTTGTGTTGTATCAGACTAGAAGAATGAGTAAACAATACTCCACAAACATCACACTTGTAATGTTTCTCTCCAGTATGTATTCTTTTGTGTTGTCTCAGACCAGAAGAATGAGTAAACAATACTCCACAAACATCACACTTGTAAGGTTTCTCTCCAGTATGTATTCTTTTGTGTTTTATCAGATCAGAAGACCTTGTAAACTTTACTCCACAAACATCAAATTTGTAAGGCTTCTCTCCAGTATGTGTTCTTATGTGTTCCTTCATGGTAGAAAACCATGAAAACTTTAATCCACAAACATCACACTTGTAATGATTCTCTCCAGTATGTTTTATTTTGTGTTTCTTGAGATTAGAAGACTGAGTAAACCCTACTCCACAATCATCACTCTTGTAAGGCTTCTCTCCAGTATGTTTTCTTTTTAGTTTTATTGGAGTAGAACATTGTGATAGTGTTACACCACAAACATCATGTTCATAAAGGTTCTGAATGTTTTTACTCTGCATGTGGTTCACAAATCCCCAACTCGTATCAACCCCATCAAGCTCCCCACTTTTCTTTCTAATTTCATCTGACCCACTTTCATTTTGAATTGGGACCTTAAAATCATTCTGGGTCTCACCAATGATTGCTGATCTGTCATGACTAGTAATGGGATGCACAGCTACATAACTTCCAGTTGTTCCAGACTCATCATAATTGTCATTTGTCAACAATGCAAAACTGGTATAATCATTCTTGCACAATCTTTCCTTGATGTTGATGCCCTGGGCTTGGAATGGCACATCTGAAATTATATGGGATTTAGATAGAAAAAATAACTAAGCAGTCAGTTATTAGATGATTTAAATTGTGTAGCTCTATAAAAGACATATAGCTGAATCAAAATTTAAAATTGAGGATAGTAAGCTATAATGGCAGCATTACATTTCATTCCATATCTTCAATATCCATTAGTAAAATAAATAGTTAATTTCCTTCATTATGTTTACAATTTTTCTAAACTAATGTTTACATTAATGTCTGCACAGATTCAATTTGCCTCTAATGAATGTTGTCAAATTTTGCTGAATGTCATGAGTGGACATATTATGGTATATTTTTTGAAAATTCACATTAAATTTTGTTATCAGAATCATGTCAAGATGTCTTGCAAAAAAGAAAATTAATTTAAAATAAAAAATTAAAGCAGCTTTAAAAGCAAAGAATTCTTACAAGATTGAAATAACAGTGAAATGCGATTTTTTTTGTTTTTTTTTAATGGCAGAAGTCTTTAACTGCTTAATGTGAAAATGTTTAAGGACAAAGGTTAAATACTCTGCAGTATCAGTGTGATGTGGCTGGTATCAAACAGTATGGGCTACTGCTGTTCCTTTGGCTCTACTGGTTGCATGTAGAGGGGGAACGCTGCATGGGCAACAGCTTGATCTCCATATAGCTGTGCCCAAGCTCGCAATCTGGACAGGACACTCCAGTGTCACATTATAAGTGTTGGCCCACCTGGTGTAGGGCATGGTGCCAGGGGTTACTTCCAACAGTGGGGAGAGGTTCTTTGATCTGTCTGGACAGCTACCACCTGCTTCAATCTCCAATCAATTAGGTGTTGTCCTGCGATGACGGGCCCAATCCTCTCTTCATTTAGTTTATGGGACATCAATTTTGTTTCTTTTTTCCTTCATCTTCAATGCATGATCATAGCCTGTAAAACATACACGGCACATTTTCTTCTCATTGGTAAATATTCTCCTAGCATCAGTACTATTTTTAGATTTACGATGTCATTCTAATCCTAACCTCAGTAGCCAAAACTGGTTAGAACCCACTGAGATTCTCGGCCAATGAATAGAGCAAACTACTTTAGGCTCAGCTAGATACAGCCTAAACCCACTCTAGAAAACCCCTCATGTGACTTTTAACGCTACTGATTTGAGCATCTGTAGTATGCCAGATCACATGCCCAAGCAGAATTAACACGGTAAAAGATCTGTCATTGAATACAAAATTCACTTGCATCCATGAAGGCAAAGGGGACAGACCTAATCAAAGACTGCCAATTCACGCGTTTAGAGCACAGTAAAGCCACGTTTTTAAACTGCTGATTAAAGTCCCAACTCTGAGTAGGTAAGTGAAATCTCGTAGAAAAATTGTATTGTGGTGAACTGTGTAGAACCTTGCAAACTCAACGCAGTGATCAGTTTTGCATTATTCATTTTCTTTACTATCGCAGCTAGCCGCAAGGCTATAGTGTGATCTTGTGTATTTTATTACCCCATGGAAGAATTCTGTACAAAATATTCATATTAATTTTAAATGTATTCTATATTATTTTCTATATTAATTCATCACATTTGACCCGACGATTAGACAAGAGGAAATTAATAACAATAATAATTATGACAGGCCAGGCTCTAATAATTCATCCTAATTTACATGATTTCAATCGGAGATAAAGTACTATAATAATGTTGACTGACTGTTCTATAATAATTCATCATACATTATATGATGATTCAACCAGAGATAAAGTACTGTAAAAGGTCGCCAGACAATTCTAAACAAATGTTGTCCAACAATTCTATGTTAATTCATCATATTTGACATGATGGTTAGACAGAGGCACAAACTAGAATACTGTTGCCGACCCTTCTATAATAATTCATCGTGTTAACATGATGATTAGTGATGAGGTAAAGAATTATAATACTGCTGCTTGGGCAGGGAAATATAATAATAAAAGGCAGAAAAGGGGGAAAGTTGAATTCAAGATAAGGCTCTAGACATATGATATTAGAGACTAAAATCTGATATGACTGGCAGATGGATGGCTTCCTCAAGCTAGAAAACTAGTGAAGCCGTATTTGTCTTCAGTCTATGGGAGAATCCTTGCACGACAGTCCAATCTCAGATGAAGAATAGGGAGTCAAGCACAGAGAAGGCAGATCCACACCATTAGAGTCCCACTTGAGGCAATATCACAAAGAGACAGGACAACCAACCATGCTTCGCTTTCAGCCAGGGGCTGAAAAGATAAGTTCCCTGTATTAAAGGAAGCCCACCATAACAATGTAAAAGCACATAGCCATTCATCAGTATGATGATTCAAACTTGAATTGTTTATCACATACTTCTAAAACACTTCCATAAACACTACCATAATTCATCATCAGTTCATTTTAATTTTATTAAACCAATTTGGTGTATATAATGTACCCCATGACTTGTTCATTCAATTAGATGTTACATACTGTCTGATGTTTTACCGTCTTTGTAGAAGGTGTGTGGGGGGGGGGAGAGAGGTGGTAATAAAAATAATATATATAATAATCTCAGCAGTAAGTGATCAAAGGATAATAATAATACATAACATAGAAGGGGACTAAGGTAGCAAGAGACCAAATACCTCTAAACAAACTTTTCCAGACCCTGTTTGAGTTAGGAGAATTTACACTATTGTCTCCTTTTAGCCTGTGGAGAAACCCAACAGGATTTCTTGAGCCAAATCTTCCTCTGGGTGATCCAGGCACAACTTTATATCTATTATTCCAACTACTATAGTTTCTTATCCTTCCTACACTACGTCACATGTCCCACCATTGTTAGCTTTCCTCATTGGGTGCATGGGGACTTGGGACAAACCCAAACTGTGGACAGAAATTTTCACACCAAGCAATAATCACAAAAGAAGTAATAGAAAGAAATAAAACATCAGATTGGAATGTTGGAACATCTGGACTATGTTGACTGGACAATAAAAAAAATCCTGCAGTACATAAACGATGTCAGGAAGACAGTCTTATCAACCACAAACTTAAACAAATTCAGGTGGATATAGCTGCACTTTAAGAAATGCACCTGGCAGGCTCTGGAATGGTGAGTAAGAAGAACTATACATTTTATTGGCAAGGGAAATACCTTAATGAATCTAGAGGACACAGAGTAAATTTTCAAAAAATTGCTATTTAAAATGGTTGAACCAGGTGAGAATGAATCAGAACGCCTGATGGCACTCCACCTGCAAACTAGCACAGGTTACATTACTCTTGTCAGTGGGTATGCTCTTACACTGTAATCTGCCTTAGAAGCTAAAGACAAGTGGTATGTGAATCTAGCAGCAGTCATCAAAAGCACACCTAGGCATGAAAAACCTGTTCTCCTTAGTGACTTCAATGCTAGAATAGGTGCTGATAATGTTTCATGTCCATCACCTGAGTTTTGCCATTGCTAATATATACATTAAAAAATAATATGGTATGAAATCAGTTTTACAAGTAAACGGTACACATGAGACAAGGGACGTTTCGGGTTTTACCCTTCGTCAGCCACAGTTACGAACAGGTGACAAGGACAAGAACTACATATAGGTAGTACAAAGATCTGTGATGATGAGGAAAACGTCAAATGAGTGATACATGCAGATGAAACCACGGTGATGAGCGAAACGATAACAGTAATAATGCAAGAAAATCGTGAAACCAGAAAGACATGTCGAAACAAGAAAGTAAATAATCAACGAAACGAAGACAAGAATGAACAACACTAATAAAATGCGTGAAAAATCACTTAGCTGTGTCGAGGAAGGAAAAATTCAAAATGGCTGAAAAAACTAAGGCATCATGCGGAAGTGACATAAGAGATAGTGACGGCTAAGAACAGAAAATTGAGGAAACGAGACGAACCAAAGCAAAAACAAGGATAGATAGGAAAATAACAACAGAAGCAACCAGAATTATGCAAAATGATGCTGGACATTCATCCCAGCAGGAGCTAAAACGCCCATTTGAAAAATGAGGCGATTCTCCAACGAAAAGCGAGTTCGGTCGTCGCCGATACATGAACGGAGGGCAGTGACATGCATGTCAGAGTTACCCCCAGAGTTTGCCATCGCTATATTGATGATGGAATTGGAGTCACAGATATGTCTGGTTAACCTCCGTTGATTCAATGACTATGTTGGCAATTTCCATCCTGCCATCAAATTCACTTTTCTAATTTCTACCACTTCAGTTAACTTTCTTGACATTACTGTCAATATTACTCCTACTGGGCTTACTACTTCAGTCTTTTATAAACCTACTGATGCTCATGGTTTCTTCTTTAAACCTCTTCTCACCCTCTCAGCTGTAAAGATTCTATTCTCGTTTCTCAACTTCTACGCTTGCGTCAGAGATGTCACGATGAAGATGATTTCCATGAACGAGCTCAAGAAATGCTCGAGTTTTTTCACTGATGTCACTTTTTTTTTGGTTTTTTTTTTGCGTACGCCCGCTAATACTCGAGGCGAAATCTCAGGTTATTACTAATGTCTAACCTGACATTGATTTTACGTGAGTATCCCTTTTTTCTTGTACAGAGACAGGTGTCCCTCGCCATTCAGGCAAATACTCTCTGATTTTGGAGGTACCCATTGCAGCTGGGTCGGCTCAGGAGCCGCCAATCCCTGGTCGACGACACTCCTTCAAATGTCCTCGCCAGGTCTCGAGTTAATCCAGTCCAATTCCCGGTCGACGAAAAATCCTCAAATGCCGTCGCCCGGGTTTGATCCTGAATCACCCGGTCGCCAGAGCGGTGTTGTAACCACTACGCTAGCGCGGCTCCTACTGATGTCACTATCCTGAAAGAGTATTATCTGATGCTCTTAATAGCATTAGTCAAGTTACTCGTCAGGTGGCACTTACTGCCAAACCTACCACTACATCTGACAGACTCAAACTTGTCTTAACTTTCCACCCCCACTGTTTGGCGGTGAAAAAAATTATGTTTTGTCATCTGCCTATTCTCCATGCTGATCCTGATACCAGAGAGGGATTTCATGATACCCCTTTGGTAGCATATCGTAGGGATATGAATTTTAGGGATATTCTTGTACACAGTCGCTTGAGACAAATCAGTCCTTCTCACTTTGGTATTAAACCATGCCAATGCTTTTAGCCATCACTAGCTCATACGTCACTTCTGCACGATGCTTATTTTCACAGCAATCTCAAGTGTTTCATTCTTGGAACCAGCTAAGTGGCTTCTTACTTGTTTCAACAGTGTTGTTCATTCCTGTCTTTGTTTCATTGATTATTTACTTTCTTGTTTCGATATGTCTTTCTGGTTTTACAATGTTCTTGCGTTTTTATTGTTCTCGTTTTGCTCAGCACCATTGTTCCATCTGCTTGTATCGCTTATTTGGTGTGTTCCTCATCATTATATATTTTTCTAGTACCTATATGTAATTCTTGTCCTTGTCACCTGTTTGTACTGTGGCTGACGAAGAGTAAAATCATAAACGTCCCTTGTTTCCTGTGTACCATTAACTTGTAAAACTGATTTCATACCATTTAAATTTTTTAATTCATGTATTCATGTCCATCATGCCTGAGAAAGTTTGGTATCGGCAGGAGGAAAGAAAATGGACAATGGCTCTTGGAGTTGTGTGTCCTTCATGACCAACACCTGCTTTCAGACAAAATCCCAGCACAATGTGTCATGGAGACACCCACGATCCAAGCACTGGCACCAACTGGATCTGATTCTTGTCAGAAGACCACTTCTCAAGTCTGTGCTGTCCACGTGCTTGTACCATAGTGCAGAACCCTACAGATCTGAAGGCTATGAGAAGCAAAGTCCAACAAACTACTCAATGTTGTGCAAATGATTACTGGCTCCAGCTCAGTGAGAGCATCCAGACTGTAGTGCAAGCAGGCATTACTAGACAAATGTATGACAGTATAAAGAAAGCCCATGGTCCTCAAAAAAAAGTAAGATGGCACCGCTAAAAATTGTCAGTGGGGAGAAACAAACTGATAAAGGTAAATATATGGAAAGTTGGGTCCAGCACTACTCTGAACTTTACGCTAGAGACAATACTGTCATGCATGCATCCCGTGATGCTGTCAAATGTTTACCAACTATGGAAGAGCTGGATGCTGAACCAACATTGGAACAACTCAGCAAACCCATTGATAGCTTAGCCTCTGGCAAAGATTGAATTCCTCCTGATTTAATCAAATGTTGTAAGATTACATCCCCTGCACATGGTGCTGTGCCAGTGATGAGAAGAGACAACTATCCCTCAAGTAAGATGCCAAGATTGTAACTGTATAACAATAAAGGAGACAGAAGTGATTGCAATAACTACAGAGGCATCTCTCTTCTTAGAGTGACAGTTTGGGCAGAAGAATTTAATTTTACACAAGTAATACATTTTTGATCTAGTTTACTTTGTTTATTTGTGTTCATGTTGGCATTATCTCACACAGAAAAGAGCAATTTAAAGGAAATAGACCTTTGCCATCTTTAAGATGACAAACTTGTTACATTCAGGAGATGTAATCAGAAATGACCCTCATTTATAGTGATCTTGGTGCTGTCTGACACAAGAGGACAACATCTTGGTTGAGAAGGACACAGTGAAATATGGGACTTAGTTAACAAATAATGTGGAAATTCTATCACTAGTTAGCGGGAAAGGTGTGCACAATTAGGAAGATAATCTTTGCTATGAGCAACTAAACATATGGCAAAGAGTATCTCATGTCAACCAAACTGGGCATAAGACACCTGATTCAATCCTTTAAGAGAGAGATGGACATAGCTTGCCAGATATATGACGTGGCTATCATAACCTTTGAGTACATTTTATAATACTTTAGATTTAGTAATCTTAGATGTTTCAGGTTTAGGAGTTATTGCTGTTTATTGGTGCTTAAAGTTTGTGTAGTTTGATAGAAGCTGATTGGCAAATTATGTGTTTTCTAACATAATTTCACAAATATATCATCACTACTTTCAATTGTGAGACAGGTGTTAACCAATTAAGCAATATTATTAGAGGAATTCTAGTTCGAATCACGTTGTATAGAAGTGTGTACTTATTATTAATATTATTTGTCTATTGTTAACTAATAGTTATTTTGCATTCTAAGGAGCCGTAACTGTGGTTGATTTCATATAAGTGATTATTGTGACCTGGGCAAGGAACCTGTCCTCCTACCAAAATATCCAACCAGGTGGTGGATGGTTGAATGGCTTCTAGATATAAAAGTTAGCTGTGAATACGGAATAATCAGCCATGAAACAAAACAGGTGGTTGTCTCTGAGGGCGAGTAGGGATAGTTGTAAGGGGCAGCTGTCTGAACCAAATCACGTCTGAAGCTTTATAATGTGACAACCAGTGAGATGGAGGTGGTTTAACCTCTTCCCTCCCCATTGTCTTGTGGGTTTAACTTTTTAGTCAAAGGCTAGTGGAGACAACCGTACACAAATCGACAGACAGCAACAGGAAACTAACATCGTAGTATTCCTTGTATAATGATGAATCAAAACAACTTCCTTGTAAAAGACAACAACATTAAGGGGGATTCCAGAGGAATCACCTCATCCAGTTGGGAGCATCATGTGCTACAGGTGATACCCAAACATCATCAAGCTACTATTAGTATATTCAGAATTAAGGATAATTAATCATAGCAACTTGGAATGTCAGGACACTAATGCAAATTGGAAAATTAGGCAACATCAAGATGGAAATAGAAAGAATGAATGTAAATGTATTAGGGCTATGTGAAATGTGATATACTGGAACAGGTGAAACATATTTTGACAACTACAAAATAACACATGAAAGACGAGTAGGAATAATATTAGATGCAGAAAGAGCAAGAACATTAAAAGGATTTTGGGCAATATCAGATCGAGTCCTGTTATTACAACTGACTGCCAGACCAATTGGTATCACTTTGATACAAATATATATATATTGGAAATGAAAAAGTTGATTATGTGACTGGTGGTTATGATCTGGCAAAAAGAAATGAAAGAGAGATGACAAACTGATAGAGTGGGCAAGAATGCATGATATGATAGTAAGAAATATCTGGTTTAAACAGCATCCTAGATGCCTCTGGATGTCAAAAAATTCAAGGAACAATGCTCATAATCAGACTGACTACATACTAATATACAGGAGATTTAGAAACAGTTTGAAATCTGTGAAAACTAGGCCAGGAGCAAACTGCAACAGTGACCATGTACCAGGAATAATAAAACAGAATAACATTTAAGAAAGTAAAGCAAGCTTCAAACAGTATCAAGTTAAACTTGGCCTTAATTAAATCAGACAAGGAAATAAGTGAAATATACAACATTACAATACAGAAAAAATACAGAGTATAGATGAACAGTAGGAAATGCTAAAGAAATCTATACATAAAACATCAAAAGAAATTGTACCAGAAGTAAATAGGACTGCAAAGAAGAAGTGGATGGCAAACAAAATTTTAAAACTGATACATATGAACATAAGGAAATAGTAAACAAATGTAAAACAGCAAAAAAAAGCATGGCTAAACCCGAAGTGCAGAGGGCTTGAAGTACAGCACAGAAAAGACACAAAATCTATATACAAGCAAATAAATGAGGTAACAGGCAGAAGGACACAAACAGTCACTGGCTGTTTGAAATCAAAAGAAACAGCACTGTTAATGAGTCATGAGAACATGAAAGAAAGGTGGACAAAATACATTAGGGAGCTGTATGATGATAAAAGACCAAATTTGAATGACCAGGACAGTTGTGAATGACCTCCAATACTTGTGACAGAGGTAGAGGATGCCAAGTGCCACATGAAGAAAGGCAAAGCGCCTGGAGGATACTGGTTGAGGATACCAAAGGCCCTCTCCACGTACGGGTGATAACACTGACAACATTAACAATAATAATGAAAATCTTAGTACTACTTAAGAACAACAAATCAAACCAATAATTAATATACAAAAAATAACAAACCAATAAAAAAATAAAGAACCACACATTAAAGATATTCTCAATAAAGTAACACAAAGTATGACTTTAGAAACAACAAATTCTAATATTAATTGACACCATCAATAGCAATCAATTATAAATGACAATAGAAAACTGATTAAAGCACAAAACTGAAAATAAAATGACATTAAATACCCTAATTATAACCAACAATTAGGTTTAACGGAGTAAACCACGATAGTGTACAATTCATTCGTAACCCTCCACTCCCAAAGGAGCATAATCCTTCAAAAAAATGCCAAGTCCTCTTATCACGTGCCATCATCTCAAGTTCTTTCCACGTTCTCCTTATCATTTTCATCTCTGTTTCCAGCTCTCTTTTCCATGTGCTTCTTGGTCTACCTCTGCCTCTCTTGCCCTGGGGGTTCCAGAACAAGGACTGCCTTGTAATGCTATCAACAGGTTTCCTCTGTGTGTGTCTTATCCATCACCATCGTCTTCTTCTCATCTCTTGTTCCACTGGCACTTGTCAAGTTTTTGTCATCAGTACCATGTTGGTAACCTTGTCATACCATTTTAATCCCTCTATTCTATGCAAGCACCCATTTATGAAAGTCTGTAGCTTTTTGGTTGTTTTCTTTGTTGTTCTCCATGTCTCAGAGCCATACAATAGGACTGACTTGACATTTGAGTTGAAGATTCTTATTATCGTGTTGGATCCAATTTCTCTTGATCTCCATATATTTCTCAATGCTATGAAAGCTCCTCTTGCTTTTTGTATTCTTATTTTGATATCACTGTTTGTCCCTTCAACTTTGTCTATATTGCTGCCAAGATCTGTGTATGATTCTACATCTTGTATTGGTGCTTCTTCAAGTTCAACCCTGTTTTCATTACCTGCATTTATTCTCATTACCTTTGTCTTTTCCGTGTATTTTCAGACCCAATTGCTGTGACCTCTCATTGAGTGTTTTCAATTAGCCTGCATCTGATTACGGTTATGGGACAGAAGAGCCAAGTCATCAGCAAAATCCAGATCATCCAACTGCTTAGTCAGAGTCCACTGGATTCCATTTCTGTTGTGTGTTGTTGATGTTCTCATAACCCAGTCCATTGCTAAAAAGAAAAGAAATGGAGACAAGAGGCATCCCTGTTGCACTCCTGTTCTTATCCCAAATGGTTCTGTAAGCTGTCCTTCATGAAGAACTCTGCATGTCATGTCTTCATATGTTTTCTTTATTAAATTAATGATTTTCAGGGGAACTCCATAATGCCTCATCAATTTCCAAAGTGATTCTCTATCTACACTGTCAAATGCCTTTTCATAGTCCACAAATCCGATGTATAATGGTGTCTTCCATTCCAGACTTTGTTCAACTATTATTCTCAAAGTGGCTATCTGGTCTGTACAGGATCTGTTATGTCGAAAACCTGCTTGTTCATCTCTCAGTTTCTTGTCTATGGACTCTTTTAATCTCTCAAGGATAATCCTGTTTAATACTTTTCCTGGCACTGATAGTAACATTATTCCTCTATAATTTGTGCACTCTTGTAAATTTCCTTTCTTAGGAACTTAACCAGATATCCTTCCTTCTATTCTGCTGGTATCTCTTCCTTTTCCCAGACTTTAATAAGTAATTTATATAACATCTCTGTAGCCGTGTTCATATCTGCTTTGATGGCCTCTGCTGGAATGCCATCAGGTCCAGATGCTTTTCCACCTCTTAGAAGCTTTATGGCTTTCTTTATTTCTTCCTTCATTGGTTTTTCACCATTAATTTGTAGCTCTTCTTCTGCTGGCTGGATGTCTGGGGGGTTTTGTGGAGCTGGTCTATTGAGAAGGTCCTCAAAATATTCTGTCCACCTCTTCATTTGCTCTTGTATATTGCTGAGCAGTTTTCCATTCTTGTCTTTTATGAGACAACTTGTTTGCGTGTATTTCCATGTGAGCTTCTTTGTGCTGTTATACACTTCTCTCATATCTCCTTTGGCCGCAGCATCTTCTGCCTCTCTTGCCAACTCCTCAATATACTTCCTCTTGTCTCTTTTGATACTTCTTTGTTTGCTTCTGTGTACACTTCTTGAGCCTTGGCTTTGGAACTTCTGGTTTTGCTTGTGTTTAAATCTGCTTTCTTGTTTTTTCTGTCTTTTATCATCTTGATGGTTTCTGTTGTTATCCATGCTTTTTGTTGTCGTTCCCTTTTCCCTAGTATTTCTTCACATGTCTCATTCCATACCATTTTGATTTGCTGCCAATAGTCTTCTGTATTCTCTACATCTTCCAGCTGTTGGAGCACTTGGAATTTGTTGGATATTGTGACCGCAAACTTGTCTCTTGATTTCTTAGATGTCCTACATTAAATTATTGTCTATAATTTTGCATTGTTGCATATCTCTTGAGTTTCATTTTTACTTTGGCTTTCAGAAGGTGGTGATCTGATGCCACATCTGCTCCTCTATATACCTTTACAATCTACAATGATGATCTGAACTTCTTGTTTATGCATATATGATCAATCTGATTTTCTGTTCTATGGTCTGGTGATATCCATGTTGCCTTGTGTATTCTCTTATGTGGAAACATGCTTCCTCCTATAGCCAGTTGATTTGAAGCACAGAAGTTTGAGAATAGTTCCCCATTTTCATTCATTATTCGTAGCCCATGTTTTCCCATGACTTCTTCAAAGCCGGTGTTGACTGTTATGATGATATTCTCAATACAATAGCTAAATTAGATAATATTGTAGTGCATAAAGTCAAAAATAGGATAGAAAATAAAAATTGAGTCCAGCGTAGTATTCTCCTACGCCCGCCCGCATGTCGATTTTGATAAACCTAATAGCCGAATGAAAGATACTGTCTTTTCAAAAACTTCGTCCTTGAGATTAAATGTAACACTTTTTGCAAGGTCAAGTTGGATTGCCAAGACGAGAGTGAAAGAATAAAAGAGGGGAGGGATGGAAAGACAGAACCTAGAGAACGCCGTCTCGTGTTGATTTCACAAAAGCCAACTCGAGCAACATAGCCTTGGGCACTTTTCAAATTACGATATAAAACTAAAAAATTGTTCGTCAATTGGTCATGTAAACAACCTTAGCTCTTATAAGGAATGACGTAATTCTAACGTACTATGGACGATTCTCGTATTTAGGTTGAAAGTAGTTAGAAAAAGAATGGAACAGGTGGTAGTTTCTAGATTTGAAGACTAACATAGAAAAAATATGGAATTATGAACCATAATACATAGGGCCATAAAAATTATATATTCGGATGCCTTATGATCTCCTGAGCAATAATATGGTGTCAGTTACCCACTAGTACAAAAAATAACCAAGATAATGGCAATAATATTATGTATGATAAGACGGACTGACGAGGAAAAAGATCACGCCTGCTTAATTTTTTCATAACATATTTTGAAAAAAGCTTTGAGTAAATAGGACTAAAAGGTACCAAGATTTTGACTGGCTGTAGTTTAAAGGAAGGCGAGAGGGGATTGGCTAACCTAACATTAAAAAATACACGTGTAGTAGTAGACGTAGTATTTTGGGAATAGTTTTTTTTAAAGTTCGATTTAAAATTCATAATCGTCTGCTTTTATTGGCCAGCTTAGTTGATATTGAGGAAAAAGTGTTAGGATAGGACGCCATTTGCACAAAAAATCTGCCACGAGACGATGAGAACAGAAGTGTAATTCTAAATACAAATATTATAAACTTCTGGACAAGGCAGTGATAACTTGGGCCAGATCTGCAAGTCATCGTTACTTGTGTGTAATATTCATTGAAATTGTGGTAAGATTGAAGTTATTAACCATGTTATTTAAAATAAAGTTTGAATGCGAGATACTAACATACGACTGTAACTAAGTGAGTTGATGGCAGACTTAGGCAAAGCCTAGAGATTGATCCATCATATGATAGCCTATCAGAGAGGTGTAGA
Organism: Oreohelix idahoensis; assembly: GCA_024509875.1. NCBI lineage: Eukaryota > Metazoa > Mollusca > Gastropoda > Stylommatophora > Oreohelicidae > Oreohelix > Oreohelix idahoensis. Next base: position 234,166 of record JAMPIV010009241.1, read on the forward strand.
ACTACAAAATTATATATGATTGTCATCAAGGAGCATAACACCTATCCTATTGTATGGAAAAAGATTACTGTTGGAATTGTTCAGGCGTTGTAACCATTAGGGGAGAGGAATACTGGTATACATTGTCACTTCAAAATATAATGGTACAATAGGTTGTCATAAAGAGCTGACCCTATGAGTTTGTTTGTACTGTACCTGTAATTAACTGTGGAATATTATTGTATGCTTGTTATAAAGAAGGATGCATAACCTTCTTATTTCAGGGGTTTTTGTGGCCCTGACAGTCACATAAAACCAAGCTCATGGGAACTGATTGATTCCTGACTCTGTTGCATAATTCGGGCATGTACTGGATGTCATTGCTTTCCATGAAGTGAAACAGATGGTCCATCGAGCCTAGGAAAAGACTTACCAGGGTTCTCCTTCGAAGTTAAGTGCCCGTTCGGCACTGAGAGTCTCAACCTCTATGAACCTCAGTTATTAAAAATATAGACTGAAATTCTCAAATAAAAAATTCCACTTAAAACAAATGAAAAGAAAATGAACGATAGGGAGTGATGATAACCAACAACCTACCATTATACATATACCAGTATTATCCTATTTAGTAAACTACACCTACACATGTTTATTATATTAATACTTGTATTATGGACAGAAGATCCATTGTATAAATTGATTATTGTAAATAATTCCATTTATTTCACTTTTTATTGTCTTTCCTGATTCAAACAAAATAGAGTCAAGATAATAAATTGAAAAAAATTATTAACGTTACACAAAATTCAACCACTGACTTACTTAAGATAGTCTTTTAAAGTGTAGTGTGTATGTGATTGTTGTAGTACTGTTGTGTTGGATAATAAAATACTTGTTTATATGTTTAGTTGGTTAATGCAACATTACACTACTTATTCATAACCCTAGACACCAAACGTAGTCATCATCATCATACATTCTAGTCAAGAATAAGTCTGAGTGAGATCATAAAGGTGGTAGCAGAAAGGTACCCTGTAACTTAGCATAATATTTATTATTCAGGGACCTTCACAGCTGACCTCATTCAGTACACTAAGAGTACATAACAACAACATTTCTTAACATCAAATCCACCACAACTGTACCTATCTTTGCATTCATGTCACCCATCAAAATTGTGATGTCTCTTCTTTTTACTTTTTCCATAATTTCCTGTAGTCTAGTATAAAATGCTTCTTTCACAGAATCCTCTTTGTCATTAGTTGGTGCATAACATTGGATGACATTCACATTTAATTTCTTTTTAGCTGTTTTAAAAGTAGCTGTTATTATTCTGGGTCCAACGGCTTCCCATTCAATGAGTGCTTTCTGTGCTTCTTTAGATAACATAAGAGCTACCCCTTCACTGTGGTGTGAACTTTCATCTTCATGTCCTGAGGACAGCACCAATTCACCTGCGATGAGTTTCTTCCTGTCTACACACTTCCACTTTGTTTCACACAGCCCTAGAACCTTGATTTTATATTCCCTCATTTCTGCTGCTACTTGTGCCACTTTCCCTTGTTCGTTTAATGTCCTAACATTCCAGGTGCCAAATCTGGAAGTTCTCCTAGAAGAAAGAAGGTTAGTCAGTAACACAGACTCCTTTCAGCTTTCTCTGTGTTGCATCATACGCCTCCCTGCGAGAGGACCTTCCCCTGTCTTGGATGGCTGTGTTTTATTTTCTTTAATTGACTTGTCCATATTTGTTGAAGTGTTTTGTGGTTTAACTTTTTTACAGGATGGGGTAACCAGCCCCATGCCCAACCCTCTTTAGTCGCTGTCTACGACATGCTTGGCAGGGAACAGTGTTACTATTCTTTGCTCCCCTTTCAAGCCCCGGTAACACATGGGTGAAGATAGTGTACAAGAAGAGTCAATAATGGTCAGCTGGTTCTAGCCCGCTCTCCACTCATCACATAAAAAAAATGTATTCTCCCAGCATAATATGATGCCATTTTCCTTCTCTTGAGATCTTACTTACTTAGTCGTTCCCCTTCTACCGTGAGGTGTAGAGGTTTGGAAGAGAGAGCGCCAGACTATCCTATTGGCTGTCTTCCTCCTGGCCTGGTTCCATTCTAGTCCTCGATCCTTCAAAGATTGTCTAATGTTGTCCTCCCAGCGGACTCTGGGTCATCCTCGGGATCTGGATCCTTGGCTCTTTGTTTCCCATGCTTGTCGTGGTATCCGATCTTCTCCCATTCTGCAGACATGGCCAAACCATCTTAATTGGGACTGTTCTACTTGGGTCTGCAGGGGGTAGGATTTAAGGCCTTGACGTATCGTCTGGTTGCGTACCATGTCTCTTCTTGTTACTTCAACCACCTTCCGCAGATACCTCATTTCTGAGGTTTGGATCTGGCTTTTATTGGTTGTAGTCATTGCCCATGAATCACATCCATATGTCAAGACTGGGACATAGGTGGAGAGGTATACAGCCATCTTCGTTTTCTTACCAACCTCTCTCTTGCTGAGGAATCCTCAATTTATGGCCTAAAAAAGTCTCCCAGCTGCTGCTTTTCGAGTGGCCAACTCTTCTTTGATGCCTCCCTTTTGGTCTATAATAGCTCCGAGGTATTTAAAGTGGTCGACCTGCTCCAGGACCTGTTCTCCCAGCTTAATCTTATGTTTTCTTTCTTCTCGTGATATCACCATGGATTTTGTTTTAGAGCTGCTTATGACCATCCCTCTCTTCTCCAGCTCTTCCTTCCAGACTTGCAGGTTGGATTGGAGATGTGCCTCTGATTTAGCAATCAGGGCAAAATCATCAGCAAATGCCAGCTCCGAAATATAGACCTGTCTCATCTTCCAGTACCCCACTGAATACTTTCTTGTTCTCTCCTTACATGCCTTGATGACATCGTCCATAAGGAGTATGAAGAGGTAAGGTGATAGGATATCACCTTGTCTTACACCAGTGGTGGTCCTGAACTCTTCCGACTTATGGTTTGCTCTCTTGAGATCACCATGGTTTTTGGTTTGGAGCTGCTGATAACCAGCTCTCTCTTTTCCAGTTCTTCCTACCAGACTTGCAGGTTGGATTAACTCTAACAGTCTCAGCCTTGTTGATTCATCCATTGCAGTGTCATAATCTAGCAGGTGATCATTAATTGCCCTCAGTATCTCTCCCTTATCAATGTCCAGTGTCCCCACTATTGATGCTTTCGAGGTCAGTCTGTCAGCTCTCTCATTGCCATGTACCAATGCATGACTAGTTCTAAACTAATTTTATTATTATTTTTTTATTATTTTTAAGATAGGTTTTCTGAAGCTGGAAGTGGCAAATGGAACTGACTGTGCATCAGTAAAGAAAGCAGTTTGTCTCTCTGTGTTTTCTTTTGTCATTATAACCTTTGCTGCAGTTTTCAAGGCCTCTGTCTCTGCTCTGAAGTTACTTGAGAATTATCCTATTGCCACTGACAACTTTTTCTATGAACCAGTGCTTAAGGTCAGATAGACACCTCCACCTCCATTTTCTGTTGCATTTGTTGCTAATCCATCAGTGTATGCATGTGTCCAGGTGTTGGGTGGGTAATGTTTCTCTATATGTATTTTATTACTATCAGTTTTCTCTCTGTTGCAGTCTGGCTTATTTTTCTTTCAATTTCAGGAATGTTTTCTATTACTTCAGGGAAACGATGTTGAGTCCAAACTGAAAGCTTGTGTGCAGTGTAGATAATATATAATAGTTAATAATTGATATTGTATTTTTGGAAACTGCTCTCATCTGTGGTTTGGTTGATTCCATAAAGTTGCTTTGTTTAAGTCTTTGCCTTCTAAGAGCATTCATTCTATGGCACATTGGATGGTCTGTTAGTCTTGAATTTTTCAGCTTGTTGCTGAGCCTTGCAGTCTCTTCTTTCCTCCACTAGCTGGAGGTATGTAATCTTTTCAAGTTCTTTTATAGGTGTTGACATCATGCCGCCTGCTATAATTCTCATTGTTTGATTTTGGAGTCTGCTGATTTTATTGAAGTTTTACTTAGCTGCTGTTGCCTATGCTGCAATGCCATACTCTAGGACTGGTCTCACTCACTCTGTGTATAACGTCTTTAGTACTCTCTCATCTGCACCCCAAGTTGTTCCAGCAAGCTTTTTCATTATTGCCCTTCATTGCCTTGCTCTCATTCGGTTTCAGTCAACTTGTCTTTTCCAAGTCAGATGGTGATCAAAAGTAATGCCTTGGTAGTTTGGAATTTCATTTAAATGTAGATTTTCTCCATTTAGCACTAGTTTGGAGCTCTGTGGTTTTATTTGAGAAGGAAAATACTGTGTATGTTGTTTTTTCCTTCACTTCTCTTTATGAAACATGTTTTGGCCCACTCTTCTAGTGATGTTAGTGCTTGCTGCATTCAAATGTTTGCAGTAGTGATATACTCTTCAGAGATTCGCAAGCCTAAGTCATCTACAAAGGAGGCACTGTGTTATTTTTGGAATATTGTCTGTTATGTCATTTATGTATGCAAGGAACAGTGTAGGTGACAGGACTCCCCCTTGTGGGACCCCCTGCTCTAATATAAACTTTTTACTAGTCTGTCCTTGTAGCTGTATTCTGGCAGTTCTATTCTCAAGGTAGTGGCCAATCCATTTGTACATTAGGGGGGTGTTGGGAAGTCAGGTATTGGTAGTACCTCTGGTGAAGGAGCTGTCATGCCCTTTTTAGGGCAGCTCAGCCACCTTTGTTCCAAACCTGGCATCCAGCTCTCACCTGTGGCTCCTCGTAGCTGTCAGCATGCGACAGCGGCCACCCCCCGGAAAACAGCTTTGACAGGCCGGCTAAACTAGGTGAGGGTAGCCAAATGGTTATAAACCTTCGGTGAGTTAGGGTCTGCCTTACCCATGCATGCGAAGACTGGATTCGATAGACTGCGCGGAAGAAACCACCTGTTGGTTCAACGGGCATGACGGCGATTACCAGCAACGCGCTGTGGAGCGTAAGGAGCACGGCGAGGCACGTAGAAAGCCCTGGTCATCCACTGCACCTGACTTCATCTCCAGTCGTCTTGACTTGTCTTGCCACTGGATTGAGATGGACCCAGGCGAGAGAGTGAGGTCGACGAATTGCGCAACTCTTCCTCACTTTAATCCAAATCACCGCGCAAGTCACTCTTTCATCATTCATCCATTCATCCATCCACTCACAACAAGTCCTGTGGCGATGGGCGAGCGGCGAAGCGGCAGGCGTGGGTACGCTGGCAGTCGTAGTCGCAGACCTACACACAGGCGGCTCAGGCCATATGGTCGTCTTCCACTGATCGGAGCAGCAGTGGGATTCGGCAGCCCCCTGAGTGTCTGAGCAGCCCTCTTTAGGAAAGCACTGCTCACCTCCATGGCATGAGGAAGGGGCTAGAAAAGGTGCCCTAAACATTGCCTGCTTCACCATTACCTAACCAGCTTACCGCGGTTGGTGGGTACCCTACTTCGGCGGTCGACATATAAGAAAAAGAAAGGACAGATTTTTCCCCCTCATTCTAGGCGCATGGAATGTGCTCACTCTTCTTGACAAGGACTTTAACGCAAACAGACCTGAGAGACGAACTGCCCTGATTGGGAGAGAACTGGCCAGGTACAACATTGACATAGCAGCACTGAGTGAAACTCGACTTGCAGGCGAGGGCCAACTTTGCGAAAAGGGTGCAGGTTATACATTCTTTTGGAGCGGAAGAGGAATTGAAGAAAGACGAGAAGCAGGGGTTGGATTTGCAATCAAAACAGCAATTGTCAGCAAGTTAGTGGGGCCCCCAAAGGGAATAAATGACCGACTCATGACGGTCAAGATCCCTCTGTTTTATGGAAGAAAACATGCCACCATCATTAGCGCGTATGCACCAACTATGACAAACCAGGATGACGTCAAGAATAAGTTTTACGAAGAACTACATGCAGTCATTGCATCAGTTCCTAAAGCAGATAAGCTCATCATTCTTGGTGACTTTAATGCAAGAGTAGGATCAGATAACATCTCCTGGAATGGCACTATTGGAAGGTACGGCGTGGGTCGCTGTAACAGTAATGGACTTCTTCTCCTCCGGACTTGCGCAGAACATGACCTCCTTGTCACCAACACCATTTTTCGACTTCCTACCCGCAACAGGACCTCCTGGATGCACCCTCGCTCAAAGCATTGGCACCTAATTGACTATGTAATTGTTAGGAAGAAGGACAGGCAAGATGTCCGGGTGACCAAGTCCATGTGTGGTGCCGAATGCTGGACTGATCATCGCCTCATTGTATCTAAACTTAAAATTCGTATCCAACCAGCCAGGTGCCCTCAGGGGAAGAAAACTCAAAAGAGGCTGGATGTCACCAAACTAAAGAAGACAAAAATCAAACAGTCATTTACTGACACCTTAGAAGACCGTCTCAAATCTATCTCGCTAGACGGCCAAAGTGTGGAAACAAATTGGGCAGCCCTAAGTGAGCAGATCTACAACACTGCTACAGAGGTCCTGGGTCCTTCCATCAAGAAACAAAATGACTGGTTTGATGAGAACTCAGATGATATAAAGCAGATGTTGGCTGAGAAACACCATCTCCATAAAATATATTTAAATGATCCAAAATCTACATCCAAGAAAGACGCTTTCAACAACATGCGTAGAATCGTCCAACATAAACTACGCCAGATGCGGGATTCATGGCTGAGTAATAAAGCAGATGAGCTCCAAGGCTTTGCTGACAGCCATGACTTGAAAAATTTTTACCTTGCACTCAAAGCGGTCTATGGTCCAACATCATCAGGATCATTTCCCCTCCTTAATGCAGATGGAAAAACACTAATTACAGACAAGGAAAAAACGCTCCAACGCTGGACTGAACATTTTAATAATCTTTTGAACCAGCCATCATCTATTAACGACGAAGCCATCATCCGCCTGCCCCAAATTCCTATAAATGAAGCACTAGATGATGTACCAACTCTGGAGGAAACTAAAAAAGCGATTCGTCAACTGTCTAGTGGAAAGGCCCCTGGCTCCGATTCAATTCCTGTTGAGGTTTATAAAGATGGCGGTGCAGTTCTGATAGAGAAACTTCATATGATCTTCCAGCAAATGTGGCAGAGTGAAACCATCCCACACGATCTCAAAGATGCGTCAATTATACATCTATATAAACGTAAAGGTAATCGCCAAGACTGTAACAATCATCGAGGCATCTCTCTTTTATCAATCGCTGGGAAGATATTCGCCAGAATCCTTTTGAATCGCCTTACGGCTCATCTTGACAAAGGTCTTTTACCTGAAAGTCAGTGTGGATTCCGGAAAGAACGTGGAACCACAGATATGGTGTTCGCTGCAAGACAGCTACAAGAAAAATGCCAAGAACAGCACTGTGACCTGTACACAGCTTTCATCGACTTGACAAAGGCGTTTGACACGGTCAATAGAGAAGGTCTATGGAAGATCATGGCAAAATACGGCTGCCCAAAGAAATTTATCACAATAGTGCAGCAACTGCATGATGGAATGCAGGCTAGAGTTCAGGAAAACGGTGAGCTATCAGAGCCTTTCCCTGTCTCAAATGGAGTTAAACAAGGGTGCGTACTTGCACCGACTCTGTTCAGTATCATGTTTTCTGCTATGCTGACTGATGCTTTTAGAGACGGGGACACAGGAATCGACATTAGTTATCGTATTGATGGAAAATTGTTTAACCTTAGGAGGCTTCAAGCAAAAACCAAGGTTAAATCACACACCATCAGAGATCTTCTGTTTGCTGATGATTGTGCCCTCAATGCTGGCTCAGAGGCTGATCTGCAGCATAGTGTGGATAGATTCTCCGAAGCCTGCGCCAACTTTGGGCTTACCATCAACACGAAGAAAACAGAAATCATGTACCAACCAGCTCCTGGCACAGTTTATACTGAGCCAGTCATCAAGGTTAATGGTGAGAAACTGAATGTTGTGAACAGATTCACATACCTTGGTAGCACACTATCCCAGAACATTGTCATTGATGATGAGGTGAACACCAGGATCTCCAAAGCCAGCAGCACATTTGGCAGACTATACACCAACGTCTGGCATTGATGTGGCATTAGTCTACAGACAAAGCTGAAGGTGTACAGAGCTGCGGTGCTTCCAGTGCTGCTATATGCATGTGAAACATGGACTGTATACAGGCGCCACGTAAAGAAGCTAAACCACTTCCATACAGTCTGTCTCAGAAAGATAATGAACATCAAATGGCAAGACAAGATCCCGGATACCGCCGTTCTTGACAGAGCTGGTATCCCTAGTATTGATACTATTCTGATGCAGTCACAGATTTGCTGGGCAGGTCATGTAGTCCGCATGCCAGACCATCGACTGCCAAAGATACTCTTTTATGGTGAGATGCAGAAGGGTAAACGCTCCCATGGTGGCCAAAAGAAGCGCTTCAAAGACACGTTGAAGACGTCATTGAAAACCTTTGACATAAACCCAGACACATGGGAAACTGCTGCGCAAGACCGAACTGCTTGGCGCACATCTCTTCGTAAAGGTGCAGTGGCATGCGAATCATCCAGAAGAGCAGCAGCGGAACAGCGGAGACAAGCTAGAAAGGACCGTGAAATAAAACCTTCACATGAAGCAAACATTCCTTGCCCACACTGTCCGAGATCTTTCCAGGCCCGCATCGGGCTCATCAGTCACCTTCGTACCCATAGACTAACCTAACATATTCCTAAATAATTGGATGAACAGAGTGGTCTTCATCACCCGTGATGGACGAACAACAAAAAACACATTCACCCACACAAATCACTTCTGTTCATTTTGACTTTCAATCCCTCATTCCAAACTTTATCAAAAGCTTTTTCTAAATCTACCAAAACCACCAGTGTGTGTTTTTTCTCTTGGAAGGCATCTTTGATTCCCTGAGCTATATTTGTAATCTAATCTTCAGTGGACCTGTGTTGTCTGAATCCTGCTTGTTGAGGGGTTAATAGGTGTTTATTTTCCAAGTGCCACATCAGTTTGGTATTAATCATGTGCTTCATTAGTTTTCCTACACAGCTTAGTAGGCTGATTGGTCTGTAACCATTTGGTTCTTTCAGATCCTTGTCTTTTTTTGGTATATGTATTATATGTTGAAAAGACAAAATAATACAGACCTGGATGACCTCAGAATAGTACTTCACAAACTACATCAATGATACAAAAGTGTTTTGATCTAATGGATCCCATCTCACTGTTAAATTATTGGCAATGAAGAGGCTGAAAGGTTGGCAAAGGAAGGTGGTAATCTACCTCAGCCTGATGCAAGAATAACTTTTGTGGAGGCAAATAGTTTTATTAGAATCAGATACAGAAACAAATGGAATGTAGAACATCCAGGTCACACACAAAATGATGTATACTACCTGCTCAACAGAAGAGAACTAGTTGTAATCTTCAGACTCTGTACTGGCCACAACAGATTGAGATATCATCTATTCAACAAGCTAAAGATAGAAACTACCAATCAGTGTAACTGTGGCACTGATACAATAAGTGCTGAACAACTGCTTCAAAGTTGCCCAACATATACGGAACAGAGAAAGCACATATAGCCAACACCAGTACCATTCGTGGAAAAGCTCTACAGAGATTCAAACAGCCTCAAACTGACTACTGCTTTCATTGAAAAAATTCAAGTGGACCTCTGAGAGTGTATGAGGAAGAACTAATGTTATATACATTATATATGATAATTAAAACAAACCGCGAGCTGAGCAGGAAAGTTTTTTCCTTTTTTTTTAAATTTCCATTTTTTTTTTTTACTTTAAATAAGTTTTTACGGTTATGATCCATGGAGTGATGTTATCGTCTACACTTAAATCTGTTGTAAGGTACAAGTGGAGGATTTGCATCACTGGCTTTTGCTTTCTGTGTTTTTAAATTGCTTTGGCCCCCTCCCTTTTTTTTCTTCCAATGCGCCGTAATTGATACTTGCCTACTATGTATATGTATCTCCCCTAGCACCCCAAGAAAGGTAACGAACAATCATTCCTGTGACCACCATAATTTAAAAGGCTAATGATAAACATTATAACCTATTCATCATCATCCTAACCCTCGACTCCCAAAGGAGCATAGGCCTTCAACAAACACATGCCAAGTCCTCCTGTCATGTGCCATCATCTCAAGTTCTTTCCATGTTCTCCTCATCATTGTTACCTCTGTTTCCAATTCTCTTCTCCATGTGCTTCTTGGTCTACCTCTGCCTCTGTTGCCCTGGGGGTTCCAGGACAATGACTGCCTTCTAATGCTATCAACCGGTTTCCTCAGTGTGTGTCCTATCCATCGCCATCATCTTCTTCTCATCTCTTGTTCCACTGGCACTTGTCTAGTTCTTGTCATCAGTTCCACATTGGTAACCCTGTCATACAATTTTAGTTCTATTCTTTGCAAGCACCCATTTATGAAAGTCAGTAGGTTATTTCTTTTATTGATGTCTAATTTGTGTTTATTGTTTGTTCAATAAGTATTGATATATTATAATATTATATGATAATACAGATGTATTTCTTTGTACCTCAATACAACCTCATTAGACTATCAAAAGACAGAGACGATTGGAGGGTCATGATCGCCAATGTCTGTTCCAGACCAGGCACCTGAAGAAAAAGAATATGATAATAAATTGGAATACCAGACCAGGCCAAAGTTTCATGAGTAGTTTCACTGTTATCTCTATATATGGTTTCCTAAGGTGATGTTCTGATCTTACAGAGTTTTTTTTTTTTACTAAGAATGCAGAGTTTTATTCTCAGAAATCAGTAAAATACCAAACAAAAAATAAAAATAAATAAATAACAAAATCATTATTTCATCTTCACGATGACCATTTCATTACCTTCATCTTTACATAAGCCAGATTGTTCTACTTTCTTAATTCTTGGTGTTTTTGTATCTATGATGTCACCTATCTGATCATGAGTATCACAGTCTTCAGTGTAGTGATGACCATCATGGTTCTGGCAGGACAAGAATAAAATGAGAATTTTTAGTGATATGGGTACATAAAAATGTGGTAACAGTTGTGATCTGTTTATGAAATAATTCAGTGGCATACAAGTAGCTGTCATGTTACAAGCAGTCATACTCTCAGAGATGTGGTGGGTTCATAATCACAAATCTGAAGTCACATAATGAATGCTTCAGTTGTAGAAGTGATATCATTGCAGTATTAAATATTACTTCTATATATGACACCTTAATTCACATTCTCAGCAGCTTCACAGGCAAAAAATTATGGCATCATACATAGGTTTAAAAATAAAATTAGAAATAGGCATATTTAATTGGGATATTGAGATCACTTTCAAAATTATGAGTTCACTGAAATGAGCACAAAATAACATTGTCTATCTTCCCCTAGACTTTTCTTAGCAAGGCTCTGCCTAACAACAAAAACAACATGATGACCGAGACATGCAATAATTAAAAAATGAAAGAAAAAAAACACAAGACCATAAATATCAATGTGCTTTGGTGGTTTGATAGTGATAATGCTTGCCTTTCAAACTTTTTTTTTTCTTGGTACACTTTAAAAAAAATTATTTACTCATTTTAATTTATTCATAGAAGTGAAAGTTTACTGGTAAGTTGGAATATTTCTGCACTTCCATTAATGCAAATGCATTCATTGCAGGTGTTAGCTTAATGCAATTTTTATGTTTATTAAAGTCACACGGTTCTTGTGCATAACATTGTACACTATGTTGGGTAAGATGTATGTACTGATCACTGCGTGTTACAAAACCAATATAGTAATGTCTTGTTCTTGTGGCCGTTGTTATTCAATGGCTGCCACAAAGCAACATGTTGTTGATGATCTGCTATAGTGGTTAGCTCAATCTCTGCCCTTGTGTAGTGTTAGCTTTCAGTACTCTAATAACTTCATCTGTAACACGACAGCAACAGTATGATACTATAACATGTAGAATGATAAATGTGGCATAACACTGCTCTGGTTTTCATAGTTCAATACACCAATGTATGTATGGTCTTGTAGAAGAAAGACATATAAAAAAGTTCTCCTAATGTGCAAACTTCCCAAGCTTCCATTCACTTGCTTCAACAAAGTTATTCAATCTATCTGTTATTACAATTCAGAGAACTTGATTACTGGTCACAAATGCTTTTATCATATTAACTCTTCTTTGTAGCTCTAGTTGCATCATTCTGTTTCCATGCTGTCACAAAAATATGTTCTCATATAAAATGTAAATCTTGCCTTGCTTGGTTAATGGTTCATTAGACTAACCACTAGGGTGTCAAAGTTTCCCAATACTTGTCTATTTCTTGTTTATTCTTCTGTGTGTCTTTATCACTTGCAAGTTTTCTCTCCCATTATGATCTGTCACACTCAATGGAAAAGATTCTCGATTCCCTTAATTATTGAAGTCTACCTACCTTGATATACTGAAAGTGTGATTCCAGGGTAAAAGAAAAACAGTTGCTGTCACAATTGACTTAGAGGATGCTTAAAACAGTGTGGACTTTGCAACCCTAATAGACTCTATAATGGCATGTGGTGCAAACCATTGGCTAACAAGGTGGATAGCAGCTGCCTTAATGGTGAGATCAGTTGCATTTTGCTTGGGGACATGGATATCAAAACCAATGCGCATTTGTCTGGGACTACCCCAGGTTTCTCCACTATCACCAGTACTGTTTAACATCTACACAGCAAAAGTAGCAACCTTTCAACCAACAGGACTGGGACAAACATTAACTTTTGCAGATTACATACTCAATTGGCTCAGACAGACATGAAATGGCCCAAGGCATACAAGAGACACTACAGGCAGTTTCTAAATGGTGTGAACAAAGTGGATCAAAGGTCAACCCCAACAAGGCCTATGTGATAAGATGTTCTTTGAACAACAAAATAGAGAAAGCAAACCTTCCAGACATCACTTTCAATGGGCAGAACATTGAAAGGTAAGATAAGCTGAAGTTCAAGTTTCATGTCAAACTGATCATACAGAAGTGCAAGCAAGGATTGGTAGCCATAAAAACAATGGCTACTGCATGCTTGGAACAGAGACTACTGTTTCTCCTGTATCAACAGCTTGTGATTTCAGTAATTGAGTATGGACTAGGAATACTCACACTGTCAGTGTCACAATGTGAATGACTGGAACACATTCAAAATGAGGGGATGTGACTAGTTTTGGCCCGTACACATGATACCCCAATTGTGACAATGAGATATATGCTAGGATTGCTGTCGATTAGATCAAGATATGTAATGGCCCAGGCAAAAGCCTATAAGTGCATAACCACCGACAAAAGATACACCCTACATGAGAACATAGCTAGCATCAAAGTAGCAAGAATAAAGAGGGGGATGTCATGGATGGCACAGGCAGAGGCTTCATTTGGTCAGATAACCAAAGTTGAAAATATATCCAAAGGGGAAGAGTGAAGTAAGGCAGGGGAGAACTGGATAAAATACCAGCAGGTCATCATTAGCCTTGGCAGAGAGTGCAGAGCTTGGGGCAATGGAAAAGCAGACCTGGAGATTAATCAGCTGATAAGTGAGCATGCTGGAGATGATGACGCCATTGTGTAACACTGATGGGTCTGTAGTGCATGGTGAGAAATCAGAACGGGGCTTCTCTGTGAAAATAAAGGGTAGGGTCATTGATGAACAGAGTGGAGCCTACAAGACAACAACCTCCAACATGAGAATAGATGTAGAGGCAGTTACTGCAGCACTGAGGTGGCTGCCTGAAACTCCATCAACCAGGGCAGTTATATTGTCAGACTCTCAGGCCATGCTTCGGAAAGTTCACAATGAATGGCTGTGGCAGGAATGGAAAACATCAATAGAATTCCCAAGTCATCTAGAACTGGTATGGATCTACTGTCCTGGTCATGCAGGGTTACGTAGCAATGAGAGAGTTGACAGACTGGCCTCGAAAGCACACAAAGTGGGGACAATGGATATGAATAAGAGAGAGATACTGAGGTCAATTAATGAGCACCTATTGGTTTGTCCTGAGTGCAATGTACGATTCTGATCAACAATAAAAATAACAATAATCAAACCTTCCACAATTCTCTGGTCTCAGTCAAGGGGAGCTAATTCCAGAAAGGACATAACTCATTTATCTCTTCTCATTAAAGGACATAAACTCCTGCTCATCAATGACATTTATGTTCAAACAAAATAAATATACAAGCAAATAAATGAGGTAACAGGCAGAAGGACACAAACAGTCACTGGCTGTTTGAAAAATATAGAAACAGCACTGTTAATGAGACATGAGAACATGATAGAAAGACTTCTAGAAGCAGTCTGTTAAGCATTTTTGGTGATCGTGCATAGGTTCGTCTGCGAATTTCCCTTAATTTATTCAATGGTCTAAAACCGTCGTCCTTTCAAGCTGGATTTCAGTTTGGGAAATAGAAAAAAGGCTGATGGGGCCAGGTCAGGGGAGTAGGGTGGCTGGGGAAGCACTGTTGTCTTCGTTTTTGCCAAAAAATCACAAATGAGCAGTGATGTGTGGGTTGGTGCATTGTCATGGTGGAGGAACCAGAAGTTGTTTCTCCGCAACTCAAGCCTTTTTCTCCAGACGTTTTCCCTGAGACGTTTCAGCACTTTCAGATAGTACCAGTGGTTAACTGTTTGCCCCTCCAGTAAGAATTCATGGTGCACAACACCGTCAACATGACTTTAACGTTTGAACAGACCTGACACACCTTTTTAGGTTGTGGCGAATTCTTCCCAAACCACTGGGAGGACTGCATTTTCATCTTGATGTCATATCTGTAGACTCATGTTTCATCGTTGGTTATTATTTTCTTCATGAAGCTGTCATGCTTGTTATCAAGATCCAGAAGTTCCTGACAGATGGCAATGCGATTGTCTTTCTGATCTTGTGTCAGGAGTAGTGGAATGAACTTTGCAGCTACCTGATGCATTTGTAATTTTCTGTTAGAATGTCATGACATGAGTCTATGGAGATGATGCCTTCTTCTGCGATTTCCCAAACTGCCAGAAGATGATTGAAACACACCATCTCATGAACCTGGACAACATGAGCGTTGTCTAATGATGTCACGGGTCATCCTGAATGCAAGTCGTCATCTGTTGACTGACGACCATCCTTAAATCACTTAAACCATTCGTAGAAACGCGCACAGCTCATGCACTAATCCCCATAAACTTGTTTTAAAAATTCATGAGTCTCGATGAATGTCTTCCTGAGCTTTATGCAAAAGTTGGTGTTGATTCGCTGCTCATGAAATTCAGACATCTCGAAAAATGCATGCACATAAACAATCAGCTACAAGATGATAAACAATCACAACAGAAAAATGTGTAAAACATTAAATTAAATTGTAACCTCATTATCTTGTTCCTGTTTCACCCTGACACCAGAGATGCCATTTTCAATATTATTTTCATCCTGATGGGGGAAACAAATCAGAAGAGGATGTCAGAATATAAAGAGTAACATTCAAAGAAAATATATGATTTGTCTGAGAATCACTAGAAACATTTTATCTATTCTACATTTTTTAGCAACAGTAGGAAGATTTACTATGTCTGTAGTAACAATAGTCCAAACAAACAAAAAAACTCACTTGACAATCCCACTCCAGTTTACATTTTTCATCCGTAACAGGGAACTGTGTTTGAATATTCCTTGGAGGCTGGAAAGAAAAAAAATTATGGTTTATATAAATATACAACAAAGTTTAAAATCCTAAAAACAACAAAAAACTCTAGTTGGTTAGAAGATGATAAGGATTAAGTGGGGATAACTGCAAATATTATACAGTTCAGTCTGGAAAAGTAGAAATTACTGGGACCATATTGTTGTTATTGTTACCATGGTATCACCTGATATTGCAGATATTTGCACCTACAGAATTCTAGAAGACATTGGAAGAGATAAATCATTAAGCAATTATTTTAACCCTTCAGAAACATGAATTTTGCTTTTAAATTGCCAATTTTGAATCTTTTCAAATTTTCAAAAGCAATTTAGTGAAACCTAAAATGTTGTGTTAAGTTAGTTGCTAGTAGAGGTATGGGCCAACATTAGGAAGAATTAGTATGTCAGTTGTAACAATGAAAAAAAAACATACTCACTTTACAATCCTGCTCTAGTTTAATTTTTTTCATCCATAGATGGGAACTGTGTCTGACTATTTCTTGGAGGCTGAAAAAATAAATTATATTTCAAATAAATATTTTTTTTAAATGTCAAATCCTAAGAATAAAAAAATAAAATACTGTAGAGGGTTAGAACAGTGCTCTGCAACCAGTGTGCCACAGTGCACTGATGTGTTGAGAGTGCCTGCCTGGTGTGCCATTGCACCAGTTGAATGTACCATAAAAGGATTTGCAAAATTATATGTTATAGTAAAATAGTATGCAAGAATTTCAAATATTAAATTTTACAAATATTAACTCCAATCTGTGGAAGGGACGACCACCACTTTCTAAAGCCGGACTGGCTGCAAATATCAAGCCAATTCTAAAGAAAAAGAAGCCAGATGAAAGATCTAATGTCTACTGGCCAGTAGCACTCACTTCAGCTATTGGAAAACTAGCTGATAAAATTGTGAATCACCGGCTTTACTGATGGCTGGAAAGTAACAGTCATCAATGAAAATCAGGATGACTTAAGAAAAGGCCCCAGAACTGAGAGAAATTTTCATTCTGTGCACAAAAAAATATCATAGATGCATTCCAAGAGGGTAAACACACCACAGCTGTATCACTGACCGGCAGCAATCATACGACACGGTGCGGATACAGGGGCTGTTCACAAAAATGACAAACATGGCTATACATGGAAACAATGTACCTCTGGATTTAAGCCTTCCAAAGAAATATAACTATATAAACAACAGTAGAAGGCACTTAATCATTCACACAACAACAAAACAAAGCTGGAGGGGGATTACCACAAAGGTCAGCATTAAGTTGCTCACTCTATTTCATAACTGACCTCTCCACCAAATTCAAGATATCAAAAGCACTGTATGCAGATGACCTGCTTACCTGGACAGCAGAAAAATACAACAAACTGGTGCCAGTTAAATAATGAAACCTAAGCCACAATAGTTGTGTACTGCTAGCTATGGAAACTAAAAATAAACATGCAACAAAAAAAACACTGTATACATCTGCTTTATTCACATTGAGCATCAAGACAGCAAGAAGGTGTACCAACTGAAACTTGACTGACTGTTACTTTGGAGAAGAAAATTCAGTTTACTTAGGAGTGGAGCTTACAAGACTACTCCTTCGCTACTCCCAAAAACCACCATGCACAAAATGAAGACAATGCCATTAGGTGCCTGAATATTGGGAAACATCTTGCAAAAACCAGTTGGGGAGGAAGAAAAAGTAAATCAAAGACAGCTGTACCTGGGATATGTTGATCAATCATGGATAATTTGTGGGCATTGCAGTCAGTAATAAAAAAAAAAACACCCAGGCAGACACAGTCCAGAACCAAGTTGGGTTCATATGTGGGGTCATGAGGACCACTGTAATGGCTGCCTGTGATATTGATACAAACACAGAACCTATGGACCTGTGATGTAAACCTGTTGTCACGGAAACATAGCACCCTGGAAGAATAAGAAAAGAATACCAAAACAGACAGTAGGTTGAAAACTAGAAGTAGATTAAAGCACAAGTCACAACTATCAGTAACAACAATTTTAGCAGAACAAAACCATCTCCAGAGAGACAAGAAATAATTGAAATTTAAACCCAGTCCTTAACCCCTGTAAGGAGTTAAAACTATCTATAATAAAACCTGAATATAATAGAGCAGTGTTCAGAATGGCAGAGGCAGCTGTATATAAATTTTGACTTTGACAAGACAATTGATAGCATGCACTAGGACAGCCTATGGACAATACTGAGGGCTTATGGAATTCATAAGTGATGGTCTCCCATCATTGAAAACCAGTTTGCTAATTTCACGTTCAGTGTTAGGAAGAGCAACCTTACTTTTGTGGTAAAACAGGAGTGCTGCAGAAATGTCCCTTATCAACCACTCTGTTTTTAACTGTCATAGACTGGGTGATACATCAGACAATAGTGGATGCCCCTAGAGGAATAGGATGGGCACCATTCTCTACAATGGAGGATCTAGAATAAGCAGATGATGTACTATTTGCACACTCACATCAACACAGGCAAGAAAAAAAACAGGTAAACTGAATAAACATAGCTAACAGGTGGGATTAAACATTAATCTCAAGAAGACTGAAATTGTGACACCCAGTATAAGAAACCTGCACCCATCAAAATAAGGGACCATGAGATAGAACATACAAACACATTTACATACTGAGGAATACCAGATGGCAGAACATGCAAAGATATCAGTGGCCAAATAAACAAGGCCAGAATATCCTTCACCAATCTAAACAACATCTGGAAATCTTCCCAGTACAGCACAAACACTAAAATAAAAATATATGAGAGCTGCATAATTACTGTACTTCTGTATGGTGCAGAATGCTGGAGAGTAGCAGAAAAGAAAACATCCAAACTGTCATCTTTCCTGAGGAAAATTCTTAAAATTTTCTAGCCGAACACCATCACCAACCAGGAACTGTTTACTCAGAGCCACCAAGAAGACAAGCACACCATCATAGTGGTAGATGTTGGAACTGGGTGTGGTGAAGTGGGATGTTATAAATATTTATAGGGGACTTAGTGTACTGACTGAGATCAGCTGTGAAGGTATCTATATCTAATAAGAGTAGTGTATTATAGATAACCTTACTTGCTGCCACACATATATATATCTCAGTCAGAATTATTTTGGAATAGTGTGATGACTACGTTGTATGTCTAGGGTATGTGTATGATGAAGTGTAAGTCATAACAACAACAGACGGATAAACAATTTAATTTATTCCACCACACTTGACAACACTGTGACACTCACATACATAAAACACTCTACAAGGATATCTTAAAGGAGTCACTGATAACTTTTCAAATAACAATATGTATTCATTGCTGGCATGAATGAATATGTGTCCTGATTCAACTACAAAGGGAACCAGGAATCACAATCAATTTAAATTACAAGTTATATGTACAGAATTTATCAATATGAATATAGTAGTGACATATATTATTAAAGGTATCCTATGTGTGTCAGTTGTGTAGTGGTAATATGAGGTAATACTGGTTTTGTTTTATTCAAGCTCTGTTGGTATTTGTCATCATGACTTCAATAGTTTGTTTTTATGGGGAACTAGTATTGGAGATGTTCTCAGTTCCTGTTATTAAAACAATTTACTTCCCCTCTTAAGTTTATGTTACACTGTTATTTTAAGATGGGGGTACATAATTTTGAGCTCAGCTGGCCACATCAGCTTATCTTGCGTGATGGCGGCAGGAAAGGACTCCTCTGCTCGATTTCTCCCCTGTGCTGTGGAGACACCTCACTGATAGCTAAATGGACCAAGGAGTATGCTGTCCGACTCTGGATTCAGCAAAGCTCTGACCAGGTGCTGCTCAATACCATCAAGACCACGGTCCCACAATTCATGGAAACAAACACAGATACGTTGATTAGCAATGAATTCTGGCACAAATTCCCATCTGCTTATGTTTCAGGCTTTTATTTAACACAAATATGAGCTGGCTTCAACGCACTGTTGCTTTATCAAGCTTATTTGCACTAGTGGTCTCGAACTAACGCTCCTAAGTGAGTATATCAGCGAGTCTGGCCAATGGAGCCCCGTTTCGACAAGTGTTTGAAAAAATTTTAACTTCCTACGTCTCCCCTAACAACCAAGGATAGCATTTATAGCCCGACTAATCGTGTTTAGCCTTACATATCATTCCAGCCAATCAGTTCAAATGTAACTTGTGGCCCATTTCCCGTACAATGGTGGTGAAAAAAAATCTACCACTGAGCGATTCTGATTTTGGGTGTTGTCTGACAGCACTATCATTTTATTTTGGCTATAACTTGTTAATTCCTAGATTATTTGCATAACGTTGTACATATTCTTTGTCAGCAAACCCTAAGGAACCCAAATATCCAAATTTAAAAGAGCTAAGTGGCTGCGTTCAAAATATGCAATTTCTAAGATAGTCGTGTAGTTGTTTTATTTTTTATGTGAGAACCGCCACCTGTCCTGCTGTACTGTCAGACTAATGTCAGGATTTCGGACATAAAACAGTAGAATGTCAGGTTTCCCCAATAAGCGTTTTTTTTCAGATTTTAAAACCTAACTCTGGGAAGGGTAGTGAATTTATCACTGTCCGTCTGAAAAAAAGTTAGTGCATGTAGTCTTACACGCGTGATGGCAGCATTTGTGTATCGCGCGACGCGTGTTTAGTGTTCGGCTTTCTGCCTCTCCCTTCTCGCTATCCTTTAGTCCATCTGTCTTTTGTTTTTGGTAACATAGTGTAGAAAAAGACATGAATGGAATTTAAAATTTAGGTCAACTTGCATATTTCAAGGTTTTTTCTTAGAAAGGCAGCACATTTTATTGTGTGTTTGGGAAACGCGTGTATGTTGCAGAAGGCCTTTAATATCAACGTGAAACGTTACAATTTGCCGACGAAGTAGAAAAGAAGGGGGATTTCGAGTACTGTCATTGTGACAGCACTGTTCTTTACCATTCTTCTTCCTTTATTTATTATATGTATTTATTAGGCTTTTTATTTACTTGATAATTTATATATGTGGATTAGAATATTCCACGACATCTCCCCTCTTAAAACAGACATTATATGTCAGTCCTTTATTCTATATACACATAGAGAAATTTATTATTAGTTCTGGGGTTTACGGTGATTCTCATCACACGGATGGCGGCTTAAAAAATCCGCTCCCAAATTTGTTTTTCCAGATATATACTCAATGCTAAAATTATATGGAGCCAAAAGTAAAGACCATCGGAGTAACCTGGAGTTCTCATGCCTAGCCTGTGCTAGAAACGATAAAGGTTTGTGGTCTGTTTGCAACTTAAAGGCCTTCCCATACAGATAAATATTGAATTTCTTTATTGCCCATATTACTGCAAGACATTCTTTTTCGCTAGTTGAGTAATTGATTTCAGCTTTATTCAATTTTCTGCTAGCATATGCCACTGGGCTTAATTCCCCATCCAATGCATCTGATTTCTGTAGTAGAGTTGCACCTAACCCAATATTACTTGCATCCGTCCTTACTATGAATTCGTGACTTAAGTCAGGTAATTTCAAAATAGGTTTACTTGTGAGCTTTTCCTTCAATTCTTGGTAAGCCATTTCACATTGTGGGGTCCATGTAATGCGATCTGGATGTCCTTTACGTGTCAAATCAGTTAACGGTGCACATATGGAATTAAAGTTCCTGATATACTTCTGGTAGAAACCACATAATGAGACAAAGGATCTCACGTCCTTCTTGGTTTGTGGTCTCGGGGCTTTCTGTAGTTTCTCTAAATTCTTTGGGTCAGGGGTCATGTTTCCCTGATAAACTGTGTGTCCCAAAAATTCCAATTCTTTACATCCAACGCAACATTTGGTGGGTCGGGCTGTTAAATTTGCCTCCCTAAGTCGATTAAACAGCATGTTCAGAGAGTCAATGTGTTCCTCAAATGTTTCTGTGGCTAGCAGGATATCATCCATGAAATTTGTTATACATGGATTATTCAGAGGGTCCAATAATTTTCTCATCATTCTAGAGAAGACACTAGGCGCATTCTTCAATCCAAATGGCAATCTATTAAACTCATAGTGTCCTTCTGAGGTACTAAAAGCTAGGTAGGGTCTAACCTCAGGCTTTACTGGAATCTGATAGTATCCTTTACTCAGATCCACTTTTGAGAAATATTTAGCTTTATTTAGTCTGGCAAACAGCTGATTTGTATCCGGCAATGGATCCACCTGTCCTTCTGTAATAGCATTCAGTCTCCTGTAATCTATACAGAGTCTATGTTCTCCAGAGGGCTTCCTTAAGAGTACAACACCGGAACTATATGAGGATTCACTGTGCGAAATAATTCCTTCCTTCAACAGATAGTCTATCTCTTCCTTCAAAGCTTTCTCCTTAGCAAACGGAATCGAATATGGTTTCATACATACAGGTGTGGGGTCTATTAGTTTCATATCATATTCCAATAGGTTTGTATGCCCTGGTCGGTCTGTTAACACCTCTGCATGATTATTTAGAACCTGTTGCACTCTCTCTTTCTGAGTTTTCGTTAAATGTGTACTGATTTTTACCTGTGCTGCTGTCTCACAGGGGTGTAATGGATATTCAAATGATGAAAGTGGTTCCTTTTTCATCTCCATGGCGATGGACAAGGTCAACAAGTGTGTCTCTTCCTGATGTTCTCTTTCCAAATATTTCTTCAGGAGATTCACATGATAGATTTTTTCTTTCCCCCTTCTTATCTATCTTATAATTTGTTCTAGATACCTTCTCTAAAACTGTATATGGACCCTGCCATCCAATTTGTAACTTATTCTGACTCCCGGGCAAAAGAAGCAGTACTTTCTCTCCCACAGCCAAATTTCTGTCTTTCGCCTTCCTGTTATAATAGGCAGCATGTTTCTTCCTGGCTTGTTTCAAATTTTCATTGGCAAGTTTCCAGCCAGTTTTCAAACGAGTGGTCAGCTCATTCACATATTGGTATGAAGATGTAATGTTTTCCTCTGCCTTTTCATCAGTCCACGTTCTTAACAAAGCTACATATGGACCTTTAATTGTGTGGACCTATTTGTCCATGCACCGGTATGGTCTCTTCCACTCGAAGCTTTATAGTGATGATTTTTCCTCCCAGAATTATCATTCACAAAACGACCGCTACCAATTTTTCTTTTGGGGCTTTCTCCCCACTTAAAATTCTTGATGAGAGATTTCCTCTCTACATCCTCTTCCTCCAGTTTGTTTAAGTCCGATTGAGGGATTTTCGGCTTATCCTGGGGTAAGACATCTTTTTGCACTCTCCGCATAGTGGCCATTGTAAAACAGTTAAGTGAAGCTTGTCCGTGAAAAGGGGCTTCCCATTCCATTTGGTCCACTTTATCAAATCTATTTCTCTTTTTATTATCAGGCCTAATTTTGCCCCGTGGCGTGTCCAGGTCCTGATCCATGTTCCCACTTGTGGGTGTTCCCTCATGTGCTATGCTACACCTTTCTACAAAATTCTCAATGTCCCATCTTGCTTTGGGCCAATAATAATTGTGAGCCACCTTTTGAATGAGGGTACCTATTTTCTCATGGTCCCCATCTGGTTTCACATGTAGGCTCCTTATTAATTCTGTCCTGTATCTTTTTGGAAGAACCAGCTGTCCGTGACCATGGGATCTAGTTCCGGCCTTCCTATACATCAACTTGTTTTTCATGTAAAAATCTCCCTTGCCTGGAGTTGTATGACAAGTTGACAATTTTCTGAAACAAGGCTTGAGTGTTTTATCCCCAGCCTGTGCCTTCCTCATCTCTTCTGGAGTGGTATCCAACATAATATCCTCCTCCTGTCTTGAGGTCGACCTGACGTGAAGGGTTGCCATATACACAGGTTTCCTTCTACAATGGTCAGTGTCATGATTGTTCATCTTACAATTTTTACACCACCTTTTTCCTTGGTTGAAAGATTTTCTTTCATCATATTTCCTTTCATCGAATTGTGGGAATTTATTTTTATTTTCATACCGTGGCCTATCAAATTGGTGCTTACCTTTGTTTTGATCCTTAGGATCAAATTTATTAAAGTTCTGTGGTGCCCTAAAGTTATCCACTTGTTTCTTTTTATTACCTGTTACCTCTGCTTGAGCTGCTTGATACCTTTCAGCAACATTTAGCAACTCACCCAGCCTCTCTGCACCTTGTTCCATGAGAAACTTTCTCAGGTCTGGAGCCATGGACTCTCTTAGTTGCTCTATAAGGACCATTTCCTTAAGATCTTGGGTTTTCCCCAGAGAAGTCCATTTCTCCAAGTATGTCTCTATTCGTGCAGAGAACTGGTGATAGGTTTCACCTGACAGTAGTTTAGCATTCCTAAATTTTTTCCTATAGAATTCTGCATTCTTTTCATATCTTAACAAAAGAGCCTGCTTTAGCATGTCATAATTTTCCTGATCACCTCTGCTCATTTTGGCAAAAACTTCATAAGCTGCCCCACGAAGTCCTTGAGATAACTTTAAGCTCCACCTTTCTCTCTCTAACCCATACGTGGTAGCTAATAGTTCGTACCTATTTAGGTAGCTCTCTATATCATCGTCTTTCTCAACAAAATGATCTAAATGAAAATTCATAGCTGAGGTTGAGGCTCCTTGGCTAGCAGTGGCATCAGAGGCAAAGGGACTGGCACCATTTTCAGGAGCATGGCCCTGAAACTCAAACTCCCTTAGTCGTAACTCATGTTCCCTTTGTAATCTCTTATCTTCTGCTTCCCTTTCTGCAGCTAATCCCTTGTCTTCCCTTTCTGCATTTGTTCTCTCTTCCCTTTCTGCAGCCCATCTTCTTTTTTCTTCTTCCCTTTCTGCAGCTAATTTCTTCTCTTCCCTTTCTGCAGCCAATCTTTTGTCTTCTCTTTCTGCCTCCAATTTCTTAGCCTCAGCCTCAATCTGCAACCTCTTAGTCTCAGCCTCAGCCTCAAATTGTAACTTCTTAATTTCCCTTTCAGCCTCTAACTTTCTTTCGGCTTCAAACCTTCTTTCTTCGCGTTCAATAAATTTGTCACATTCCGTAGTAACATAGGCAACCATAACTTGCCCATCTAATCCTAACTCTTTTGCAGTCTGAACAGCAGCAGATCGAAACTTGGCCAGGTCCGCCATTGTCTATCAGGTAAGTTTATACAATGTCTAACCAACAATTTAATCTCTAAATATATCTAATGGACAACACAGGCACCGTGAGCTCAACCTTATTTAATTCCACCCAAGGATACCTTTTAATTCTTATATTCCCTGAAGTGAATTACCCCCAATATTTATAATAGGGAAAGATTCAAAATCCCAAGAGCGAGACCCCAATATATGTGGTGAAGTGGGATGTTATAAATATTTATAGGGGACTTAGTGTACTGACTGAGATCAGCTGTGAAGGTATCTATATCTAATAAGAGTAGTGTATTATAGATAACCTTACTTGCTGCCACATATATATATATATATATCTCAGTCAGAATTATTTTGGAATAGTGTGATGACTACGTTGTATGTCTAGGGTATGTGTATGATGAAGTGTAAGTCATAACAACAACAGACGGATAAACAATTTAATTTATTCCACCACACTTGACAACACTGTGACACTCACATACATAAAACACTCTACAAGGATATCTTAAAGGAGTCACTGATAACTTTTCAAATAACAATATGTATTCATTGCTGGCATGAATGAATATGTGTCCTGATTCAACTACAAAGGGAACCAGGAATCACAATCAATTTAAATTACAGTTTATATGTACAGAATTTATCAATATGAATATTGTAGTGACATATATTATTAAAAGTATCCTATGTGTGTCAGTTGTGTAGTGGTAATATGAGGTAATACTGGTTTTGTTTTATTCAAGCTCTGTTGGTATTTGTCATCATGACTTCAATAGTTTGTTTTTATGGGGAACTAGTATTGGAGATGTTCTCAGTTCCTGTTATTAAAACAATTTACTTCCCCTCTTAAGTTTATGTTACACTGTTATTTTAAGATGGGGGTACATAATTTTGAGCTCAGCTGGCCACATCAGCTTATCTTGCGTGATGGCGGCAGGAAAGGACTCCTCTGCTCGATTTCTCCCCTGTGCTGTGGAGACACCTCACTGATAGCTAAATGGACCAAGGAGTATGCTGTCCGACTCTGGATTCAGCAAAGCTCTGACCAGGTGCTGCTCAATACCATCAAGACCACGGTCCCACAATTCATGGAAACAAACACAGATACGTTGATTAGCAATGAATTCTGGCACAAATTCCCATCTGCTTATGTTTCAGGCTTTTATTTAACACAAATATGAGCTGGCTTCAACGCACTGTTGCTTTATCAAGCTTATTTGCACTAGTGGTCTCGAACTAACGCTCCTAAGTGAGTATATCAGCGAGTCTGGCCAATGGAGCCCCGTTTCGACAAGTGTTTGAAAAAATTTTAACTTCCTACGTCTCCCCTAACAACCAAGGATAGCATTTATAGCCCGACTAATCGTGTTTAGCCTTACATATCATTCCAGCCAATCAGTTCAAATGTAACTTGTGGCCCATTTCCCGTACAATGGTGGTGAAAAAAAATCTACCACTGAGCGATTCTGATTTTGGGTGTTGTCTGACAGCACTATCATTTTATTTTGGCTATAACTTGTTAATTCCTAGATTATTTGCATAACGTTGTACATATTCTTTGTCAGCAAACCCTAAGGAACCCAAATATCCAAATTTAAAAGAGCTAAGTGGCTGCGTTCAAAATATGCAATTTCTAGGATAGTCGTGTAGTTGTTTTATTTTTTATGTGAGAACCGCCACCTGTCCTGCTGTACTGTCAGACTAATGTCAGGATTTCGGACATAAAACAGTAGAATGTCAGGTTTCCCCAATAAGCGTTTTTCAGATTTTAAAACCTAACTCTGGGAAGGGTAGTGAATTTATCACTGTCCGTCTGAAAAAAAGTTAGTGCATGTAGTCTTACACGCGTGATGGCAGCATTTGTGTATCGCGCGACGCGTGTTTAGTGTTCGGCTTTCTGCCTCTCCCTTCTCGCTATCCTTTAGTCCATCTGTCTTTTGTTTTTGGTAACATAGTGTAGAAAAAGACATGAATGGAATTTAAAATTTAGGTCAACTTGCATATTTCAAGGTTTTTCTTAGAAAGGCAGCACATTTTATTGTGTGTTTGGGAAACGCGTGTATGTTGCAGAAGGCCTTTAATATCAACGTGAAACGTTACAATTTGCCGACGAAGTAGAAAAGAAGGGGGATTTCGAGTACTGTCATTGTGACAGCACTGTTCTTTACCATTCTTCTTCCTTTATTTATTATATGTATTTATTAGGCTTTTTATTTACTTGATAATTTATATATGTGGATTAGAATATTCCACGACACTGGGTTTACCACATTATCAGAAGAGACTCTGACACCATCACCAGAACTGCCATCTATAGACTCGAGAACGAAAGTGAAAGCAAGACCAGCTAAAAGTCATCTGGCAGAGAACAGTGAAGGCAGAGATGCTAAGCATGAACAGAGCTGGGATACCATATGAAGGATGGCTGCTGATCGAGCAAAGTGGAGACAATTTTCTGCTGCCCTATGAGACACCACTAAGCGTGATGGTCACTGATTGCTTTGTCAGTCAGTGACCAAGGACCAAAGAAGAAGAACAATAAAAAACCAGTCATGGATAGCACAACAAGAGACACCCACAAAAGTCAAGGATAGCACAACAAGAGACACCCACAAAAGTCAAAGATAGCACAACAAGAGACATCCACAAAAGCACCAAAGAGAGCTACTTTAGAGACTTTTGAAAGCTACTTTAATAGCGCAATATGTATATATACAGATGACTTTGCCTTCAAGACTACCATAAATGCATTTTTTGAAGCTTGCGTGAAGTACACAAATTGCGTAACACAATAAATATGTGAACCATGTGGAGAATTCAGTACTAATCAACAAGCAGAAACTACAGCAATAAACACAACTCTCCAGCAATACTCAGCTAATTTAAATAAAAAAATCTTGAAGATCTCAAATATCATAATCTTCACTGATTCAAAATCAACACAATAGAAAGATGCCTCCAAACTGAAAATAGAGAACTAAATACAGCTGGCTGAATTAATTGTACAGCCATGGTAGTGCAGTGGTTAGTGTACTGGCTTCCCAGCTCTGTAGTCCTGGTTAAACCCCCAGTTGAGGTGGGATTTGTTAGGCCATAAACTGATCCAGGGGCGATGCAGCCACACAAATGGGGTACCAGAGCAACTCTGGCAAGGTTAAATGTAACCGGCATGATGCTGACACATCATCATCATCATTTATCGTTGACTATATTGTTGTTATACCTTGTTCAACTGAATAGGTTATAACTGGGGTATATGGTGTGTTAGGTTCTTCAATGTTGGCCGGTTGTTAGTCCTGAAAAGGACTGGTCCTAAAAAAGACCACTAGCTGGCTTCCTCTTCGTTGTTTCTCTGTTCGTGTTGCCGTGGCATGTTCTATAGTGTATTTCCTATCCTTCCTCACTATCTGGCTTGTGTGGTTTTGTGTGTTTTTGGCCTCCTCATTTCTGTTTCTTGTGTCTTCCTTTTCTCCTTATCTGGGATAGTGCTTTTTCTATAATTGCTGGGAGTAGCTTCTCTAGCGTTTCCTTGAATGATGACTTCTTCATCTGATTGTCATTCGTTTTAGTGTCTTTTGTGTTTGATGTAATTTTTTCAATGGTCATTCTTTCTGCCTCTATTCTTTTCAGCACTTCTTCATTTCCCTCTTTCAGTTCTATCAGCTTCCTGACATCTTCTTCTACCTGCTGCTGAATTCTTTTCATGTCTTTTTGTATTATTTTCATGTCATTTATGAATTGTTGTTGTTTCCTGCTTTCCGAGCTATCCGGGATTTCTTCACATCTGGCAGTTGAGGTTCTGTTTTTGTGCAGCTGACGGTTTTCTCTCTCCTTTCGCAGTTGTTGTTTTAGATCTCTCACCTCAGTCGTGAGCTGTCTGACCTGTTCCGTTAGGCTGTCTTGGCGTCTATTGCCTAGAGTATTTGCCTTCAGTCTGTTTTTTGCCTCTTGGTACGATACCCCCTTTCCAATGGCCACTGTAATTATTTGCCTTGTTTGTTGGTATTTGGGACACCCACGGTATCGTGCTCCGTGATTTCTGAGGCAGTTGGTACATTTTCTATCCTTGTTTAGCGCTTGGTAGTCGAGGTATTTTTTTGCCTTGGAGCAGTCTTTGTATTCGGGGCTGCCCACACAGTATCTACAGACCGTCTCTTTTCTGCACGTATTCTTTGTGTGAGAGAATCCCTGGCACTTTGAACATTGCATCACTGGTGGGATGTAGGCATGTGTTCTTCGGGGTCTATTCTGGATAGTGATGCTTTCTGGAACTGTTTTCCCTTGTACAGTCACTATTATCAGTCTGGTGTCTTCTTTGTTCCAGGACTTTAGCCTTTCGGCGTGAGTGAATTTGTACAGAGGGTTTTTGGCCTGGATGCAGCTGAGGGTCTCTGTGTCTGACAAGCTGGTGTCTATCCCTTTGATGACTACTTTCTTGATTTCAATGTAGATTTCTGCTTGGATTTTGATCTGGTGTGGTAGCTGAAATTCTTTACGCCCGGCCGCCAGAGCAGTCATCAGCGAGTTAGTCTTTTCTGTATCGTTCAGGGCAAGTGTCACTCCCTGTGGGTGCCTTCTGATACTTATTATGTCTCTTTTGCCTACTACATTCTCCAGGACATTGATTACTTTGTAGTCCGGGAGAGCCCTGAGGGTGGTTTCTTCTCCAGACAACTGCGTAATTTGTATTTTGCGGTCTGGTTCCAGTTTCTTGTGACTGCTTTTCTGTAGTTTGCCTGAGCGGCAACTCCCATCTGCCACCACTGGCTGTGTATCTGTCTTTAGGCTCGGTATCCTGTCCTCTTCTGTCTGTTCATGATTCTGCTTCTTCTGATCACCGTGGGACACTTGGTTGTTCTCCATTAAGTTCTGGCATATCTCTATGTCTGATATTGGAGCTACTTCTAATAGTGCTTCTTTTAATGTTGGAAGACTAAGGAACTCGTCTCCGTCTTCCCGCATTCTGTATAGTGCATCCATAATGGTCTCCGCGATATCTTCTGGGTCTAACTCGTTTAGTTCTGATGATATTGTCCTCTCATCAGCAGCAGGCTGTGAGGTGACATCTTGTTGTTCTGCTCTTTTGAATTCCTCTTGTGCCAGTCTGTGTTGAAGAGTTGTCTCTTTCACCTCATTCTTGGTGTTTGAGGATTGGTCGGCTTTTCTCTCCGGCTGGCTGTTTATGGTTTTGTTATACTCCTGGTTGTTGTTTGGAGCTGGTGGGCTGGTGTATACCTTCCTCTTCTTGGCTCTTAGTTTATTTTGGACCATTTTGACTATATTGCGATTGCTGCGTATGTCCTGAAAAGGACACTGGTTATAGTGCTGGAGCAAAATACATCACCCCTAGTGTGCCATATGGTCAAGAAAATATGGGCTTAGCATGGCTTCATGGGCATGAAAAGAATCCTTTCCCTTTTTTTGTGTGCAGAATTAATTGACAGCCAGTGTGCTAATGTGTAAGCATGTAACAACATACAACATCAGAGTCCCTCTCTGATACAAATGCACAGACATACCAATCAAAGAAATAAAAACTGACCGCTTAGTAAAACTAGAGCAAGCATGGTTCAAACAAACAATCCAGCCAATAAGCAGACAGCTAAATTAATACTCCAAAACAACATCAAAGAGAAGTGGCTGAACCGATGAGTGAAAAGAGTCTAGAAGACATGCTTTGTATAAAGAAACCACTCATTCCAACAAGAATGACAGCATCAGTAACCTATGGTGTGTGAAGCAGAGCTTAATCTTTCAACTTAGAACACAACAAGAACTTAAACTTGTCCCATGAGCCTAATTTTCACAACTGTACCCATCCTTATGCAGATGACCTGCTCCATATGAAACTGTTCAGTTGGTGCAGTTCGCTTCCCCAGGACTCACCACAGAAAGAATATATTCATTAAAAAATAAAATGGTATGGAGTTTTTCAAATAAAAGGTACACAGGAAACATGGGACATTTCAGGTTTTACCCTTCATCAGCCACAGTTACAGATAGGGGAAAGGACAAAAAATATAAACAAGTCACAGAAAAATGCTATAGACACAAATTAAAACATAACAGGATGAGAAACACAGGTAAAATAGGCAATACAGACAGATGAAAAAAAAAAACACTAAAAAAACAAGAATAAAAAGGAATTTCAAAACAAGAAATTCAACAATCAATGAAAATCAAAAGGAGAAAATTAAATAACAAAACGAGAAGTCCAGCTAAAAGAGTCAGTTCTGTAAGATCTAGAGAAGCTTACAATACAATCATAATATCGTCGGTAACCATCTTCTTCTTCTTTGATCGTTAACCGCCGACCATCAAAGCAGTCAGTGGTCATCACACCTTGTAGCGTCTTGCAGGGCAACAACAAATTGATTCCACTTTGCTCGGTCTGCGGCCATTTCTCGTACAGTGCCCCAACTCTGGTTCATTCTTTGCATCTCAGTTTCCACAGTCCTCCGCCAAGTTGTTTTTGGTCTGCCTCTCTGTCGTTTTCCTTCAGGGGTCCATAGCATAGCTGTTCTTGTGATGGCATAGGGGTCTCTTCTGAGGACATGGCCAACCCAGCTCCAGTGTCTGCCAGCTATGAAGGTGTGCATGTCCTCTTGCTTGCTTCGAGTAAGCAGATCTTGGTTCATGATGGTATTCGGCCAAAAGATTTGGTGAATTTTTCTTAGGCATGTTGTGTGAAAAGAGGACAATTTCGACATTTCCTTCTTCTAGGGATAAGCGAGAGCAGATGGACAGGGGCAGGAAAAGTTAAAACAGCAACAGGAGAGGCGGTGCTTTGCTCTAGAAGAGAGGGTGGACAGCGCGGTGAAGGCGTGGCCATTATTCTACAGAAAGGAATGGAAAGGACATTGCTGGAATGGAGGCCCATCGGCGGCAGACTGGTGAGATTAAGATTGAGAGGGAGATTCGCCGGCACTACAATAATACAATGCTGCGCGCCAGCGAATGATAGCGATGAGGAGGTCAAGGATGAATTCTATCAACAACTGCAGAAAGAAATGGAAGACACACCTAGATATGATCTTGTTATAGTAATGGGTGACCTCAATGCAAAAGTTGGTACACACAATACATATAATGAAAGAACGGTGGGGAAATGCGGCGGCGGGGCAGCAAACGAAAATGGGGATAAACTAATAAGTTTCTGTAGCATTAACAACCTGGTCATTGGAGGAACATTTTTCCCACATAAAGAAATTCACAGGTTAACATGGGAGTCACCAAATGGTCGGGACAGAAACCAGATAGACCACATCATGATTAACGGTAGATGGAGACATGCATTGCAAGATGTGAGGGTGGGAAGAGGTGCAGATGTGGGGGGTGATCACCATTTAGTAGTAGCAAAACTGAGGGTGAAACTAAGAAGGGCTGGACCAACTGTAACTACACAGAAAAGGTTTGACATCAGCAAATTGAAGGACTCCCTTACCGGAGAGGCTTTTGCGGCCGACATAAAGAAACGATATCAATTTGCCAAAAGTCAGGAAAAGACATTGATTGATGATATAGACCAGAATTTCAACACCATTTCAACAATATATAAGGAAAGCAGCAAATCATGCTTGGGATTCCAGGAAAGGAAGAAGCAAGACTAGATAACACCAGAAACACTAACACTATAAAGATGAGAAAGGAAATGAAAAGAAAGAAAACAGAAGCGAAGTCCCCCAGGTTAAGGCAACTATATAGCGAACAGTACAGTCAGCTGGACAAGGAAGTTAAACGCCAAACCCGAGCCAACAAAAGGAATTTCCTAGACAATCTTGCAAGACAGGCAGAGGAGGCAGCACTGAGAAATGAACAAAGCACAGTAAACAAAATAACTAAATTCATCAGCGGAAAACGAGGTGCAAACAATATTAAATTAGTAAGAGATAAGCAAGGTAATCTCATCACGACAGCAGAGGGACAGGAAACAAGATGGGCAGAGCACTTCAGAGAAACTCTGATCAAGGAACCACCAGAGACACATTTGAATGTTCCTGAGGCTGAAAATGATCTAGATGTAAATACAGACATTTCACAAAAAGAAGAAATCATCACAGCATTCAAATGGTTAAAGAACTGCAAAGCTCCGGGCCATGATAACTTAAATGCAGAGCTATTTAAGACAGACCCTGAGCTAGCAGCAGAACTATTAGAACCACTATTTGCACAAGTCTGGAAAACGTGGACAACACCATCAGA
The DNA here is from genome assembly GCA_024509875.1 of Oreohelix idahoensis. Classification (NCBI taxonomy): domain Eukaryota; kingdom Metazoa; phylum Mollusca; class Gastropoda; order Stylommatophora; family Oreohelicidae; genus Oreohelix; species Oreohelix idahoensis. The sequence continues at coordinate 267,147 of JAMPIV010009241.1, forward strand.
GTGGAACAAAGGAATAATTGTCAAATTGCCCAAGAAGGGAGATCTTGCAGACTTAAATAATTGGAGAGGAATCACTCTTCTCTCAGTTCCCAGCAAAATATTAGGCAGGATAATTATACAGAGAATTTCAAAGGCAGTAGACCACAAACTGAGGAAAGAACAAGCAGGATTTAGAAAGAACAGAAGATGTGTAGATCATATATTCACTCTCAGGAACATTATAGAGCAGTGCACAGAATGGCAAAGACAGCTTTACATTAATTTCATTGATTTTGAAAAGGCTTTTGACAGCATACATAGGGACAGTTTATGGAAAATACTGAGGGCTTATGGAATTCCAAGCTGCATAGTGTCAATCATAAAAAGCCTCTATGCCAACTTTACATGTAGTGTTGGGCAGAGCAACCTAACCTTTGAGGTGAAGACAGGAGTACGACAGGGATGCCCCTTATCAACCACTCTATTTTTAACAGTCATAGACTGGGTGATGCGCCAGACAACAGAGGGCAGTCCAAGAGAAATAAGATGGACTTTATTTTCTACATTGGAAGATCTGGAATATGCAGATGACATTGCACTACTAGCACATTCACATCAACACATCCAAAAAAAACTGGATAGACTTAATAAGTAGAGCCAGCAGGTGGGCTTGAACATCAATTTAAGGAAGTCTGAGGTCATGACGCTCAATGTGAGCAACCCTGAGCTCATATCAGTAAGGAATCAGCAACTGGTACAGACATACCTTCACATACCTACGAAGCATATTAACACCAGACGGTGGGGCAGGCAAAGACATCAACATCAGAATGAATAAGGCAAGAACAGCCTTCTTTAGCCTAAACAACATCTGGAAGTCCTCCCAATACAGCACAAGCACAAAATTAAGATTATATCAGAGCTGTGTGCTTTCTGTGCTTCTCTATGGTGCGGAATGCTGGAGAGTTACAGAGAAGGAAATGTCGAAATTGTCCTCTTTTCACACAACATGCCTAAGAAAAATTCACCGAATCTTTTGGCCGAATACCATCATGAACCAAGATCTGCTTACTCGTAGCAAGCAAGAGGACATGCACACCATCATAGCTGGCAGACGCTGGAGCTGGGTTGGTCATGTCATCAGAAGAGACCCTGATGCCATCACAAGAACAGCTATGCTTTGGACCCCTGAAGGAAAACGAAAGAGAGGCCGACCAAAAACACCTTGGCGGAGGACTGTGGAGGCTGAGATGCAAAGAATTAACCAGAGTTGGGGCACTGTACGAAGGATGGCTGCCAACCAAGCAAAGTGGAATCAATTTGTTGTTGCCCTACAAGACGCCACTAGGCGTGATGGCCACTGACTGCTTTGACGGTCGGTTGTTAAGGATCTAAGAAGAAGAAGAATATAGAAAGATATGAAGTCATTCTCATGATAAGATTGTGTGTGTGTGTGTTGGTGTCATAGGGGAGGGGGGCGGGTATGAAATCCTAGAACAGATAGGAATGTAAAAAAGAAATAATGAATGAGATCAAAATATTGTGATCATATAACAATACATAAGCCTACCACTTTGCTGAAAACCATAATAAAAGTAAAGGTTGAAGGCAATTTTTAAAAAATAATCACACTTGGTAAATATGGCGGCCTTTGTCTACTTTTCTGAAACTCTACCATACCTCATAATCTAGTTCCTGTTTTATTTGTGTTGTTTCTTCATCTTCGTACAGCTCTGGAGCATAGTTTCTGTTGGGGTCTAAATGGCGTCTTTCTCAAACTTAATAAAGGTAAGATAAAAAAAAATGAGGGGCGTATAGTTCGCCTTTAAATGTAGTCTAAACTGTCGAGCTGGCAAGATGGTTACAGCACTTTCTTCAAAAGGCAGAGTCACAGAAGTGCAAACCAGATATTTCCACCCTTAAGTTTATTCAGCGGAATATGAGTAGTCCTCACTCCGCTCACAGCCACCGAACAAGAGAACCAATACTATTAAAATGCAAGGTTGTATCAAAGTACGCAGAGTGACCTCCCATTATGGGAGCATTCGTTGTTTAGTTCAGAGTATTTGTCTAGTGTTCCAATAAAGGCTAAGATGGTAAATACCAATGTGATTTTTAAATAAAACACTTCAGCAGAGAATTTTCCGCTAACTGTATGTTATTATCTGTAACACTATGATTCTATAACATTCTTTGTAAAGGCTAACTTATAATAGAGGTGTATTATATCAGGTGTCAGGTACAGGTAGATTTCAGTTGCCAACTCGCAGTGGCGTCACGCCTCGTTGGTTCCTCGCAGTTGTGTCAATATCAGTCCCTGGTGGTGGTGTACAGTGGACCAACCGCAGTGGGCTATGGAACTCGGGGTTATAATTTATTTTCAATATGGGGGATTTCCCCAGCCGGCGGTAAAGTGTGGATTTTAAAGCTGCAAACAAGATGAAGTGGGTTCTTATTTCTATTCAAAACAACAGGAGGCTGATGCTTTGGAATCATGACCCAGGTAGGCCTGCCCCCCTTAGAGTGTAAAAGAGAGCAGGGGGCCGAAACACTTAATCAACGGGTGACTACTTTTGATGATCACGTTGCCTCCTGTTGTATCGGTCTGTAGAGTTTCCTGTCATAGGTCACGATTTGACGTCATCATTTGAACTCCGGAAATTGGTTGCAATGTATCCACAGCTGCCTCTCCAGTGTTTTCTACTTATATATCTTTTGTTTCGTGTACCATATGTTTTATTTAACAATTTATTTTTTTCTTCTCCTTCCTATTGATTGTTTAAAAGATGATATACAAAAAGGAAACATTTTATAATTGAGCTAGAAAAGATGAAAGAAATGTAAAACGATGTAAATACGGAATACAACACTGGCTGCCAATAAAGGCTAAGATGGTAAATACCAATATTAGTCTAAACAACATTTGGAAGTCCTCTCAGTACAGCACACGCACAAAATTAGGATTATATCAGAGCTATGTGCTTTCTGTGCTTCTCTATAGCGCAGAGAGCTGGAGAGTTACAGAGAAGGAAATGTCGAAATTGTCCTCTTTTCACACAACATGCCTAAGGAAAATTCTCCGAATCTTCTGGCCGAATACCATCACCAACCAAGATCTGCTTACTCGTAGCAAGCAAGAGGACATGCACACCATCATAGCTGGCAGACGCTGGAGCTGGGATGACCATGTCCTCAGAAGAGACCCCTATGCCATTACAAGAACAGCTATGCTATGGACCCCTGAAGGAAAACGAAAGAGAGGCCGACCAAAAACAACTTGGCGGAGGACTGGGGAGGCTGAGATGCAAAGAATGAACCAGAGTTGGGGCACTGTACGAAGGATGGCCACCTACCGAGCACAGTGGAATCAATTTGTTGTTGCCCTACAATACGCCACCAGGCATGGTTAAATTTATCCGTAGGATTATTTAGGTTAACCAGAGCAGAGGGAGATGGTATGGCCATTTGTTGTTATCATTGTAGGGAATGAAAGATAGGCGATGCGGGGTGCGTACTTAAGCTAGAGGAAGAACGTGTTTGTTTGTAACATTAGAGATGGATGTAAATGGTTACAATTATTGTTTGAATTGTTTGTCTATTTTAGAGCTGGTCACATTCTTCTGTGCTCTCTTGACAGCCTTTATACGATTCTCCAGAATTATATTTTGTATTTACCAGATAGTGCCCCTTGGATTTATTTTCCTATGCCCTGCATTGTCAGCAACAATTATATCCATACTGCACGGCTGGCCAAACGGCTTATGAGTCGCCCAGCCTACCGGGTAATCTTTGTGGAGTATTTACCCATCGCCCATCACAGTGCCTACGGGTTGTTGCCGTTGTGCTCCTTTCCTCGAGGCTAATTAGGACAATCCATTTAAGCCCATGTTGCCGTGGATATTACTCACTTACTTGCCAAGAAGACAGCCAACGATTTGTACAGTATCTGCCCCTGTGGGTTCCAGGCTTCATATTTCTTATCAGAAAAGCCTATCCCTCGTTTCACTTTTCCCGGAGAACCAGTTTGCTAGCTGCACTTCACTTTTTTGCCTGGTAAAATATATATATATATATATATATATATATATATATATATATATATATATATATATATATATATATATATATATATATGACGAGAAGGGTTTATATGGGTGGATGTAGAAGATCAGAAAACACTCATACACCGCTCGTCTAGCTCATTGTCTTAGGAGTAATACACCATCTCCAACAACCATACTACTGGACAAAAAGAAACTGTTGGCTGCTGACTGAATGAAGATGGATCACTTCAGTGCTGTACCACTTTGGGTTCACTTGTAACATCCAAATAGACATCCCCCAGATGTGACGAGTTGGGTGTATGTGGGTTGATGTGGAAGATCAGACAACACTCATACACCGCTCGTCTAGCTCACTGTCAAAGCAGTAATACACCAACTCCAACAGCCATATTGTCAGGAACCACTTATCACGGAGAACACTCCACAAATTACATCGCTGTTGTGTGAGTTTATAATAACAACTATAGGCCCGCCCTACTAAGGGTATGACCACACAACAATGGCTGACAATAGTAATAAACACCTTCAACATTTACTTCTCTTTAATAATATACACACACAATAAGGTCTCACACGGCCATCAAACGCATCAAATACAATAATGAGAAAACCACTGTAAACCTGCCTAAGCAGCTTAAACTATCACATCCATTCACGAAGGAACAAACTATACCATAAATGGCTGCTATAAATATCGCTCATCTGAGCGGCAAAACTATGACAATGACACTCTCAAAATTATCGACATTGCATCAAACTACGGCCTGTAGACAATACGATCTAGAACTTTCACTGCTCTAGACTTAACAACGTAATTATCACCAAGGTCCGAAAACATGGCAGGAATTCAGTTTACAGTCTATAATATAAACCACACAGCGATCTTCCCGGACAAAGGCTAACGTCTCACTGACTAATTTTGCGCCTTTTCACCCGACTTCCGGTAGTCATATGACTCACCAGTTTGGCTAACCTCGGCCTCTCCCGACTGGCTTTTCGACGAACACAAGACATTAAATTCAATGCGAAATAACGCTGTAACACATATCAATCTCCGTGAATATATTATATCACAAAAAAGTCACAATAGGCGCAGGTCAATTACAATCATTGAAGACATAACAAATCCAGAATATTCTATAATCACTCTTAATATCTACAGCCACAAAATAGGATACTTCATACATCTACTGCACAACTCTTGCTCTCTACGCTCGCACAACTATAGACATCCACCCTTCTCTTCTCTACACTCTTCGCTGTCTCCTGTCTACTCTCTACTGTCTCTCCCCACCTCTCTGTCTCTGACTGACCCCTTTCATTCGTATTCACCAAACACGTGAAAACCTTTCACACTCCACTGAGTTCCATTCACGCAAAACTATAGCTAGTAGCTTGTCTTAATCTCTGCTCAAAACATTGCTTGTGGCTAAAATATTACAACTCAAGCATACATAACTCACAACAACTCAAATGACTTATTAAACTACCGCTGGAGCATGGGAACATTCAAACATGCAAAACACCCTCAAAACACCCCGTGACATCCCCGCCTTCCTCACTTAAAATACAGGGGTTTTTCACCCAGCATATTGTGATGGAATTTATATACATCTCCAAAGCCCGCTCCTCAGGCGATCGTTGACCTCACAAGACTGTGCGTGGTCCCGGCTACCGGGTCTTCCCAGTTTAGATGAGGCAGAGCTATGTGTCCGTTCAGATGACGTCCTTTTGGCAGACCGGTGAAGGCGGTGGCTTCGCCACCGCAGCACGTCCATGGGCGGATTGAGGTGGGGTCTGTAGCGCTGGTACCCAATGCAGGGTAGAAAACCGACCCGCTCGTGGCACAGCACACTACCCAAAACAGCACAACAAAGCCCATAACTGGCTGTTGTCTGACTGCCTCTGAAGCCCCGGTGCAGGTTCGTCACTGTAGCGAAAGGTTTTCCTAGTATGATAGTAGTGGTAGAGCAGAAGTAGAATCTCTCTCCAGAAAGTATGAAGTTCCAGTGCCCGAGAAGTACACTGGTATCACAAGTGAGTTACAGCTGTGAATACTCTGAGCTGGACAATAGATTTAGGCTTCAGAAGTATAAGATGCTACTTCGCTATCGTAACCCTATGTGATATTATAATTAAATTAGAAAAAGTAACTCAAAATTTAACAGTTAAAAAATTTAACAAGTCAAATGAGTACAATTATCCAATTTATTATGTACATCTATATATTCTTGTAATGATAAATGGGTGTTGGAAGATGGTAAAATGTATGATTATTTACAGTTACAAATTAAAATAACTAATAGAAAAAGTCTTGGATTTATCTTCCACTGAATTTATAAAACAAGTTTGTCACATTATCTCTTGCCATCTAGTTTTCATCATTAGAAAGTCGTTTTAGAACTGCTCACAGGATTTGTTGGATGGAAAATATATAAACTCAACTTTATCCACGTCTGCTCGAGGTTCCTCCGACACACTGGAGTACGGAAGACTTTCCTTCAGCCCGCCCTATAACTACGGGGGACTAAGGTGTTGAAGTTTGGTTGACCTCTAGGCTTCAGTGAGCTGGATCAACTTCTTCAAGTCTTTAGTTTCTCGATCAGGAATGATCATAAACATTGATCATAAAAACCTGGAACAAGAAGTAATAGGTGGCCATTGTTCTAACAATCTCACCACCCTCTGCTGTTCATGATGCGACCATGTCTTCAGTGTTTGTATGTAAATGAATGAATCATGGTAGTATATTACAGAGATAGCATGATAAGATAATGTATAAGGTGCAGAATTAACAATATACATGAATAAATCACATGTTATGATACATGGGTACGATATAACCTTTGCCTTCCACTTATGGATGTCAAGTCACTTATGTACTTGCTGGTATGTCGTAAGCTTCCAGGCAAGAATTAGCCATAATATATTTGGCTAACCAATTAATGGTTATGCTTCCTGACAATGCCGGTGACGGTTATCTCTGGTTAGCGTCATTCCCTTTTTTATTATATCTGCTACAATCAATCAGAAATAAAATCTGAAATAAAATGATATTAGTAATACATATATTTTTAATAAACTTACATACCCTCTTAGGATTAATAAGCTCACGGTGAGACTGTATTGGCTTAACTTAATCTGCCCTGCATGCAGCGTGAAAATAGAACTTTTCTTGCAGAGGCTGTCCTCCAGTTTCTCACTCTGGCTTCTGGATTTGGTGTGTGATTTACAATGCGCCGCTCTGTCCTTATATTTCAGTCTCTCGCGCGTACGAGAAAGCAGCTCCCAAATTCCCCAAAAGATTTTAGTTTCATCTCCTGTTTTGAAGCTATTTGAAACAATCTGTGCTTTTCCTGTACTCGTTTTTCTCTTCTGTCACTCACACACTTATCTCCTTCCTTCCTTCCTATATATCATTTCCTTTTCCCCATATGGGGCTTTCATTACATATAAGTTTTATACAATTCCGTTGAGGCTTGTTAGTGTAATACATTTTTAAAGATTATTAGCTAACTTTTAGCCGATGTGATGAAGGTGAAAAATATTAATTATCTTTAAAACTATTTATATTTGAATAATATCCTTTTGGATATAATTCCTAGCCTATCTCCTTTGTTGAGTTATATTTATTTAATATTATTCCAACCATGCGTTCTCCTGTAGTGAATAATTTAATGTCCAGTAAATGCAAACTTTTAAAGTCGGCCATACATTCCTATATAGCTATTTCCTCATTCTTCAGTAATACTGTATGGCTTTTAACCGTAAGTCACATTTCCGCTGTCTACCAACTTCAAAGAAAGACCGCAGCGCTGACCTTGCGCTGGTGTGTGTGGGTGTCGCGTGGGCGTGTCGCGCTACAACCAAGCAAGTGTTTACCAAATCTCGCTACAGAGCCCTCTTCTTTAAAACAGTGCCTGCACGGTTAACTTTTTGGTAACACATGCTGCAGTTCCTCCTTAATTTTCTGTTTCTCTATATCTCCTTTGATAGGATGCCTACTTAAAAAATCGGGTCCAAGATTGTCCCGTCCTGGTATGTATCTCACATTGAACGAATATGGAGATAACAGTAAACTCCACCTTAAAAGTCGTGAATTTAATTTTTTAGACACTGCTAAAAACATCAAAGGCTGGTGATCACTTTCCACAATGAGTGTTTCCCGTAAAGAAAAGGGGCGAATTTGTTGATCGACCAGACCAAAGCGAGGCATTCACGTTCAACGGTAGAATAATTTCTCTCAGCTGTATTTAACTTTCTACTGGCAAAAGCTACTGGTAATAGCATATGTGGCGGTGTGTCTGCCCGCTGTAGTAATGTTGCTCCGATGCCTACATTGCTAGCATCCGTTCTTAGTACGAATTCTTGTGTGAGATCGGGAAGGGCAAGGATAGGTTTATTTGTCAGCTTATTTTTCAACTCTGTATAAGCCTGTTCACACTCCACAGTCCATTGTATTTTATCCGGCTGACCTTTTTTGGTTAAGTCGGTTAATGGCGCGCACAATGAGTTAAAATGGGGTATATATTTCTGATAAAACCCGCACAGTGACACAAAGGATCTTACATCCTTCTTAGTTTGTGGTCTTGGTGCTTTTCTCATTTTCTCTACATTCTTTGGGTCCGGAGACATTTGCCCTGTAGAGATAGTGTGACCTAAAAATTCCAATGTCTCACATCCAATATGACACTTAGTTGGGCGTGCTGTCAATCCCGTTTCTCTTAATCTACCTAACAACATGGAGAGTGCTACTACGTGTTCCTCGAATGTAGTGGTAGCAATCAGAATATCATCCATGAAGTTGGTGATATGAGGATTTTGTAATGGTTCCAACAATTTCCTCATCATTCTGGTGAAGATACTTGGAGCATTCTTTAAACCAAATGGGAGTACATTGAACTCGTAATGTCCATCCGGTGTACTAAAGGCTAACAGTTTCCTAACTTCTGGTTTCACTGGTATTTGGTAGTATCCCTTGCTTAGATCTACTTTTGAAAAATACCGAGCCTTACTCAATGTAGCAAACAACTGATTGGTGTCAGGTAATGGGTCTACCTGAGATTCAGTGATAGCATTTAGTTTCCTATAATCAATGCATAACCTGTGTTCACCACTAGGCTTCCTTAATAGCACCACACTTGAGCTGTAGGGAGATTCAGACTTTGAAATAATTTTCTCTTTTAAGAGATAATCAATCTCATCCTTGAGTGCCTGTCCTTTAGCATAAGGTATAGGGTATGTCCGCATACAAACTGGTGTAGGGTCAGTAATCGTCATGTCATACTCTAACAGATTAGTACACCCCGGCTTATCTGTGAGTACATCAGCATGGATTTCTAACACCTCCTGAACCTTTTTCCTCTGCTCAAGAGTTAAATGTTCACTCACATTAACCTGAGCATAGCTTTCCGTAGTTGATAGGGGGTATTCCATGGAGGAAATTGGTTCATCCTGCATTTCTGTTGCAATGGCCAGGGTCATGATATGGGCAACTTCTGATGCTTCCCTGTCATAATACTTTTTAAGAAGGTTGACATGATACACCTTCTCCTTTCCTTTCTTGTCAATCTTATAGTTAGTCCGGGAAAGTTTTTCCAATATGACGTAGGGTCCCTGCCATCCAATTTGCAATTTATTATTGCTGCTGGGCAACAGTAACAGAACCTTTTCTCCCACCTCAAGTTCCCTATCTTTTGCTGTTTTATTGTAGTAAGCAGCCTGCTTCCTCCTGGCCTGTCTCAAGTTATCATTTGCCAGTTTCCAACTTGTTTTCAATCGAGATGTCAACTCGTTGACGTATTGGTATGAAGAAGTCACGGTTTCTTCTGCTTTTTCATCAGTCCATGTCCGCAACAATGCTTCCAGTGGACCTTTGATTGGTCGTCCAAACAACAATGTAGCTGGAGCCAATCCTGTGGAGTTATGTGGGACTTCCCTATAGGCAAATAGTGCTGAGGGTAAGTATGTGTCCCAAGTTTCAGGTTTCTCACTAGCCAACTTTCTAAGGATTGAAATGAGCGTGCCATTGAACCGCTCTACTTGACCATTCCCTTGGGCGTGGTACGGGCTACAGTGATAATGTCTAGCTTGAAATAACCTGAATACTTCTTGTGTTAGCTTTCCCCTAAACTGAGAACCATTGTCAGTCAATATTTGATGTGGGAAACCTAATCGGGTGAATATTGTTAACAGTGCCTCTGCCACATGTTTCGAATCTATCGATGACATTGCTACTGCCTCTCCCCACATAGAGCAAGTATCGACCAAGGTTAAGATATATGCATTTCTCTTCTTGGTCCTACTGAGGGGTCCAACAATATCCACGGCAACACGTTCGAAGGGCGTTCCCATGATGGGCATTTCTCCCAGTGTTGCTGGTGCAGTCCTATGTTTAGGAGCTACTCTTTGGCATTCTGGACAGGATCTCACATACCTCTTTATGTCCTCTGTGATCCCTGGCCAAAAGTAGTGACAGGCTATCCGTTGTCCAGTGGCCCCTATTCCCATATGTCCACTGAAGGGTATAGCATGTCCTAGCTTCATAACCTGCTCCCTGTATGATTTTGGCACTACAAGCTGTCCATGTCCTTTTGGTCCTGTTCCAGCTTTTCTATATAGTAGGCCTTTTTTTCATATATAAGTCTCCTTTCTCTGGAGGGTTATGGCTTTTAGGTAATTTGCCAAAGCAAGGCTTCAATGTACTGTCAGCAGTTTGAGCCTTTCTCATCTCTTCTGGATGAGTATTGATGATAGTGTCCTCCTCTTTCTTAGAGCTTGCCCTGGTCTGGACTGTTGCCATCACTATGGGTCTTATAGGTTCTCCTAGAAAGACATATCTACATCCCAGTATTAATGGGTAGATAGGGTTGTCCATCACTGCTGCTTTGATCTCTCCTTCCACATAGCGAGATCTTATGTTGATTCGGGCTATGGGCAGTGTCATGGTTCCTGCTCCCTTGACTGGTCCTCTGATTTCCACTGTTTCTGTGGTTATCTGTTCCGGACTCACCAGAGAAGAGCACACTACTGAGTCAAAGTCCAAGCCTGTATCATATAAGCACAGTACTTGGGTGCCATTCAAGGTCACTTCCTCACAGACAGGGGGATGATGGAGGTCATTCTGACTATCTGCCAGGTCCTTCCTTCCCTTGTTCTCTGTTGTAAGGCATGCAGCGTGATGAGGAGGGTTTTTCCGTCTGCATTCCGCAGTATTGTGGTTACTCATTTGGCAAGATTTACACCACTTTCCTTCCTTTCTTGGAGGTTTCTTTTCTGATCCTAGAGGGTTTTTGTCTTTATAATCAGTTCTGTGTTTGTTCTTGTTGGAATTGTCCCTGTGTTCATAGTTGGTAAAGTTTTGTGAAGGTTTGTAGTTCTCACCCTGCTTCTTCTTATTTCCTGATACTTCTGACTGAGCTGCTTGATATCTTTCAGCCATGGTTAAAATATCTTCCAATCTCTCAGCTCCTTGTTCCATAAGAAATTTTCTCATTTCTTGAGGCATGGATTCTCTCAGTTGCTCCATCATGACCATTTCTTTTATATCTTGACACTTTCCTAAGCTAATCCATTTTGTCAGATAAGTTTCCAATCTGGCAGAAAACTGGTGATAGTTTTCTCCTGGAAGTAGCTTAGCAGTTCGGAATCTCTTTCTATAAGATTCAGAATTCTTTTCGTACCTGACCAGTAAAGCTTGTTTTAAGATTTCATAATCTTCCTGGTCTTCTTTTGAGAGTTTTAAATAAACATCGTATGAAACTCCCCTCAACCCCTGAGATAGCTTAAGGCTCCATTTTTCCTTTTCCAATCCATAGGTAGAGGCCAGTCTCTCATATCTATCCAGGTACGACTCAATGGCGTCCTCTTTTTCAATAAATGGATCCAGGTGGAAACTCATGGCTCCATTTGCCGCGCTATGGTTGGAGCTACTCTCAGAGTGAGGTGAGCTAGCACCATGATTGCTAGCTGCTCCCTGGAGTTCAAGTTCCTTTAAACTTAACTCATGCGCTCTTTGTAACCTTCTTTCTTCAGCTTCCAAAATTAGTCTCTTTTCTTCTCTTTCCAGTCTTTTGGCTTCTCTCTCTGCTTCTAATTTCTTAGCTTCAGTCTCAACTTCCATTCTTTTGGTCTCTCTTTCTGCCTCTAATTTCTTAGCTTCAGCCTCAACTTCCATTCTTTTGGTCTCTCTATCTAAATATTTATCCACTTCAGTTGTGATATATCGAATTAGAGCATCTCCTGTCATACCCAAGTCTTTTCCTTCCTGCATAATCGCAGCTCTAAACTTCACCAATTCAGCCATGATGCTTACTTACCAGAGGGTATATAATTTTATCTTCACTAACAAACTAACTTAATTAAAATCAATTAATTACTTTGAACAAGACAAATCCTTAAAACCTTGTGAGCGTTTCCTATTTACTTCGTACTCAATGGTACTACTATTACAAACAAATTTCTAAGTTTTTAGAATTTTTTCCAAAAAAAAAAAATTTATTTTTACAAACTATTTGTGGCTCAAGATAGAAGAATACATAGATAGTGGCCCAGGATACAAAATAATATCCCGCGAAAGAGCCCCCAATGTAGCGAAAGGTTTTCCTAGTATGATAGTAGTGGTAGAGCAGAAGTAGAATCTCTCTCCAGAAAGTATGAAGTTCCAGTGCCCGAGAAGTACACTGGTATCACAAGTGAGTTACAGCTGTGAATACTCTGAGCTGGACAATAGATTTAGGCTTCAGAAGTATAAGATGCTACTTCGCTATCGTAACCCTATGTGATATTATAATTAAATTAGAAAAAGTAACTCAAAATTTAACAGTTAAAAATTTAACAAGTCAAATGAGTACAATTATCCAATTTATTATGTACATCTATATATTCTTGTAATGATAAATGGGTGTTGGAAGATGGTAAAATGTATGATTATTTACAGTTACAAATTAAAATAACTAATAGAAAAAGTCTTGGATTTATCTTCCACTGAATTTATAAAACAAGTTTGTCACATTATCTCTTGCCATCTAGTTTTCATCATTAGAAAGTCGTTTTAGAACTGCTCACAGGATTTGTTGGATGGAAATATATAAACTCAACTTTATCCACGTCTGCTCGAGGTTCCTCCGACACACTGGAGTACGGAAGACTTTCCTTCAGCCCGCCCTATAACTACGGGGGACTAAGGTGTTGAAGTTTGGTTGACCTCTAGGCTTCAGTGAGCTGGATCAACTTCTTCAAGTCTTTAGTTTCTCGATCAGGAATGATCATAAACATTGATCATAAAAAACCTGGAACAAGAAGTAATAGGTGGCCATTGTTCTAACAATCTCACCACCCTCTGCTGTTCATGATGCGACCATGTCTTCAGTGTTTGTATGTAAATGAATGAATCATGGTAGTATATTACAGAGATAGCATGATAAGATAATGTATAAGGTGCAGAATTAACAATATACATGAATAAATCACATGTTATGATACATGGGTACGATATAACCTTTGCCTTCCACTTATGGATGTCAAGTCACTTATGTACTTGCTGGTATGTCGTAAGCTTCCAGGCAAGAATTAGCCATAATATATTTGGCTAACCAATTAATGGTTATGCTTCCTGACAATGCCGGTGACGGTTATCTCTGGTTAGCGTCATTCCCTTTTTTATTATATCTGCTACAATCAATCAGAAATAAAATCTGAAATAAAATGATATTAGTAATACATATATTTTTAATAAACTTACATACCCTCTTAGGATTAATAAGCTCACGGTGAGACTGTATTGGCTTAACTTAATCTGCCCTGCATGCAGCGTGAAAATAGAACTTTTCTTGCAGAGGCTGTCCTCCAGTTTCTCACTCTGGCTTCTGGATTTGGTGTGTGATTTACAATGCGCCGCTCTGTCCTTATATTTCAGTCTCTCGCGCGTACGAGAAAGCAGCTCCCAAATTCCCCAAAAGATTTTAGTTTCATCTCCTGTTTTGAAGCTATTTGAAACAATCTGTGCTTTTCCTGTACTCGTTTTTCTCTTCTGTCACTCACACACTTATCTCCTTCCTTCCTTCCTATATATCATTTCCTTTTCCCCATATGGGGCTTTCATTACATATAAGTTTTATACAATTCCGTTGAGGCTTGTTAGTGTAATTAATTTTTAAAGATTATTAGCTAACTTTTAGCCGATGTGATGAAGGTGAAAAATATTAATTATCTTTAAAACTATTTATATTTGAATAATATCCTTTTTGATATAATTCCTAGCCTATCTCCTTTGTTGAGTTATATTTATTTAATATTATTCCAACCATGCGTTCTCCTGTAGTGAATAATTTAATGTCCAGTAAATGCAAACTTTTAAAGTCGGCCATACATTCCTATATAGCTATTTTCTCATTCTTCAGTAATACTGTATGGCTTTTAACCGTAAGTCACATTTCCGCTGTCTACCAACTTCAAAGAAAGACCGCAGCGCTGACCTTGCGCTGGTGTGTGTGGGTGTCGCGTGGGCGTGTCGCGCTACAACCAAGCAAGTGTTTACCAAATCTCGCTACAGTCACTGTCTGATGCCTGGCTGCTCGTGCCGGAGCATGTCTTGGTGGTTGTCTCGGTGATCCTCCTCTGCAGGGTTGGGAGACTCAAACCTCTTGACAACGCACGCACGCCATAGCGGGCCTGGTGTATCTTGTCGCTGAGTCTAGGAGGCTCCCTCTGCAAAACGAACCCTCTGTGGATGGGAATGAGCTATGATGCTGATTAGCTTCTGACCGGGTTGGTAGGAAAGTCCACAGGCACCCCAGCATTACAGTGCCAAAGGGCTTTGTTCCCATGGCCGCTGGATCCCTCAACAACAACTCCAAAGCCCCATACATCATTACTGTAAATAATGCTTCCATCCAAAATACACAAACCCACAATAATAGCATTTAAATTATTCTAGCGACAATCACATTCAATATCTCTAAAAATTAAACAAATTTAATTTTTACAGCAGAGCAATGCATGCAAAATCTGCACACTTCCTGTCAAGTCATCCAAATACACAACTAAAACTACACGCAAAAATGCTCAATCAAAATTAAAATCAGCTCGTCCGGTGTCTTGTCTTCCTAGTAACAACAAACTGTTGTAGTGTTAATGTTCATCTGGTCAACCAGCTACTTGGATACTTGGCAGACCGCGGAAAACTAGTGGAAACCACCTATGACCATTGCCGAAGCATCTGCCCAGAGAAACAAAATTTTGTCTAATTAGAAAGCATCAAAAGATGACTACTTGTAAAAATATTCTCAAGTTGTGTCTGTCACTTTGACACTTATGTGTATAAATCACTTAATTAGGCCTTCCTTCTCAGTTAGTGATGTTGTTTTCGGGATCTGTAATTTAAAAAATTCTACTACCAGTGGCCCCTTCAGGCCTTTTATTCATCTCAGCCTTGGTCAGAGTCTTCAGGGAAGCTGTTCCATTTAGGCTGACGATATTCACGGCTTCCAACACAGCTACAGCATCAGCTCTCACTACAATTACTCCATCTTCGACGTATTCTACTGTAAAAATGTAACTCTTTCTTCTGTCTTCCCCTTTAAAACTGCATCTATATACTTCTCCAGCTCTTTGTCCACTATCGTTTGGTCTGTAGGAACTATATCCCATGCTTCTTCCTTGTCCTCTGTTTCTGTTTCTAAATCCAATACGACGTTCCATTTTAAAACTACCACAGTAACCATTAAAAACCAAGTTTATTCTCAATGTGTTTTATGAGGAGCTGTTCCCTAGAGTGAAGTTTGGTGGCTGAAGAGTTGTAACGGAAAGTAAAGCTGTGGGGTAAAATCTTGCAGTGATCATCATCTCATCTCAGCCCGTAACCCGTCATGGGTCGTAGGGGTGCCATGGTGGAAGCATCAGCAGACAGGGTCCTCCACTGCTCTCTATCCTCAGCAATGCGTACAAGTGTGGAAAAACCGTGTCCTGCCCATTCTTTGATGTTATCAGCCCAGGATTTTCTCTGCCTTCCTCTTCTCCGTTTACCTTCGACTGTTCCCTGAAGGATCGTTTTTGAAAGGGAGTCATGACGAGTTACATGCCCAAACCAGGCAAGCTTTCGACGTTTCACTGTTGACAAAAGTGGTTCTTGGTGGCCTGCATAGGTGTTTATCTTCTCTCTAACATAGACATTTGTTTTGTGCTCTTTATAGCAAATGCGCAAAATTCTTCTATAACATTTATGCTCGAAAGCCTGAATCCTTCGCTCCGTATCTGCAGTGAGTGTCCAGCTCTCACACCCATACAAGAGAATAGATAATACAAGTGATTTGTATAATTTGATCTTCACAGGAAAACTGATGTTACTTTTCCAGATCACATTCAACCTTGTCATGGCAGCTGAGGCCATCTCAAGTCTTGTCTTGATTTCTTTAATTGATCTTCCATCACTGCATATAGTGGACCCGAGATATTTAAAGGTGTTAACTTCTTCTAACGTTTGCCCATTTATCGTAATGTTGGTCGGAACATGTTTCTTATGGCTATTCACCAATATCTTGCTTTTTTCTATATTAATTTCCATCCCATACGTTCTTGTTACTTTCTCCAGTCTAGAGGTAAGGTCTTGAAGTTCTGATTCTGATCCAGCTATCAGATCAATATCATCAGCAAAACGTAGGTTGCACAGAGGTCGGCCTCCAATCGATATGGTTGATTTATAATCGTAGAGAGCCTCTTGCATAATATGTTCTAGATAAATATTAAAGAGCACTGGGGACAGGATACATCCCTGCCGAACTCCTACAGTTGTTTTGAAAAATTCTCCAATGTCGTTGCTTGCAAAAACAGCACTGCTTGCGTCCTTGTATAGTGCTTCAATGATATCTATGATGTTGGTATCAAAATTGAATTTTCTCATTACTTGCCATAAGCCTTCATGCCAGACTCGATCGAAGGCTTTTGTGAAATCGATGAAGTTATGGTATAAATCGTGTTGATGTTGGAGATGTTTTTCGATAAGTAATCTAATATTGAAGATTTGTTCTGAGGTGCAGTGATAGCAATTACAAATAAAGTTAAGATGACAGCTGAATCTGGTTTTCATAAAAATGACAAATGCAAAGTTGGTAGCAGCAAGAAATAGGTCAGGTAGAAGACTGAAGAGATAATGAACACAGGGCGGTAGATACGGGGGGTTTTGTGGGTTCAAACACCCCTCCCCCTACCTTATGGGGGAAATTATACTGTACCGGTACCAAAATAGTGCATTAAAACAATTTGTTTTGTAATTAAACACCCCCCTCCCTTTTTTTAATTGTCCTATCTACGGCCCTAGATGAACATAAGGGATTTTATTTCAGGGAAGACATAATTAGATGAATAATGAGCAAAGGGAAAATATTGACAATATATGGTAACTAAATTTATAACAAAATTTGAAACATTATACAGGAACAAACATCTGTGTGTTACTTGGGCCTGGAAGAGGAGCAAAGAGTAGTAACACTGTTTCCTACCATGCATGTTGTAACAAGTGACAATGGAGGGTTGGGCTTCAGGCTGTTACCCCACCCTGTAAGAAATCTTTACCACAAAAGCATAAACTAAGCAATATGGACATGTCTCATATATATATATATATATATATATATATATATATATCATTATATATATATCATTAGAGCAAGGGCGATACACATGGCACCACAACAGAGAACTAAATGATCTGGCTGCTACAATAGCCCTGGCAAGGGTGAAGGCGAACAGCAAAGTCATACTTAGTACCACAAATATATACTTTCTGAGAGCAGGACAGTCAGCACATCCCAAACCGAGTAAATGAAGAAGCAGGTTACCATCTCTTCTTGACCGTGCACTTGACTGGGAGATAGCAGTAGATCTACCTGGGCTAGGGGCATATCGAGAGAGTATAAGAACATCTTTAAGACGGCCACATAACACATTCGACCATTTGAATCCTGACTGGATTGGCAACACTCCTTCAAACTGGCCAAGTATAATTATCTGCTCACTGACTTGACAGATGACGGTTACACTGCAAGAGTCATGGCTGTTGAGGCAGGCGCAAGAGATCTCATGGCTACCTCAACTGAGACTGTTATGTCTTAAAAGACAATCAATAACTTGGTCACTTAAGAGGCTCAGCAAAAATGCGGAGAGTGGATTGTCCGGGCTATGGAACAACCGTAACGGCCTATGGAACTCTAGACTTGAGGGAGTATGAATAAAGATGGGGAAGTCACGGATGGCACAAGCTGAGTCAACTGTTCGACATGTGACCACCGTTGAAAACATATTCAAAGGAGAGGAGTGGAGTAGATCTGATGGCGACCTACCAATGGATCATAATCAGGATTGGCAGAGAATGCAGAGCTTGGAACAATGGAAAAGCAGAACTTGAAATTGATCAACTGATAAATGAAAATTTTGGGAATAATGATGCCATTGTGTACACTTATGAGAGTGTTTATTACCTTTGTACTCCTGGCTGTTATACTTCCACCTAATATTCACATTCTAAATTTCAGTCGCATCTATTATCTCACTCAGACTTTGTCTTGTCTCAGACAGACCCAATATCTCCACTCGTGACTAATGGAAAATCCAAATTACCCTCGAAGACGCATAAAGATTGTAGCCAAAAGAGGTAGTGACATTACGCTGTCCAGTTCGCAAGCTCTAGTATATAAGGAAGCGGGGAAATTCAAATTGGGCTATGATGACAAAATCATGTTCATCCTGGAAAAAACAAGGGACAAAAAGTCTATTTACAAATTACAAAAAACAGGCAATGGTATAATACTCTGCTTAAACAGAAAGACAAAATCAAGGCCCTATTAAATGAGCTTAAAGGTAACCCTAAACATGTGTAACACCTGCATAAAATAAAAATACAAATTGAGTTGATCAAAGAAATTCGAAAAGTCATTATCAAAGGCATCGATTTAAACTTAACAGAAGAGAAGATCCACACAAACATAGTGAAGGAAAACCCAGAAACAAAGACAGAAAAGATTGAAAGAAAACCAAACAGCAAAAGAATACTACAGTGGTAGTGTTGAGTATACAGGGTACAGAAATACCCAAGGCAGTTAAACTCTGCTAAAGAACAAAAAATACTGAAATATTCATGCCTAACATTATTCAGTGCACAAATTGTCATAGATTTAGCCATACCCAGCATGCTTGTAAAAGAGCTACAAGATGCAGTTTCTGTTCAGGGGCACAGAAACATGGAGACTGCACAATGGCTAAGGAAGACAAAGATTACTTCTTCTTCTTCTTGCGATCGCATCTTTGATGTTTACACCGTCAGACGAGTTCTCATGATGAATTCGACTGTTGTTTGAAGTTCCTCTTTAGCTCCATATAGCTTTGAGTTTAGTGTTGAGTCATTGGGCCAGTGTATCTTTCTTAACTGGTCATACAGAGGACAATCATGTAGAACATGCTCAGCAGTTTGTTCGTTTAATCCACATGTGCACAGTGGTGAAGCAGACAATCGTAGCTTGTGCATGTGTTTATTCAGTTTGTTATGCCCTGTCCTGAGGCGAAAAATAGTTATCTGTTCCTGCCGGTCGAGAGTGTGATAGTCGTCTTTGGGTTGGTTCTGTTCTCTTCTGATAGTCTGGATAGCTCTCTTTTTCTCAAAGTATGTGACTTCATTATCTTCTTGTTCACATTCTCCTCCCTTTTTTGCAAGTTTATCTGCCTTTTCATTTCCGGGTACACCACAATGAGATGGTACCCACTGAAGTATGGTTCTCTTTTTGGCAGCTACCTTGTTTAGTTCATTTCTCAGATGCGGGAGTTTACCACCCTTGAGAGCTTGCAGGTCAGACAGTGCATCTGTGAGGATGACTACCTGGTCGCAGTCAGATTTGGTGTTATAAATCATATTTGCAGCTTGCTCTAGAGCTTGAACCTCAGCTGTATAGTTGGAACAGAATTTACCAGTGGGAATGTGCCTAGTCTCATAGTGGTTGTCATGATATGAGATAAAGATACCAGCACCTCCATTCCTAACAGCATTAGTTGCTGATCCATCTGTATAGGCATGTATCCATGATTGATCGGGATAGCTTTCTTGGATCATACTCAATGTAGCAGTTCGTTTTTGCAGATCATTATACTCACATCCACTTGTGAGACCACTGACTGATGTATTAATTTGGAGGGCATTGCTGGCCTGCTACCATGGTACAGGGTATAGGGTGGGCTTCAGTGGTGTTGTCTTCATGGATAGGTCTTCTTGATGCTGTCTTTTAAGTCTTTCCCCGATGCACAAAGCTGCTACGCTTTAGACGTCCCAATGCCAAATCATCTAGTCTTGCCTTCATTGGGTGCGTTGGCATACTGTTGTACTTTTCCATCTGGATCATGGTTTTTGTGTCTCTTCTATGGGACAGTGTCTGTAATCCAGCAATCTTCTGCATCTCTGATATTGGTGTAGTTTTCATGGCTCCTGTAATGAGCCTGAGAGCTTGATTTTGCACCTTGTCCAAAGACTGCAGATGTGAGTTAGCAGCTGATGACCATGCTGCTGAGCTAAACTCTAAGTGTGGTCTTATTACTCCATTATAAATCTTCTTTAGATTTCGTTCATTTGCTCCCCAGTTGGTACCTGCTAATTTTCTGAGTATGCCTAGTCGTCTTCGGGCCTTTCCTTCTGCATTTTCAATATGCTTATTCCATGTAAGCCTTTGGTCAAATGTCACCCCAAGATAGGTGGGGTAGCTTTCTTCCTTGATCACGGTTGTCCCTAGGTGTATGTTAGCTGATTTGTCCTTGGGGGCAAGGGAGAACAGTGTTGTGGAGGTTTTGTCTGTGTTTATTGTGATAAGCCATTTCTCTGCCCATGACACTAGCATGTCTGCTGCCCGCTGCATTCTATAATTTGCTGTGGTGACATTTTCATCAGCGCACCAGAGTACTAGGTCATCTGCATATAAGGCAGCGTTCACACCTGCGGGGAGATCTTTCACCAGGTCATTGATGTAAACAAGGAAGAGTGTTGGGGAAATTACTCCTCCTTGAGGTACCCCCTGATGGAGCAACACTTTTCTGCTCTGCAGACCGTCAAGAGTGACTCTAGTTCTCCTGTTATGCAAGTATGACTGGATCCATTTCATCATGTTGCCTTGGATTCCACTTCTCCTAAGTTTTGCAATAAGGCCATCTTTCCACATCTTGTCAAAGGCCTGCTTGAAGTCGACCCAGATCGTTAGGTCCTTTTTCTTCTCTTGGAAGGCATCTTCTATTGCTTGAGACAAGTAAGTAACTTGGTCTTCTATACTGTAGCATTCTCTAAATTCAGCTTGTTCCGGCACCAGGATCTGCTCAGACTCTAAATACCATTTCAATCTGTGGTTGACTATTCGCTCCATAGTCTTCCCAACACAGCTTGTGAGACTGATTGGCCGGTAACTTGCAGCCTCGGTCTTACATTTCCCTTTCTTTAGTATGGGTATTGTGATGGCTTCTCTCCATACTTGGGGTACCGTTCCTTTCAACCAGCTGTGGTTGAATATCTCAAGCAGTTTTGTCTTTGCTGCTGAGCTCAGATTTACTAGCATTTCGTTGCTGAGCTACAGCCTTTTTCCATTTGTTGCGAGTTTCAAGTGAAGGCTGAGACTCTGCATCCTTTCTAGCCCTGTCCATAGCTTCCTGACGTTCTTGGAGTGTGCTGGACCAGTATGGTATGTAGTTACGCCGGCATCCTTTGGGAATGGTTTCTTTTGCAGCTTGTAGTATGCATCTGTTGAAGTCTTTTACCACTTCATTAATGTCTCTGTTCTGTACCTTGACGGTAGACAGCAGCGTGTTTACCTGATGCCTGAATAAACCCCAGTTGGCTTTTTTGTAGTTCCATCTTGTAATGGTTGGGCCTGTACTGAGAGTTGCACTCTGGACAGTAAGAAAGATTGGGCGATGGTCGCTTCCCCCTAGTTGGTCTCCTACTTCTCTACTAATAGATCCAGCTATATCTGGGGTGGCGAAGGCAAGATCTGGTGTTGAAGTTGTGTGCCATCCTCTGGAGTAGAAGGTAGGAGTATCTGTGGCATTATTGACTAGGATTAGGGAGTGATCATCTTGCCATATTTCAACTTCTTCACCTCTGTGATCTAGATGGTTATAGCCCCAGCTCTGGGAGTGGCTATTAAAGTCTCCAACTGCTATAAAGTTGGTGGCTGGTACCTGTATAGAGCTGAGACTCAGGGGTTTGTTGTTTGGACAGTAATAGTTCAGGAGTTCTATTTCCATCTTGTCTACCTTTATCTGCAACAGCTGATATTCTGCTCCATCCATGTAAGTTTTCCTTTCGTGTGCATGAATGTTATTCCTTACAAGAGTAAGTACTCCTCCTTTTCGTCTATCTTGTCTGTCGGATCTGAAGCATTGACAAAGATTACAAACAAGAAAATAAAAGCAGAAGATGTGCAGACTGTCAGGGTAAGCTTAGTGTCAGGGGTGCCCAGTCTTTCAAGAGACAAAAACACAGAAGAGATAAAACATAACCTCATCCAAGCCAGACAGGTATTAGAAGAAATTAAAACAGCACAACAGGCAATAGAGAGAGACCTACACAAAATTGCAGAGATAAAAGAAATGAAGAAATCTTTTTAAAAAAATTGAGAAAGGAAAGAGCCCTTTTGACAGAAGAAAAAAGGCAAGAGAACAAAATATTTAAACATAAGGAAAACAGAGAAAATAAAGAAGAAAAACTTGATGAAACATTGAACTACTTCTACCAATTCTTGTAGAAAGAGTGCGGAGTAAAATGGTTACTTGGAATGAGGAGTTTGTTGTGAACGTGAGAGATGGCGGGAAAAAAATGTAAATAGATAATCTACTCAACAGCCAAATAAAAACAAGAACATAACTAAGCTAACCATATAAAATGGAGAGTAGAGATCGCAAAGCTATTCAAGTAGTTCAGTGGAACTGTAGGGTTGCCAGGAAGAACCTGATGTCTCTTGTGGGGCAGTATAATGAGTCAAAACCCATCTTTTCAATACAAGAAACCCTCCTAAACCCCGACCAAGAACTGAACTACCAAGGATATAAAATACTTAGAAATTATAGAACACAGAGAAGAGGAGGGGACGTTGCCTTTTTAATACATGGAGACTACAAAATAATAAATTGGGAACAATTCAACACAGAAAATGTTAAAGGAATAAGTGTAACAGTAGACAATGAGCCAGAAAACTTAAAAATAATGACCATTTATTGTGACAGTGCACACGTGTGTTACCGGGGCCCGAAAGGGGAGCAAAGAATAGTAACACAGTTCCCTGCCATGCATGTCGTAGAAAGCGACTAAGGAGGGTTGGACATGGGGCTGGTTACACCATCCTGTAAAAAATTTAAACCACAAAAAACTTCAACAAATATGGACAAGTCAATTAAAGAAAATAAAACACAGCCATCCAAGACAGGGGAAGGTCCTCTCGCAGGGAGACATGATGCAACACAGAGAAAGCCGAAAGGAGTCTGTGTTGCTGACTAACCTTCTTTCTTCTAATAGAACTTCCAGATTTGGCACCTGGAATGTTCGGACATTAAACGAACAAGGGAAAGTGGCACAAGTAGCAGCAGAAATGAGGGAATATAAAATCGAGGTTCTAGGACTGTGTGAAACAAAGTGGAAGGGGATAGACAGGAAGAAACTCATCACAGGTGAAGTGGTGCTGCCCTCAGGACATGAAGACGAAAGTTCACACCACAGTGAAGGGGTAGCTCTTATGTTATCTAAAGAAGCACAGAAAGCACTCATTGAATGGGAAGCTGTTGGACCCAGAATAATAACAGCTACTTTTAAAACAGCTAAAAATAAAATACATGTAAATGCCATCCAATGTTATGCACCAACTAATGACAAAGAAGAGTCTGTGAAAGAAGCATTTTACACTAGACTACAGGAAATTATGGATAGAGTAAAGAGAAGAGACATCACAATTTTGATGGATGACATGAATGCAAAGATAGGTACAGTCAATACCGGATTTGAAGAAGTCATGGGAAAACATGGGCTAGGAATAATGAATGAAAATGGGGAACTATTCTCAAACGTATGTGCTTCAAATCAACTGGCTATAGGAGGAAGCATGTTTCCACATAAGAGAATACACAAGGCAACATGGATATCACCAGACCATAGAACAGAAAATCAGATTGATCATATATGCATAAACAAGAAGTTTAGATCGTCATTGCAGGATGTAAAGGTATATAGAGGAGCAGATGTGGCATCAGATCACCACCTTCTGGTACCCAAAGTAAAAATGAAACTCAAGAGATATGCAACAATGCAAAATTATAGACAATTTAATGTAAGACATCTAAGAAATCAAGAAAAGGAGACAAATTTGCGGTCACAGTATCCAACAAATTCCAAGTGCTCCAACAGCTGGAAAAGGTAGAGAATACAGAAGGCTATTAGCAGCATGTCAAAACTATATTGAATGAGACATGTGAAGAAATACTGGGGAAAAGGGAACGACAACAAAAAGCATGGATAACAACAGAAATCATCAATAAGATAAAAGACAGAAAAAACAAGAAAGCACATTTAAACACAAGCAAAACCAGAAGTTCCAAAGCCAAGGCTCAAGAAGTGTACACAGAAGCAAACAAAGAAGTAAAAAGAAGTATCAAAAGAGACAAGAGGAAGTATATTGAGGAGTTGGCAAGAGAGGCAGAAGATGCTGCAGCCAAAGGAAATATGAGAGAACTGTATAGCAGCACAAAGAAGCTAACAGGGAAATACAAGCAAACAAGTTGCCTCATAAAAGACAAGAATGGAAAACTGCTCAGCAATATAAAAGCAAATGAAGAGGTGGACAGAATATTTTGAGGACCTTCTCAATAGACCAGCTCCACAAAACCCCTGGACATCCAGCCAGCAGAAGAAGAGCTGCAAATTAACGGTGAGAGACCAACAAAGGAAGAAATAAAGAAAGCCATAAAGCTTCTAAGAGATAGAAATGTGTTGACCTGATGGCACTCCAGCAGAGGCAATCAAAGCAGATATCGACACGGGTTTCAGAGATGTTATATAAACTACTTGGTAAAGTCTGGGAAAAGGAAGAGATACCAGCAGAATGGAAGGAAGGATATCTGGTTAAGTTGCCTAAGAAGGAAAATTTACATGAGTGCACAAATTATAGAGGAATAATGTTACTATCAGTTCCAGGAAAAGTATTAAACAGGGTTATCCTTGAGAGATTAAAAGAGTCCATAGACAAGAAACTGAGAGATGAACAAGCAGGTTTTCGACAAAACAGATCATGAAGAGACCAGATAGCCATTTTGAGAATAATAGTTGAGCAAAGTCTGGAATGGAATTCACCACTATACATCGGATTTGTGGACTACGAAAAGGCATTTGACAGTGTCGACAGAGATTCACTTTGGAAATTGATGAGGCATTATGGAGTTTCCCTGAAGATGATTAATTTAATAAAGAAAACATATGAAGACATGACATGCAGAGTTCTTCACGAAGGACAGCTTACAGAACCGTTTGGGATAAGAACAGGAGTGCGACAGGGATGCCTCTTGTCTCCATTTCTTTTCTTACTAGCAATAGACTGGGTTATGAGATCGTAGACAACACACAACAGAAATGGAATACAGTGGACTCTGACTAAGTAGTTGGATGATCTGATTTTGCTGATGACTTGGCTCTTCTGTCCCATAACCGTAATCAGATGCAGGACAAATTGAAAACACTCGATGAGAGGTCACAGAAATTGGGTCTGAAAATACACAGGGAAAAGACAAAAATAATGAGAATAAATGCAGGTAATGATAACAGGGTTGAACTTAAAGAAACACAAATACAAGATGTAGAATCGTACACATATCTTGGCAGTGATATAGACAAAGGTGGAGGGACAGACAGCGATATCAAAATAAGAATACACAAGGCAAGAGGAGCTTTCATTGCATTGGGAAATATATGGAGATCAAGATAAGTCGAATCCAACACGAAAATAAGAATCTTCAACTCAAATGTGAAGTCAGTCCTATTGTATGGCTCTGAGACATGGAGAACAACAAAGACAACAACCAAAAAGCTACAGACTTTCATAGATGGGTGCTTGCGTAGAATAGAGGGATTAAAATGGTATGACAAGGTTACCAACGTGGAACTGAAGACAAGAACTAGACAAGTGCCAGTAGAACAAGAGATGAGAAGAAGACGATGGCGATGGATATGACACACACTGAGGAAACCTGTTGATAGCATTACAAGGCAGTCCTTGTTCTGGAACTCCCAGGGCAAGAGAGGCAGAGGTAGACCACGAAGCACATGGAAAAGAGAGCTGGAAACAGAGGTGAATATGATGAGGAGAACGTGGAAAGAACTTGAGATGATGGCCCGTGACAGGATGATTTGGAATGTGTTTGTTGAAGGCCTATGCTCCTTTAGGAGTGGAGGGTTATTGTAATATAATACATTAAAATGCGAAACTACACATTGTAATATAATACATTAAAATACGAAACTACACATGTACGAGCATTCCGTAAATAAAGATGGCAGCAAACTGATCACGCTTTACTTTGTGCATTGTGAAACTTATGTGTGCCTGTGAAGAGGACGTAGTAACGCTTATATACATACATCATAACATTACATGGTGGCAGTGGTGGGATACCGGACCGATGCAAGAAGCTACACGATAACACGTTAGTACAGTTTGTTCGGCTAATTGTCGACGTTGAGGTCAACCATGGCGGCTAAACACTACCGCAGCGGGGAGCCGCGCTAGCGTAGTGGTTACCACACCGCTCTGGCGACCGGGTGATTCAGGATCAAACCCGGGCGACGGCATTTGAGGATTTTTCGTCGACCGGGATTTGGACTGGATTAACACGAGACCTGGCGAGGACATTTGAAGGAGTGTCGTCGACCAGGGATTGGCGGCTCCTGGGCCGACCCAGCTCTAATGGGTACCTCCGAAATCGGCGAGTATCTGCCTGAATGGCGAGGGACACCTGTCTCTGTACAAGAAAAGGGATACTCACGTAAAATCAATGTCAGGTTAGACATTAATATAACATGAGATTTCGCCTCGAGTATTAGCGGGCGTACGAAAAAAAAAAAAAAAAAAACTACCGCAGCGCACCCCAAATGCGATTTGCCGGTCGAGATGATAAGAGTGAAGCTTTCCTATTATGGCGCCAACGCATAGATCTCTATTCCAAGACCACCGGTCTGGGAGGTCAAGCCTTAACTCTATATATTCTAGAAGCATTGGACGATGAAGGTTTGAAAATCTACAATAGTTTTGCTACCGCCATGCCCGTTGAGTCGGCAACCGACCCCGTAGCCATATTGGACGAATTTGAAAAACGTCTGATCATAAAGCACACAAACTTTAGAGCGGCAAGATTAGAACTTCACCACCTGCGACAGAAACCCGATGAAAGTCTAGACGATTTTTTCACTCGCATTAAGGAGAAAACAAGTGTATGTAAATTTAGCAAAGAAGAGGAAAAAGAGCGAATTATTGAACAGATCCTTCTTAGCACACCAATGCCAGAGTTCTAGAAATGGCTTCTGAGCCAGAGTGATACACTAACTTTACAACAACTTCTGGATGAAGGCAGGAAACACGAGGCACAAACACTAAACATTAAACAAATTCAGCAAGGTACAGTAGCAGCCCAGGTTGATGTAGTAAAAAGCTATAAAACTAAACACAACAAAGCAACTGGTATTAAGCAACAAGGAAAACACAACACAAGCAGAGGTGCTATGTGTAAATGTTGTGGCCTAAACCACATACAAAACCACTGTCCAGCTAAAGACTCTACATGTCATTACTGCAAAGAGGGGCCACTTGACAAAATTTTGTTTCAAGAGGAAACAAGACAGTGCTCAACACAAAATTCACAGCAGAGAGTCATCAAAACAAACACATTCTATGATGACTGAGGACTTTGACTCCAGTGAAGAAAGTGATCCTTCCACTTTTGATATTGTGAAGGTACTAACTTTCAGTAACGAATCAAAGAGAACGCAGGCTTTCTGCAAGGTACAATTCAGAATACCAGGGATTAAAATGCACAAAGAAAGATATATTCGTTTCAAGATAGACACAGGTACCCAAGGAAACACTTTACCCTTAAGAATATTCAGGCAGATCATGCCTGACAAGGTGGATGAGCAAGGATTTCCCACAAGGGATGTAAAAAGTAGGAGTGGCAAGACAAAGCTAAGAGCTTACAATGGAACAAATATAGCCTGTTTCGGAGCAGTAACACTTGAATGTTCATACAGAGACTCTGCATGGACATCGTCAACATTTTACTTGGTAGATGTTGAAGGACCTGCAATTTTGGATTTACCAATGTGCGAAGAGCTGAGTGTGGTAACTATTAACAACATTAAAGCTGACAAAAAAGAACATCTTACTCTACACATCACTGGAGTAGACGACCTTAAACAGCGATTCCCAGAACAGTTTGACAGAATGGGCAAACTTCCAGGAAAGGCAAGATTTTTTTTAAAGACAACGCTGAACCAAAGATAGACCCACCTAGAAAGTATCCTATACATGTTAAACAGAAACTTGCCACAGAACTAGAAAAGATGGTGCAGAATGACATTATTAGAAAGGTTGAAAAGCATTCTAATTGGTGTAGTAGTATCACAACTGTTTTGAAGTAGGATGGTTCCCTTCGGGTTTGCCTTGACCCAAAACATTTAAACAACAGTCTAAAGCGCTGTCCACACAAAATGCATACAGTGGAAGAGATAACTCACAGATTCCACAATGCCAGATATTTTTCTAAACTAGATGCTGTACACGGATACTGGAGTGTTGAGATAGCAGAGGAAAGTCAACCCCTTACAACTTTTCGAACACCATTCGGCAGATATTGTTTCAAGAGACTCCCATTTGGTTTGAATGTATCACAAGACATCTTTCAACAGAAGATTGACAACATTGTTGAGCAATGTTCTGGCACAGTGGCTATTGCGGACGACATTGTAGTCTGTGGCAGGTCAGAACTTGAACATGACCGTAACTTGATTAACTTGATGCATGTAGCACAGGCCAATGGGCTAACACTCAACAGCAAAAAGTGTACAATTAAGGCAACGGAGATACAATTTTTTGGATTGCAGTACACCCAGAATGGTGTAAAACCAGACCCTAAAAAGGTTGACGATATTCATGACATGCCAACACCAGCTACAAAGAAGGAACTGCAGCAATTCTTAGGTGCTGTCAACTTCCTAGCACAATTCATACCAAATTTGTCAGCTGCTGCAGAACCTTTGCGATCTCTACTACAAAATGAAACTCCGTATGAATGGTCAGAAGACTACCAACACATATTTAACCATTTGAAGACCCTCATATCATCTGATGCATGCTTGAAATACTATGATATGCAAGCACCCACTTTTCTCATAGTTGATTCCAGTCTGAAAGGCCTAGGAGCAGCACTTTTGCAACCAGACAAAAATCCTGAAGGACATTATGCCAAAGAACTTCGTCCTGTAGCTTACGCAAGCAAATCATTAAGTTCTGGCAAAAAGAAACTTGCAAACATTGAAAGAGAAATGCTAGCTGTACGTTTTGGAGTCAAACGCTTCCACACATTTCTTTTCAACCGCCTATTTACAATTCTCTCAGATCACAAGCCACTTGAGATGATTCATAAAAGCCAATAGCTTCAGCACCACCACGACTACAAGCTCTATTATTGGAAACACAAGGTTATGATTTTAATATTCAGTATATCCCAGGAGAGGATATAGGTCTTGCAGATGCTCTCAGCAGACTACCAAACCCCAACAAGATAGCAAATCTTACCCCAAATATTAAAGTTGATTTTGTCAAGTTTAGCGATAATCGGATTGAACACATCAGAGAAGACACAATGAGAGATCATATTCTTAACTCTCTCAAAGAACTGATATACCATGGATGGCCAAGCTCTATCAGGGAAGTTCCAACACACATCCGCCCATACTACTCTATGAGGGACGAGTTAAGCAACGAAGATGGTCTGATCCTTAAAGGAGATCGCATTATTATACCAAAACACAACGCGATATCATCCTTAAACAGCTCCATAATAGTCACCTTGGTATTGTGAAGACACAACTGAGAGCAAAGAAAGATGTTTACTGGCCACAGATAAACAAGGACATAGAAACACTATGTAAAAACTGTTCAATTTGCCAAGAACATGCCAATAGGCAGTGCAGAGAACCTCTCATACCGTCAGACATACCATTGAGCCCTTGGAGCATCATAGGGACTGATATTTTCTCCATCGACAGTAATGAATACCTTATCATTGCTGATTATTACAGCAAATTTCCCATCATTGAGAAACTTCCACAACCCTCACTATCAGCTGTTATTGCAGACATTACAAAGAAGTATTGCAGCATATTTGGCATCCCAGATGAAATTAGATCTGACAACGATCCACATTTCTCAGGTCAAGCATACAGAAATTTCACTAAGGACTGGAAGATCAAACACACAACATCATCGCCTAGATACCCTAAATCTAATGGTTTCATTGAGAGACAAATACAAACTATCAAGTCAGTCATGAAGAAAACAAGAACAGAGGATGTACACCTAGCACTCTTGAAATGGAGAACAACACCAATAGACAGTAAGATTGACAGGCCAGCAGAACTCATGTTTGATAGAAGAATTAAAGACCTTCTACCATCTAAGGTCCACTTCCGTCCACAACATAAAGACAACACATATGATCAACTTCAGCATCGTCAGCAGGTTCAGAAGTCCAACTATGACAAATGTGCTAAAGACTTACCAGCATTATATCCTTGTCAGCATGTGACTACCTACAACCACAACAATGGCACATGGTCAAAAGCAACAATCATTTCAAGAAACCTTGAACCCAGGAGCTATACCTTAAGACCAGACAGCAGCAACAACCTCCTGAGGCGAAACAGAGTGGACATCAGAGAAATCCCACAGAATACAACAGAGAAGAAAATTCCCATGCTTTCAACAGGCAATGCAGTAACTCCAGACCTTGGTACCGCACAAAACCAACAACCACCAAGGACGAAATCACAACCAACTCAAGCTAAACCAGGGACATCCATAGAACCACCAGCCCTTTACACCACTCGTTCTGGCCGTACAGTGACACCTCCCAGCCGATACAGACAGTGACATATATGCTCACACTGAACATTACACATACTTATCCTTTCTCACATGAAACATTTCGTGTAATAGTTTTTCCAACTTTTTTTTTTCCTTCAAAAAAGGGGGGATGTAATATAATACATTAAAATGCGAAACTACACATTGTAATATAATACATTGAAATACGAAACTACACATGTACGAGCATTCTGTAAATAAAGATGGCAGCAAACTGATCACGCTTTACTTTGTGCATTGTGAAACTTATGTGTGCCTGTGAAGAGGACGTAGTAACGTATATATGCATACATCATAACATTACAGATATGAATGAATGAAATTGTGACAGTGACGCCTATTACTCCAGCAATATCCGTGCCAATTAAAAAGTGCATACATTTTAGTCTTCTTCTTCTTCCGTCCTTAGCCACCGACCGTCAAAGCAGTCAGTGGCCATTACGCCTAATGGCGTCTTAGGGCAACAGCAGATAGGTTTTCTTTTAGTAGCACCAATCAAAACCACCGACGATGACAAGGACTCACAACACCGTTGAGCTAATTAAAAAGTTAAAAATCTTAAGGAGAGTTCCATATAGCAGGCCTTGACGAAGGTTGTGTTTGTACCTGTGAGTTGTTGAGAAGCCATGTTTGAGCTGTCTCATTTATGCAGAACCACAAAGGCATTTTCTAAGTGGTAATTCTTGAAGTTTTTCAGAATGACGTAGGTTGTGTTTTAAAGTTTAATGCTATCATTTTCACGACAGAATAAAAGCAGTCGCTATATTTATGAATTATGATCAAGGGCTATGTAGGGTAGTAACTCAAGTAAGTACGTCTCGATTTTCTTTCACTCCCTATCTACAGTAGATTTGATTTTAGTAGGGGACGAAAACAGAGAAACAGCTATAAATCACTGTAAGGCTCAGAAGCTGAAGAAGATATCACATTTAAGTATTGAAAGTAAAAGGCGCAACTACCTTTACTGAAACGTTGTGGAAGCGAAGGTCAAAGTAACCTAGGTTGTGAATCACGCGGGATTTTGTTGTATCTCACACGATTTACGGAGAGAGATAAGGAAAATACGGAAACATGCAGAAAACTACCTTCAAAATGAAAGAAACTGATTTGATTCCAGCTGCATTTTGTTTATCATGTATTCTATAAATAAACTATGTTATATGACGTGGCTGAGTTAGGCAGATTTGTCGAGTTTGAATTCAAAGTTACAACACTGTTAGTGAGTACTCCACTATAGCACCTTATAACAACTAACGAGAGAAGAACGAACCTGGCATAACTCTACAAGAATAAAGACCTCTAGCAAACGGCTAGTAACTAACTTGCTAGATATATATATATATGTCCTATTAATTGGACCCGTGCTTTCCTCATGGTCACATTATAGCCCCAAGGGTAATATGACCGATAGTTACGTAGCCACTATTAACACACAAAAAGACAATAAAACATTACTGGTAGGTGATGTTAATACACATCATAATTCACGGGGGAACGACAGTAATGATTCAGCAGGAAAAAGACTGTTGGACTACATTGAAAGAGCAGACCTAATCATATTAAATGATGGCTCAACCATTAGTGATGGTCTGGTCTCCAGTTTATGCGATCTTATATTTTTAAAGGATTTTTTTTTGGTCATTGTTTCATTGTCTTCTCTTTGTTTTTCTTTACTTTCTTCTTTTAATTTGGCTTCTCTTTCTTTTTAATATCTATATTATTTTATGCATTGAGTTTGGTAATCAACATCATCATCATCGTCAGCATTAACACCATCATCATATTTCCATTACCATCATTATTATTATCTTCATCATCATAAACACCATCATTTTCATCAACACCATTATTTTCATCATCACCACCACCATCATCATAATCAACACCATTACTTTCATCATCCCCACCATCATCATCATCATCATCACCTCCATCACCATCATTATCATCAACATTCAAGTATAATATGTTTCGAAATTAATAAGACAAAAAAAGTATCAGTAAAGAATATTCCTTCACAGTTTAGATTGGATTGTCTTTGTTTTGATTTTTTTTTTTTTTTTTGCTTTTCTTGTCTCTCTTCACCACTTCCCACTCCACATGAATGAATTATAGGCTGACATATTCTATACTGTATATAAGATATGTTGATGGGACGGCAACTGTCATGTAAAACAATTACTATAGAAACCATTACTGTTTACGGCATGCAAGTGTTTGGTGAAGGATTCTTAGAGAATAATGCTTGAAATATTGACCCCCATGCTCCTTCAAGACAAAGTTTATCCCATGCAACAGGGGAGTAGATACAGCAGTAGTTATACGTATTATTACACTAAACACAGCATGTGCTAAATGGGAATTATTTATGACTCTATCTCAGACCACTTACCAATGGAAATAACTCTAAACGATTGTCACATAATTATTTGTTCGATCTCTTTTCATCTCTGACCGTATTTAACTACATTTGTTGTGCATACTGAGTTTCGTGTATTTGAATTGTCGGCACATTTTCTTTCTCTATCTTTGGACAGGTAATTGGTATTTTTAGGTTAATGTTTACCCGCATTTCGCTAATTTATGTCATGTGTGTTTTCTGTTTGGCTTTGCTGAAGCTTTAGCGCCGGTAAAACCCAGATGAGGCCGTAAGGAGGCAGCCCCTCCACCATGCAAAGGCACAACAGGCCAATCACCTGTTTGCTTTAAATCATGATTACGCGAACTACAAGAGAGAAAACCGGACTGATTCTAAAGGCGACGAACTGGAACGGACTACGGACTACGACTTATGGAACTTGGAACACAAGAAGTATAAATGGGAAGGAAGAGGAGCTGGTGGAAGAGATGAGGAAAGCAAAACTAGAAATCCTGGCTATAACGGAAACGAAGAAAAAAGGACAAGGAGTCATGGATCTCGATGGCAACACGTTGCTCTACAGTGGTGTACCTATATCTGAAAGAGCTAAAGGGGGCGTGGGTTGCATTGTGGCCCAAAATCAAAAAGATAGTATCAAGGGATGGAACTTTGTCTCGGAGCGCATTATGGTTGTAAAACTAAAAGAAGGAGAAACCATAGTCAACCTGGTCATAGTGTATGGGCCAAATGAGGATGAGAGAGCAGAGGTCAAGGAGGAATTCTTCGAGCTGCTTCAAAGGACAGTGGATGACTGCCTAGATGAAGTTATTATGCTCGGAGATTTTAATGCCAGAGTTGGAAATGACCATGCTAGATGGGGTGGAGTTATCGGAAGATATGGAGAAGATACTCTCAATGACAATGGAAAGCGACTCCTTAGATTCTGCAGTTAGCAGAATCTGATCATTACAAACACAAAGTTCCCCCATAAGCGCATACATGCATACACTAGATGTGAACCAACCAAGAATGAGAAGTCAGTGATCGACTACGCCATTGTTCGGAGAAGCTCATTCAGATATGTCCGGATGCAAGAGTCTGGAGGGGGCCAGAGATTGGAAGTGATCACTACCTGCTAACAATCAAACGAACAACTGAAAGAGTTGCTCAGCCTAGGAACTGCCCAACATCACGCAAGAAACCAAGTAAACGAGCAGGAGAAATGAGCATTAGGACCTACAAGCTGAGAGAGCCAGAAATTAAGACCAGATATCAGGGGCTTATTGCTACAGCAGTGAGCAACACAGAAGAGCGACCTGATGACTTGGAAACCCTCTGGAATAAATTCAAGGATATCATAAAGACAGCTGCTGCAGAAGCATGCGGTGAAGTCCGACTTGGGAACCAGAGAAAGAGGACACCTTGGTGGACAGAGGAAGTCAAAGAGAAAATAAGAGAGAAGAAAATGGCATGGAAACAATACTTAGGAGCTAAAAACACAACAGGACAAATGGAAAAATATAGAGAATATGTGACACTCAGAACAGAAGCAAAGAACAAAGTGCTAGCAGCAAAACAGAAGTCCTGGGAAGAATTTGGAGAAAAGCTAGAAAAAGATGCACAAGAAAACCAGAAATTGTTCTATAAGACCCTAAAGAACATGAGGAAAGAAAAACAATGCCCTCTCAAATTTATAAAGGACAAGCAAGGCAAATTGCTTACTGCCCCGAAGGAAGTAATGGAAAGATGGAAAGAATATTTCTCAGAACTCCTGGATGGTGAGCATGATGAAGCATCAGAAATGATAACCACTGACACAGAAGAGGAAACCAATGATGGTGAAGATGACATAAAGATGGAAGAACTGAGGGCAGCACTAGAGAAAATCAAGATGGGCAAAGCAGCAGGGCATGATGGTATAACACCAGAAATGGTTAAGTACATGGGAGCATCAGGCGACCTATTACTCCTAAAGGTCCTACAGGCAGCATGGTGCAACAAGACCATACCAAAGGATTGGGAGATTGCCATCATAACACCAATTTTCAAAAAGGGTGACAATCGACAATGTGGAAACCATAGAGGCATATCCCTTCTCAGTGTCCCTGGTAAAATCTACTCTAGAATCCTAGAGCAGAGACTCCGACGCCTAGCTGAGCCACAATTGGATGAGGTCCAGTGCGGATTCCGAGCAAACCGAAGTACTCAAGACCTAATCTTCACACTCAGACAGCTGAGTGAAAAGGCCCTTGAGTATAAGAGTGAGATCCATCTTTGTTTCATAGATCTGGAAAAGGCGTTTGACAGGGTCCCCTGGAGCAAACTTTGGGACTGTTTGGCAAGGAAGAATATTCCAGCACCTCTGATTCATGCTATACAGAGCTTCTACAAGTCTTGCAGAAATTATGTGAGGACAGCAAACCATAAGTCAGAAGAGTTCAGGACCACCACTGGTGTAAGGCAAGGTGATATCCTATCACCTTACCTCTTCATACTCCTTATGGACGATGTCATCAAGGCATGTAAGGAGAGAACAAGAAAGTATTCAGTGGGGTACTGGAAGATGAGACAGGTCTATATTTCGGAGCTGGCATTTGCTGATGATGTTGCCCTGATTGCTAAATCAGAGGCACATCTCCAATCCAACCTGCAAGTCTGGAAGGAAGAGCTGGAGAAGAGAGGGATGGTCATAAGCAGCTCTAAAACAAAATCCATGGTGATATCACGAGAAGAAAGAAAACATCAGATTAAGTTGGGAGAACAGGTCCTGGAGCTGGTCGACCACTTTAAATATCTCGGAGCTATTATAGACCGAAAGGGAGGCATCAAAGAAGAGTTGGCCACTCGGAAAGCAGCGGCTGGGAGACTTTTTCAGGCCATAAATCGTGGATTCCTCAGCAAGAAAGAGGTTGGTAAGAAAACGAAGATGGCTGTATACCGCTCCACCTATGTCCCAGTCTTGACATATGGATGCGAGTCGTGGGCAATGACTACAACCCACAAAAGCCAGATCCAAACCTCAGAATGAGGTATCTGAGGAAAGTGGTTGAAGTAACAAGAAGAGACATGGTCCGCAACCAGACGATCCGTCAAGGCCTAAAATCCCATCCGCTGCAGACCCAAATAGAACAGTCCCAACTAAGATGGTTTGGCCATGTCTGCAGAATGGGAGAAGATCGGCTACCACGACAAGCATGGGAAACAAAGAGCCAGGGATCCAGACCTCAAGGACGACCCAGAGTCCGCTGGGAGGACAACATTAGACAATCTTTGAAGGACCGAGGACTAGAATGGAACCAGGCCAGGAAGAAGACAGCTGATAGAATGGTCTGGCGCTCTTTCTTCCAAACCTCTACACCTCACGGTAGAAGGGGAACGACTAAGTAAGTAAGTAAAACCCAGATGGGTCAGGTCAATTTGCGAGTAATGACGGTCAGTGTTTGTTTGCACAAGAAGCGCAGGTTAATTGTCGACCTATTAGTCTGTACAGACATGACTGCGGTAATAAACTTCAAGACAGTCTTGTTACATGCAAGATAAATTTAGGAAGTTAAATTTGTAAACATTGACCAGAATAGTCGGATGGTATTACTTCATATATGGGAGACGTGACCTTTCAAATAACATGTAGAGTTTCCCAATGAGGACATTTTTTTTTAAAAAACCCATCATAACACTCATGTTTGAAACTATTGTCACAATGACTTTTGGATCGTTCTCTTGTCGCTATCTTGTTCACTACGGCCGTATCCTGGATATTTGTTGTATTGATTATTTACGTGTTTCAGTGACCGGCGCCCTCTTTATTTCTCTGCTATGTGTAGCAGATATTTTGTATTTACACTCTTATATTCCTCCCAGGAATACATTGTTATGTCTGTTTGTTTTCAACTTCTCCCTACTGTGCAAAGAGCGGCTGAGATAATATTAACGACAACCATGTTGGCTAATCGCGGGTGCAGCGGATATCAGACTACAGATTAGCCCTACAAATCACCAGCGTATTTGTCTAATTGTTGATAAGGCCAGACTGCGCTCGTCACCAAGCTGGTAATACGGGAAGACACCTTATGCACAGACAGGAATGAAAAGATTACTTTAGATAAAGCAGTACGGTAAGTTGTTACATCTGAAACACATTGTCCTATGAGTTTACACATGTGTTGGTGACTTAGCCTGCCAGGCTATTGGAGGTTTTCATACGATATAAGGGAGAGGTGATCTTTGCAGCCAGCAAGTGGTCCTTTTCAGGACCTGTCACCTCCAGGACTACGAACGAGATACCAGTGAAGACGATAACACCCTATATACCCCAATTATAACCAAATTTCAGGTTGAACAGGGTATCACAGCAACATAGTAGAAGAAAACAACAACAACAACAACAACAAAAATGATGATAACTATAAAGTGCGCAACTCCAACAGAACCTGCGCAAACTGTCTTGGGAACCACGGAGCAAGATACCGGGGCTGTCCGACCTTCTATGAAACAAAGGCCGTACTGAAGGAATCTGTAACCAAAAACATCTCCTTCAGAGAAGCAAGAAACCGAGTGGCTTCAGGCGGCACTGGTAAACAAGAACAGCACACAAGAGCCCAGCTGATAAGACTAGCCACAGATATGCGAGACATAAAACAACAACTCAAAGTCGAGACGAACAAGCAACACAACGAAGACTCAGATGCCATAAGAGACGAAACAATAGGAGCCGTACAGAGCGCCCAGGCAATATTACAGGAAATGAAAACTATCAAACACGAGATAGAAGTCGACATCGTCAAACTCACAGAGCTAAAGGAAGAGAACGAAGAAATCCTCAAAAGAATTGAAACAGAGAGAAAGATAGCTGAGGATACCCTTACAAAAAGTAGAGAACAAAACAAAGAAACTAAAGACAAAATAAAAACCGAAATCGTGCAGGAAATACAAAGCAAACTAGAAAGAAGAGAAGCAGCGGAAATAAACATAATTTTAAAAACCATAATGGAGATGCTACCAAAAATAATAGCGACAGCCTTTGAACAACACAAACCGGTAACAGACAACAAGTAGCTACAGAACAGGCAGCTAGTGGTCCTTTTCAGGAACAATCAGCTCAAGGACTCGGAAAGCGATACCAACGAAGACTAACGCTAACACCCTATATACCGCAATACAACCGTTTGTAACCTGTAAGGCAGGAAAGGAACTCCATGAGAACGCCACGACACCATAAAAATACAAGCAACGACGAAGGATCCAGACAGTCAGCTAGTAGTCCTTTTCAGGGCTAATCATTTCCAGGACTAGGAAAATGATACCAGCGAAGATGTTAACACACTATATACCCCAATATAACCGTTTGCAACCCTTCAATGGGTTTTGGTTGAACAGGGTATCACAGCAAAATATTAGACCCAAAGAAAGAAAGAAAAAAAAAAGAATGCATCACACATAAAATTATTCCATGTCGGAGTATTTTTAAATTACCCCACCCAACATTTTTGTTTGAAATGATTGGAGCCCTGAGTAGCTCTTCATAACAAACAGATGTGGGGGTAGGACAGGCAATATGACCTGACCGTTTTGCAGTTTTAATTCACTGTGAGAATCCTTTATTGGGAGCAAACTGCCACAGTAAGATCGGGAAGGAATTATTCACCATACATAGACATAAAACCTAAGGAGAATTCTCCGAATCTTTTGGCCAAACACCATCAGCAACCAATAACTACTTATTCAGAGTAACCAGGAGGACATGCACACCATCATAGCTGGCAGACGCTGGAGTTGGGTTGACCACGTCCTCAGAAGGGACCCTGATACCATCACAAGAACAGCTATGCTATGGACCCCCGAGGGAAAGCGAAAGAGAGGCCGACCAAAAACAACTTGGCGGAGAACTGTGGAAGCTGAGATGCAAAGAATGAACCACAGTTGGGGCACTGTACGAAAGATGGCCGCCGACCGAGCAAAGTGGAATCAATTTGTTGCTGCCCTACAAGACGCCACCAGGCGTGATGGCCGCTGACTGCTTTCACGGTTGGTGGTTATGGATCAAAGAAGAAGAAGATAGACATAAAAAGATGTCAGACAAGGTTGTGTGCTGTCCCCCTGCCTATTTAATTTATACACCGAAAAATTTTTCAAACAGATACAGGAAATACCAGGACTGAACATCAGTGGACGGTCAATAAACAACCTCAGATATGCAGGTGATACCGTGTTGTTAGCTGAAAGCGAACAGGAGTTACAAGAACTAGTGAAGCAAGTGAACAGTATAAGTCATGAATATGGACTCGACATTAATATTGAGAAAACAAAAACTATGATAATTAGCACAACAGACGATAAACCCACATTAAAGATAAGCGTAAATGGGAAAATCCTGGAACAAGTCAAGAGCTACGTATATCTTGGTCATATAATAACAGAAGATGGCAGATGTGAAACAGAAATCAAGAAGAGAATAGGAATGGCCAAAGCTACATTGAACAACATGAAACATATACTGACATCCACACAGTTATCACACAATTCAAAACTGAGAATCATAAAGTGTTATATATATTCTGCATTTCTGTATGGTGCAGAAACATGGACGATGAATAAGTAGGCTTACCATACGTCTCGCTTTGACCGGGACTGTCCCGGTTTGAAGGTATGGTCCCGGCGTCCCGGCTAGTTTGTCATTTTGTCCCGGTTATTTGAAAAAAATTTAAATCATATTTTATTTCACAAGAACACTGTCCAGTGCTGATAAAACAGTTCTTTGATAATGATTGCGGTGAAATGTATTTGTGGTTTGTGCAAGGGCAACTCACATTGTTTAACAAATCTACCTACATTATGGAAAGTACAAAAGCAAGTGCAACTGATATTGTCAGTGAACTTAGAAAACTGAAAAAAAATCTTGAGGAAAGGCGTGATAATAAATTTATACCTCAAGAAGCAAAAAAAAACTTTTTAGAATACTGAAAATAATGGAAGTATTAATATTAATACAATCCTACAAGAGTTTACAAAATTTTATGACCGATGTCTTTCTTACATTGAGCTATGGGAAAACAGTTTTGGTGGAGCAGAATCTTTTATTTGGATAAACAACAATGAATTAACATGGTCTGAAATTGAAGCATCAGGTGAACAAATTAATGAAACTTTTGCAAATAGTGCAATAAACTTGGTAAAACTGTTTGATGAAGTGATGATTGCAAAAGGTTTTTGGTCTGCAAACTATGACATTTGGAAAAATACAAGTTGCGAAGAAAAATGGACACAACTTTTCAGTCATTTCAAAGAAAAGAACATTTCATTGCCCAATCTTGTCCAAATTATAGAATACATTTTCAGTCTGCCAGGCACATCTGCACCTGTTGAAAGGATATCCTCAATAATGAATAACCTATGGTCTGAAGAAAGAGGTAGAATGGCTGAATCAACTGTAAAAGTTTTATTGCGCTGCAAAGTTAATTGTGAACTAAATTGTAGTGAATTTTTCGACGCGATTAAAAATAACAAAGAATTTTTTAAAGAAAGTTCACGCTAGTGATAAATATTAATAACTTTTTAATAATAAGTTATGTTCAGTTAAGAGTAATTAAAAATTATTACTACATAATTGTTGTTTTTTGTTAACCACTCCATTACTTAGCCTTTTTGAATCATAAGTACTTAGCTGAATATACGAGTACTTCTCTCTTTCTAAAATCACATAGAAGGCGCTCACTTTCTGTTTCGAGCAAACTCTCGAAATTGTCCCGGTTTGAAAAAAAAAATATTACGGTAATTTGCTGCAAACTCTCGAAATTGTCCCGGTTTGAGAAACAAATATTATGGTAAGTCTATGAATAAGCATTTGGAAGAAAGAATTGAGGCTCTTGAAATGTGGATATATAGAAGAATGGGGCGTATCTCATGGAAAGAGATGAAAACAAATAAGGAGGTCCTAGAAAATCTAGGTATGAAAAGAGAACTAATGAGGGAGGCCAAAGTTCGGCAGCTTAAATATTTTGGCCACATAAAAAGGCAGAACACCTTGCAGAAGACCATAACAGAAGGGAGAGTTGAAGGCAAACGTGCAAGGGGAAGTCAGCGCTATAAGTGGGAAGATAACATCAAGAGATGGACAGGAAAGTGTCTATCAGAGTGCACCACCAAGACAAGAGACAGAAGACGTTGGAGATCCATTACAGCCAACCTTCGTTGTGGAGATTGCAACTGATGATGATGAGAATCGTTGCCAAAAGACGACCCCAGACTTGCCAGAAGTTAAAATTCAGAATGTCCATTTATCAGACCGGACTTTGTGGAACAATCTTGAAGGTCTTACAGAGCCCAGGAAAACCACTTTAATAAAGAAGGCTGAGGAAACTGAAACACATGGAGTCATAGATGGAATTATTTTATAAAAGTAAGACCCAAAAGAATACGTGTAGGAAACCTAATCAAGTGAGTGCCTTAACTTCATTCATCTGAGCACAAAGTCTTTGAGCCAGGATTGGCGTAAGTTGTCATTTTACTTTTTATATTTTTCATTACTAACACGTGAACTAATATGTATATATTGCCATGTGAATATTGTGAATATTAATATGTGAAAATGGTTAATGGGTGTCCAAGCCATTTGAGGCTGGCAATCTCAGCGTATAAAATGACGATTTCAAGTACCACCACAGCAAGGGGCTTGTGACTTATGCCTGCTTTATTGCTAGTTTCTTAAGGGCATCCACAGCAGTAAAAATTGGGTTTTAGGTAGAAAATATTGATTTTTTACTTTTGAGTTAATTTATTAAATAATCATCGAGGAATCAAGTGAGTAAGGTTTTATGACATAAAAAATGCATTTGATGTCTCAAAAAGCATATTTTTTGACACTACCCCCCAAGCTATGATTTGCTGAAAATGCAATATTTCCTTTCAATAATACCTTAGTTACGCTGAGCGCATCGCAAAGTATTTGGTATTGTCGAAAAGGGAATTTCTTTGTCTCCCGGATTATATGAACACATAAACATATAAGGAGGGGAAACCCGAGGCCTGTAAACAGTAAACAAATAAACAAACAACACACAAAGGTAGTTATCAGGTATTTCTCACTGAGTGCCTGATAACGACCTTTGTGTGTTGTTTGTTTATTTGTTCTCCCGGATTATAGCAAATTTTAAACCTTTATTTCACATTGCTCTGCGTGATTTGGCCTTCACAATTTTCCATCGTTTTAAGCTAACTTCCTTATAAGGAGAGGTCTCACAGTGACCCCATTCTCTCAGTCAAGGCCCATTCATGAGGTATTGGTGTTTATATATCTAATTGGTCATAACAACACGCTGCTTTGATCCGCAAAATAACCACAGATACTTCTACCTGTAAATAAATAACTTTGTTCCACTGAATGTGGTACGCCATTTTTCTCTTGATTACAGTCTAAATCTCATTAAATTGTGTACTTCTATTGCTTCAAAATAGGAAGAAAAGGTAAGAAAGCAAAGCAACTTTCTGCCGCTACAGCACGTCGAAAGTGTATAATTTCCAGCAAAGTTACGACTGAATCAGCGGTGAATGATAACCAACCGGATGTAGGCATCATCAACGTATTTCTGCATATCAGTATCTGATAGGCCTACAGTTCAAATCGCTGATCCAAAAGTGCCTTTCACTGCTGGCCCAAATTGATCTGATATAACAATGAACTTAAGCGCGAGCAAGAATGGTTCATCTCATAACACTTTCTGTGCTCAACCTAAACCTACGTGCATAACCATTGTGGACATTTCTTTTATCAACAATGTTCTCACCAATGTGTGTTGCAACATGTGCAAGCAGAGCACATAAGAACTGACAACACTAAGTCAAAGGTTTTCTCCCTCTTCCTGGAAGTTGTGTATGGCACATGTGTAAAAGCAATTTCTGGAACGTACACATCCGAGAGGGAACCAGAAGGCCGTGACCCTCGGGGACATGCAATCAACAAATCTGCTGTTCTTAGTGCCCTCATGTGTGGAATGGGCCCATCTACTTTCAATCTCATCTGTGAGAACTTAGACCTCCCTGGCCTGCACCAGAAAACATTCCATAAATATGCAGATTAAATTTTTGATCATTTGGATACATGCACAACTCTACAGTACTTCAACGTGCCGTGAGTATCGTTCGAGCTGAGCATGCTAAGAGTCAGCATTGTATCATTAATAAAAAAGAAATCATTGACATCTGTTGCGGTCAGTTTGCTGAGTCTATAGTATGT
The DNA here is from genome assembly GCA_024509875.1 of Oreohelix idahoensis. NCBI lineage: Eukaryota > Metazoa > Mollusca > Gastropoda > Stylommatophora > Oreohelicidae > Oreohelix > Oreohelix idahoensis. The sequence goes on from JAMPIV010009241.1 coordinate 310,971, forward strand.
TAAAATGTACCTATTTAATTTTGGAGACTTTATTTTAATAGTCTCTTGATCAAAGGGGAGGTACTCATGTTTTTCTGGGATTGTAGTTAACAGTGGTGGTTGTCCCACTTGTCTGTTAACCCAGCGCCTAATTTTAAAACTGATGTCAGCTTTTCCTGACATGTCCACCCATCTGAGTTTAGCTCAAGGGTCCTGCGTCACGACGCATGCGCGAAGAATTTGGCGCGATGGAAGACATCCTGTGTTAAGGAGTCGAGCTGTAGTCTTTGAAAGGGTCAAGACGATTTTGGGAAAGTCCTCTGTGTGTATTCGACCAAGATGGTTAAAGATTGTTCCATATATTATATTCTGAAGCGCCTAGGAGACGAGTGAGTGTTGTGATATTTATTCTGAGGGACATTAAGGTAATTTACCCTTAAAACAGTTTCCTTGTTTGCCAGAATGACATATGGCTTTTTGTAGCCTGTTAGTGAGTCCATCTATGAATACCAGTAATGGAGCTCACGAAGTATTCTAATATTATATGCACTGGGCTGGTGTATGCCCAAAGAACTTTACAGGTGCTGTATCCCGCTATCTGTGGTGATGCCATTTAACAAGGTTTGACTCACCCTGTTTGTTATAGAAATGCCACAGAGACCATCATATCTATAAGCCCACCATATTGCGCGGCCTGCTGTAGACCCATATATATATATATATATATATATATATATATATATATATATATATATATATATATATATATATATATATATCTGACTTACTGATGTCAGAAAGGAGTTGTATAAACTCACATATTTGCTGTACTTTGCTCTAGCTGACGAAGGTGGAATTGTACGAGATCAGCTTTATTATATACATACACCGCTTGCTGATGAACTGTATTCATACATGCTATGTCCTGAATTGCCAATGACTATTTTATGTTGATGTCTGCGTACCTGTCGTTGTGATGTATTAAAGTCTATCAAACGTCAGAGGTGTTCCAAGAACTATATGAATTACTGCATGTAATTACTACAACCAGTGTGATGTCATTTAGAAGCATTGTCTTCCACGAACTTTCATACACGCATTCGCATTCATTGAAGTCTACTCACACTCTATATTATACAACACCTCAACACTTTCAAGTCATCCAAACGAATGCCAGCATTGTTGCGGCCAACCAGGGCCTGTATATAATTATGTCCGCCTGTGTGGCTTAGAATCGTTTCCAACATTGATACTGGACATTCTTCAACATTCAACTCTACATTTAAGTGGTTAAACTGAGCCTGTCCTATTTATGTCACGGACACCTGGTACGCTTGGACGAACACAGACCATTCCTGACTGTTTACATTTATGGTATCCAGTATGAGCCTTCTTCTACGTAAAACACTACGTTACATTTATGGTGTGCCAGCTTGATGGGGCTATTTTGGAAGTTATCAAGTCGTCTACGATTGAGAGTACTCAGCGCTGTGTAGTGGTTGACACATTGACTACCCCAGCTTAACAGGACGTAACTAGGTCAGAAGGTCAAAATACTATACCTTCGTTGATGCAGTAATATAGAAGGTCAAGTGCCGTTACTAATACTGTCACTGTTTGATAGAAGCAAGTTCAGCTGTTGTATTAAGAAGGTCAAGTGCCGTTATTATCACTGTTATCATCATTTTGGAAGCAAGTTCTGGTGTGTTTTCAGCGTTGGATCATCTAATCCTTAGAATGCTGACGATAGTTCTTCATCGTTGCTGTTGTTGACGATAGGAGTGTAAAGATAAGTGGCCTGTTTATTGTTGTGAACTGGGCCTTGTACCGTATTGTGTTATGAACTAAGCCTTCCACATTTAAACATCCTTGTTTATGCTTTTATGTTTACATGTTGTCTTTTGGTAGTAGATCACACGTAACAGAGGGCCTACTATAAGCGTTCTTTAGGGACTGTGTAAATTTCCTCAGTGAATTTGCTAGCGACAATTGTTGCTATTTTTGTTTAGTTGTGACGAGGTGTACTTTTCTTTCTTGTTTTTTTTTCTCTCTGTTCTTTAGTTTTTTTATTTGATTTGTTTGTATCTGTTCGTCTTCTCTTCCTTTCGTTTAGTTCTATACAACCTTTATGTTTATACACTGTGGCGTAATGTATTTTGTTCACTTTTCGCAGTTATCATCCCATGCTTTGTGAGATTTTTCTTTAGTTTCGCTTTTTAATTTTTTGGACTTCTGCGAATGTTATCGTATTGTCTTTGATGCTTGATCTTTGTTTATGTTAGTATTTGTTGTCATACGCTGTTTATATTTTTATATATAGTCATACACTATTGGTACTATAGGGTACTTAGACTATAGAGGTGATTATTGTTCACATTATAATAAAGGTGATTATACAAGTTCTTTATTGAAAGACTTGTCTCCCACAGAGATTGGGATAAAGTGAGCTGATTATTCAAGTGCTTTATTAAGGGGAGGTTAAACCCCCAAAATGAAAAACACAGAATTATAAGTTAATATCTATATCTTGTCATTTATACAAGCAATATGACTGAAAAAAAAAATACAAAATATTGAGGTATATACTAAAAACTTGCAATCTATGGCGGAAAAACAGTGAAAAAAGGGCAAATTTTAGCTTTTTGGGGTATTTTGTTGCATAAGATATCTCAAATGTGAGTACAACTTGAGTTATGAAATTTGGCTGTTTCATTTCTTAATATATGATAATGATTGTATACGAAAATAATTTTGATTGGTTTGATATCTGAGTTTTTTTGGATTTTAACATACCAATCGAAAATTAGTAGAAATTTTTAAGGGGGGTATCTTAGCTATTTCTTAACAGTTTTGTAGTTTGTTAACATATATCCTTTATTTTAGTTTATTTTAATGAGCACTATGTGTACAGCATGTGGCCCCAAATTTACTGCTGTATCACTAATAGTTTTTGAAAAATCATGGGCAACGTGCCACATTTGTGTGAAAAATGAGGTTTTAGAAAATTGAGAAAAAAGGGAGGAATTACACTTTTACACAACATTTACTCACCTCAGTATCCCCCTGCTATGTAGGAATCATCTCTGGTATTTTCCTTTATTGATTCCATGTTCTGTGTCATACTTTGCAGCTTACTTTTCATTAAATTCTTCATTTCAGCAGACTGTATTCGCTTTTCATCAGTTTCCGAAAAAAAAGATCCTTTCTCTGGTAGACATGTACTATGTGGAGGGAAGCGATTGCTCTACCCTCAGCAGACTCAGTACATGTAGGAGAGGCTTTGCTCTCAATATTCACAAGATTATAATACCCTTATCAGATATTAACTGACAATGATTCACAGTTCAGAGGGAAACTGATGGAGGAAGTTTTTTAGGATTTTTTCAAAATATTCTCGTCCGCACATTTTATCATCCACAATCGATTGGACAAGTGGAAAGATATAACAGAACTCTACTTACAATTTTACGTAAGCTCGCAAAGGAGAAACCAGAACCCTGTGATTCGTTCTTACCTGCAGCTTTATTTGCGTATAAGGAGGTACCCTACCACTCTACTGGAATACCTCCAGCCACGTTATTATTTCGATGACCCATCAAAGGACTCCTTGGTTAATAAAAACTAGCCAGTCAAAATTATTTTTATACATGAAACTATGTTTGAAAAACTTGAATTCTGTTTGCTTCAGGGTAATGAATACAGTACCGAAAATTAAAATCCATGCATTAGAAGCAATATAGCATCACAAATATACCAATGTGTAAATTTTACATATATAATTAGGTAAAAATACACTTACCTGACATACTTTAAAAATTTATATAAAATCATCCGCAAAGGTTTTAGTGAAAATAAACATACAGAAATGTGGGCAAATGAATGTACTTTCCAGTGCAATATGTATCTAAAATTTGATATTTTCAATGAAATTCTTCATTTTTGAGGGTCCCCTTAAAAGACTTGTTACCATTGAGGTTGGAATAAGATAATTTATTATTTCAGGGTACGGATCTCACATTATTAGACATAATGTCTACACTTGAGTACTTTATTGAGCAAGGGAAATCCCTTGGTAAATCTGGTGACAAATTGGAAGAATTCGCGACTGTTCAGTATGACAAGGCTCTGAAGTCGGAAGAAAAGAGACAGAAGATAGAAGCTGAACAAAAGAAAATGGAAGCTGAGAATTTAAGGTTGCAGATGCAGGCAGATGAAAGGAAATTCCAGATGGAAATGGAAAAACAAAAGATGGAAATGGAAAAACAAAAGATGGAAAAAGAGGCTGAAAATAAAAGATTAGACAGAGAATCTGAGGATAAAAAAATCCAGCTACAAAGAGAGGCTGATGAGAAAAAATCGAGCTACAAAGAGAGGCTGATGAGAGAAAAATCCAGCTACAAATGGAAAATGAAAATAAAAGGTTAGAAGCTGAGGAGAGAAAAGCGAAAATGGAACATGAAGAAAAACTCTTAGCTTTGGAGTTAGAGAAATTGAAGTTGATGAATATGGGTAATGCTAATGATCCAAATAATCAGTCAGCTTTTAATAAGACACACACTACTACTTATAAGGTCAAATTACCTGCTTTCAATTCGTCCAGTGACGATATAACGTTCTATCTGGATAGATTTGAACGTTCATGTCAATCTCATAAGGTGGATAAGTCAGAGTATGTTAATCAGTTGTCAGAGATACTTAAGGGTGAAGCTCTGACTATGTTAAGCATGGTGGATGAGCCTGACAAGAATAATTATGAGGTTGTTAGGGCAGCCTTATTAAAGAAATATCAACTTACCGAAGAAGGTTATGGTCTTCATTTCAAAAATATGCTACCTGAAACTGGTGTAGAATTCTCAGAATTCATCTCAAAGATACGTCTTACATTTACACGATGGGTTGAACTGTCAAAAACAGAACATACATATGAAGCCCTTATGGACTTATTACTTCGAGACAACGTTATGTCATCTGTCAATGAGTCCTTTCTTGCTTTTCTACATGAGCGTAAACCTAAGCATATAAAAGACATGGAAGACTATTGTTGCCAGTATGTAACTGCGCACCCGCATGTTACTGTTAGCAATTCTAAAGTTAAAGAAGGTTTGCCAGTTGCTTCTGCAGCACCATACGGCCCTAACTTTCTTCGTAAATTTCAAGGTGCTCAACACAACTTTAATAAGAAAAGCAATCGTAATTATGATCAGAATCAAGGTAACCCATCACATAATGGTTCTTCTTCTAAGAACTGGAGGTGATCTGACAGTCCTCGTTATTTTGGGTCCAATAATTATGGAAACTTTCGTAGAGGTAGTCAAAATAGACACTATCAAGGCTATTCTTCGCGGGGACAGCGAAACCAAACAGGTAGATACTCTAATCAATGGGGAAATGACAATAGTGATTGTGGAAACTGGGATTCGAATCAGAACTGTGGTCACGGTAGGGTAAACAATGACAATTTCAGAAGGAATAATAATCGTGGTAGATCTCAGTATAACAAACATAGATCTTATCACCAGGCAAACTCTGCACAACAAGAGTCTCAGGGAGCCTGTGGTCAGGTGAATGATAATAAAAACTCTAATGCTATCACTTGTTCTGCTTTTGATTTTGGGAGAGCATCTCAATGCCCCCAATGCTCAACATTGTTCGAACCAACTACTGTAAGTACTTTAAGTTGTGGTCACCCTCTTCCCGCTCTCCCTGCTGCAGTTGCGCATGACGGGAGAGGATCTCTTGTCTTACATAAAGGTCTAGTGAATAGTAATCCAGTCTCTGTACTTTTCGATTCTGGATGCACTACTATCAGAGTTAAGCAATCTCTTATAGATCCTACATGTGCCACTGGAAAAGTGGTCAAATGTGTGACATTTGGTGGCACTTTGGAAAAATATCCAACTGCTATCATTCACATTGCTACTCCCTTCTTTATGGGAGATGTCCACGCGTGCCTTCTACTGAATCTTATTGCGGATCTTATCATCGGTCGTATTCACGGAGTTAAGGAATGTTCCCCGCAGCAGATTGCTGCTTGGGAAGAGCAGAATATCCAAGCTGCCAATGCAGTGGTCACAAGAGCACAAGCTCTTAATATGCCTCAAACTTCTTCAACTGAAAGTAATGAAGTGCATAGCCAAGATGATCACTTTTTAATTTCACGTGACTCTTTCATAAAATTGCAAAAAGATGATCCTTCTTTAAAAAAAATTCTTCATCCTTGCAAAAAAAGGTGATCCAAATCAGAATACAAATCGCAAATCTTGGATTACAATGAAGAATGGCGTACTTGTACGTATGGTACAAGACTCGTCTACGTCTATGCATTCCCAAATTCTCGTGCCCAAGAGTATAAGAGTGCAAATTCTGCAACATGTACACGACTCGCAGTGTCCCGGACATATGGGTTTTTCCCGTACTAAGTCGAGAGTTCTTGCGGCTTTCTTTTGGCCATTTGTAAACAAAGACATACGTATTTATTGTCGATCTTGCAAAATATGCCAAGAAGTGAAATCAAGAGGCCCACGTCATGCAGCGCCTATCCAGGCTGCAGATATTCCTATTCGGCCGTTTCAGAAAATGGCAATAGATATTATTGGTCCTTTTAAGATCAAGTCAGCCAGGGGACATCAATTTATCCTAACATGTGTTGACATGTGCACACGTTGGCCAGAGGCTATAACTCTTAAGAGCATCTCCACTGTCGATATCGCAGACGCTTTATGGCTCATAATTTCTCGTTTGGGATTTCCCAGAGAAATATTGTCAGACCATGGCACCTAATTAATATCAGACACTATGTCGCAGGTGATGTCTACTCTGCATATTAAAAGGTCTCTGAGTAGTATTTATCACCCAATGTCTAATGGGTTAGTCGAACGTCTGAACAGAACACTCAAGAACTTACTTGGTAAGATAACTGAGGATCATCCTCAGGATTGGGACAGGGTTTTACCCGCGGCTCTCTTTGCACATAGAGAGGTCCCCAACGAACATACAGGATTTTCTCCATTCGAACTTGTCTTTGGCGCACGACTGCGCGGTCCTATGTCTTTACTTCATGATCTTATAACTGCTGATAATATTAACGATGAAACTTAATCTTCTTATGAGTATGTCATTGCTCTCAGGCAGAAGATTATGGAGGCATGCAAACTAGCAACTTCCTCATCCGAATTTGCTAAAGAAAAGGCAAGGCAGTTTGCAAATAAAAAGATGCCTACGACAACTTTGTCCTGGCGACAAAGCTCTTGTTTTGCTACCTTGTAGGGAAAACAGACTTCTTATTGCATGGAAAGGTCCGTATGCAATAGTCTCAAGAATTTCCAATGTCGACTATGTTGTCGATATTGATGGAAAGCATAAAACTTTCCATATAAATATGCTTACAGAATTTCATGAACGACCAGACTATTTTCCAGGCTACGGACGATGCTCCAGTCTCACATGGTCATTACTCATCCCTGTCAGTAATACAGGATGAAGAAAGTATTTTTTCTGATGTTAATCTTCATCTTCCAGTGATCCTACTTCATTCTATGGAATCATGGAAAAACGTTACTGTTTCTCCTAATTTATCTATTGAGGAACAGCGACAAGTTTCTTCTATGTTACAAACTTTTCAGGATGTCATTACCGACATTGATGGACACATAAGTGTCATTGAGCATGACATAATACTTACCGACTATAATCCTATCAGGGTCAGACCTTACCCTATCCCTATTCATTTTCAGACACAAGTCGAGAAAGAATTGGATGAAATGATACAATTGAAAATAATTGAACCATCCACTTCAGCATACTCTTCGTCCATGGTTATTGTTCGAAAGAAAGACAATAACATACGACTTTGCGTTGATTATCGCAAATTAAACCAAGTTACGAGATTTGATGCTGAACCTATGCCTTTGTTAGAAGATCTACTTATTAGACTTTCTAATTCTCGATTCTTTACCAAACTAGACTTGTCGAAAGGTTATTGGCAAGTTCCGTTAACTGAACGAGCCAAACCTCTCACTGCTTTCTCAACACCTAGGTTTTATTTCAATGGAATTTCATGCCTTTCGGCCTTATGAACGCTCCAGCTACTTTCGTACGCATGATGCGTCGAATTCTATCATATCGTTCAGATGTAATTGCATACTTGGACGATATTTATCTTTTCAGTGATTCTTTGGAAGATCACTATTTTGGTTTATATGAGTTACTATCTACTCTACGTGAGCATGGTTTGACTGCAAAACCGTCTAAAGCCTATGTCGGGTTTAGTGAAATTTCTTTCCTGGGTCACCGTGTTGGTCATGGTCTCTTGAAGACAGAGAACCATAACACTTCTAAGATACTTAACATTTCTATTCCTAAGACAAAGAAGCAAGTACATAGTCTCTTAGGTCTAATACAATTTTACGGGAGATTCATTCTGAATCTATCTTCGATTATGGCACCTCTTTCAACCCTGTTGAAGAATTGGGCCTCCTAATATGGTGCACTGGTCCCATGAATGTCAATCTTCATTGGATCAGATTAAGACGTTATTCTCATCCCCTCTTATCTTAAGGTTACCTACTACTGATAAGACTTTTGTGCTTCATAGTGATGCCTCATCCACTGGGATTGGGGCGGCATTAATGCAGGAGTATTCAGAAACTCTGCATCCTGTAATGTATATCTCTAGGAAGCTAAATGTGGCAGAAAGGAATTACTCGGTTCTAGACCGTGAATTGTTGGCTATGGTATGGCCAATCCTTAAGTTACAAAGATTCCTTCTTGGTGCGCATTTCATTGTGGAAACCAACCAAAAAGCTCTTACAGCTATTCAGAGTAAGAATTTGAAGAGCTCAAGATCCACTCCATATGCCATTGCTCTTCAGCCTTTTCATTTCACGGTATGAGCTATCCGTGGTTTGGATAATGTCATGGCGGATATTCTGTCTAGATGCCCACATGACTCCACTTAACTCGTGTCCTAAATTTCCTGATACACATCTAGACTTATGACAGTTCTTTACTATAACAATATAAGTTAACACATTTGTGTTCACCTTAGTGTTGTAAATTAGGTGATTTCTTTCTCTGTTACCATCTTTGGTATAACGGAGGAAGGTTTAGTTATAGCAATGTAAGGGACGAAAGTTCGCAAAGCCACAGTTTATAGTTTATAATGAATGTTTGATTGCTGTATATTAGAAAATCTTATGGTTATCAAATAGAATTATTTGTATTTTCTCAGCAGAATCATTACTGGTGCTGGGAGAATCTGTAAATGTTGTCATCTATGATGTATTACGATGTCCATACTTACCAGTCAGACGACACTGTAGATGCGCCCACTTAGAATTTGATCTGCGACATCATTTATTTGCTATATTGTTAATATTGTATAACATGATAATAAATCATATATTGCATGTTAGAATAATGTACCTTTATTGGTTAAAGTGATTGTATCACTGTTTTTGATGATTTGTCCATTGCTAAACTTGAAAATAAGGTACTTGATGTAATATAATATGATATGTTTGTAATTTTGGTTTGCATTGTAACTTTGCCAGCACTGTAGTGTACGTTGGTGGCACCTCCCAGGATATGTGTAATACTTAGAGAAATGCTTTCTCTAATGTGATGAGATATATTCTCACCTGATGCTCTATGCGACGAGTTAGCCTCATATTAGGCGTTATATTTATTTGTGATACTTCTCATCTGCGCATTATTTGTGCGTTATGAGCTTGTTGTATCTTGCTCTTGGATGTATTTCCAAAAAAAAAGGTTCATTTTTTTTTCCGGAGGGTGCTGCGGTAAACTGTTGCGGTCAGTTTGCTGAGTCCATAGTATGTTAAAATGTACCTATTTAATTTTGGAGACTTTAATTTAATAGTTTCTTGATAAAAGGGGAGGTACTCATGTTTTTCTGGGATTGTAGTTAACAGTGGTGGTTGTCCCACTTGTCTGTTAACCCAGCGCCTAATTTTAGAACTGATGTCAGCTTTTCCTGACATGTCCACCCATCTGAGTTTAGCTCAAGGGTCGAGCGTCACGACGCATGCGCGAAGAATTTGGCGCGATGGAAGACATCCTGTGTTAAGGAGTCGAGCTGTAGTCTTTGAAAGGGTCAAGACGATTTTGGGAAAGTCCTCTGTGTGTATTCGACCAAGATGGTTAAAGATTGTTCCCTATATTATATTCTGAAGCACCTAGGAGGCGAGTGAGTGTTGTGATATTTATTCTGAGGGACATTAAGGTAATTTACCCTTAAAAGAGTTTCCTTGTTTGCCAGAATGACATATGGCTTTTTGTAGCCTGTTAGTGAGTCCATCTATGAATACCAGTAATGGAGTTCATGAAGTATTCTAATATTATATGCACTGGGCTGGTGTATGCCTAAAGAACTTTACAGGTGCTGTATCCCGCTATCTGCGCTGATGCCATTTAACAAGGTTTGAATCACCCTGTTTGTTATTGAAATGCCACAGAGACCATCATATCTATAAGCCCACCATATTGCGCGGCCTGCTGTAGACCCATATATATATATATATATATATATATATATATATATATATATATATATATATATATATATATATATATATATATATATATATATCTGACTTACTGATGTCAGAAAGGAGTTGTATAAACTCACATATTTGCTGTACTTTGCTCTAGCTGACGAAGGTGGAATTGTATGAGATCAGCTTTATTATATACATGCACCGCTTGCTGATGAACTGTATTCATACATGCTATGTCCTGAATTGCCAATGACTATTTTATGTTGATGTCGGCGTACCTGTTGTTGTGATGTATTAAAGTCTATCAAACGTCAGAGGTGTTCCAAGAACTATATGAATTACTGCATGTAATTACTACAACCAGTGTGATGTCATTTAGAAGCATTGTCTTCCACGAACTTTCATACACGCATTCGCATTCATTGAAGTCTACTCACACTCTATATTATACAACACCTCAACACTTTCAAGTCATCCAAACGAATGCCAGCATTGTTGCGGCCAACCAGGGCCTGAATATAATTATGTCCGCCTGTGTGGCTTAGAATCGTTTCCAACATTGATACTGGACATTCTTCAACATTCAACTCTACATTTAAGTGGTTAAACTGAGCCTGTCCTATTTGGGTCACGGACACCTGGTACGCTTGGACGAACACAGACCATTCCTGACTGTTTACATTTATGGTATCCAGTATGAGCCTTCTTCTACGTAAAACACTCCGTTACAACATTGCTGTCAGCTTTGATGCAACTTGGCTAACTAGAGGTCATAAGTCACTGATAGGTGTTGGCAGTGTTATCGACATCTTGACAGGCATGGTCATCGATACGCATGTTATGTCTTCCTTCTGTGACCTGCAAGACTACTGGTCAGTGGCAACTGAAAAACCAGCCTGCCACATTTGAAAATAGAAAGCCAAGCATCTGAAGGACTGCTGCCATAATTATGTAGGGTCAGCCGGAATGATGGAGTGAAAAGCCTGTGAGGTTCTTTGGCTTTGTTCAGTGGCAAATCACACGCTACACTACACTGTTTTGATATCAGATGGCGATTCCAAGGCCTACAACAGACTCTATAACATCAAACCATATGGCCCAGAAGTTGACATAACCAAAGAGGAGTGCATAAACAATGTCACAAAGCGATTAGACACTGCACTGAGGACACTTATTACTGGCTGCAGGAAACAACTAGTCACCCTTGGGGGAAATGGCCATTGTCGTCTGACCCAAAATGCCATAAGAAAACTGTGTATTTACTACACCAGAGCCATCCACCAGCACAGTACAGGCCCAGAGATGAAACAAGCCATCATGGCTTCTATCTACCATGGTTATTCAACAAACGACAAACTTACTTACTTAGTCGTTCCCCTTCTACCGTGAGGTGTAGAGGTTTGGAAGAGAGAGTGTCAGACTATCCTATCGGCTGTCTTCCTCCTGGCCTGGTTCCATTCTAGTCCTTGGTCCTTCAAAGATTGTCTAATGTTGTCCTCCCAGCAGACTTTGGGTCGTCCTGGAGGTCTGGATCCCTGGCTCTTTGTTTCCCATGCTTGTCATGGTAGCCGATCTTCTCCCATTCTGCAGACATGGCCAAACCATCTTAGTTGGGACTGTTCTACTTGTGGAACAAACTTGAAATGACTTGGACAGGTGCAATTAAGGAAACGTCTAGCCAACAGCCAGAAATATGAGGCTGACAAACTTGTAAAAAGAAGAAAGACTAGGCAAGAGGCAAGACAAAGGAGAGAGTAGGATTTGAAGGAAGCTGAAGGAGGTGCAGCTTATGATGCTGGAAAATTTTAGACATATTCATCCCCCCAGAATGGAGTATATTGGATAAGACAAGGCACTCAGTGAGTAAAATGCATTTTTCTTAAAACTAAATTTTTATTAACATAAAATTTAAAAAAACTAACAACCTGTCTTCCATACCTTTATCAAATTTGGAATGCATGTAGTACACATATATATCTTTACATGTTCATGACATAATTTTGATATTTTGGAAATTTGTTTAATATATATATGTTTTTTAATATGTTTTTATATATTTTGTCATTCAAATATAAAGTATTTTTTTTAATAATTAAAAATAGAATTTTAAACATACCAAATAAGCTCCTGATCAGTTGTGTTAATTGTCAGTCACAACATGTGTGTGCAATTTGATAAACTTTGGTCGACAGGAAACATATGATATTTACTCTTAAAGATTGGTGAAAAATTCAATTTAGCAGATCTTTTTGGGCTCCCATGGTAACCACATAATTTTTTAACAAAATAACCTTTAGAATTTGGTTCTTGTGCATACACTGTATCTTTTGAATATATAAATAGTGTGAAAATATCATTAGAACAAAAGTTAGTTTTCACTGTAGTGAACTAAACGCATAAATAGTCCCAGATTCTATAGGGAGCAGGGAGGGAAAGATGAAAGAAATGATGTACATTCTAATTATATTATTTGCAGTTTCAAACCAGTGTAAATGTCGATGTAAACATATTCACTTTAAAATTAATGGAAGTGTCTAACTTTTCATTTAGTGTAAATGTAAATGCAAACATATTCAATTTATATTGTGAACACTTTTCAATCAGTAGAAATGTGAATGTAAACATATTCTATCTGTACTATTAACCATTACATTTAAATGTAAAGTAAATATTAAACTATTCAATTCAAATGTGAAGAAAGCTTTCTCTTGAGGGATTAACCTTAATTCACATCGAGGGTAAATTCTGAGGAAGACGGGATAGTTTAATAGGAGAAGGGGACTGACAACTAATTATCGGAAAAACACGATACTCAGGAGAGCATTTTGTTTCTATTTATCTTACCATAGTTGTTGGCGGTACCAGTTGAAGGGTACTATCTCTGGAACAAGAAAGGAACAGTGGTCCGAGGTTTAAGACGAGAGACTGACTTTTGTAGACACTCCCTGACACTGCTGGAAACATGCTACGCCCTACATCCTTGACCAGCGATGAGCATTATTAGTGATCAGTCTATCAGGAACCAAAGCATTAGAAGGACCAGAACAATCACTGACAGCTAAGTAGTTCTATAAGCTGCCACGTGACTTCTTAACTAAACATTCTACCCTCCTCCAAGGATGAACATTTTCTTTTAAGCTATTCAATTTTTTAAACTGTTAAAACTGAAGTGATTATTAAAATACAAAATTAACTTCGATTTAATCATTTTGGGTGTACTGCATGTTTGTCTCAGTCAATTTACTAAATAAACTCTATCATCATCATAACCCTTCACTCCCAAAGGAGCATAGGCCTTCAACAAACACATGGCAAGTCCTCCTGTCACGTGCCATCATCTCAAGTTCTTTCCACGTTCTCCTCATCATTTTCATCTGTTTCCAGCTCTCTTCTCCATGTGCTTCTTGGTCTACCTCTGCCTCTCTTGCCCTGGGGGTTACAGAACAAGGACTGCCTTGTAATGCTATCAACAGGTTTTCTCAGTGTGTATCCTATCTATCTGTTAAGTCCTTTTTGGCGCGTGTATATTAAATGTTGAGTATATCGGATAATATAAATATGATTAATTATTTACGTGCTGTTATACACGATGGTGAACGAGAACTCTCCTGGAGGTCAAAGCTTTCTCTCGTCTGAGCGATACTCGGGGACGCTTACAATGAGGAGTTCACGTTTTGTAGTTTGCAGTCACGCGGTTTTGTTAGTTGGGGGAATTTTCCTAAAATAACCGGTGACAGACGAACCTGAGAGTTGGTTGATAAAGTCGAGTTGTTGGGGCAGTTATTGACTGTTGTTTTCGCCTCGGACGCTTGGGATATTAGGCTGATATAGCCATTTAATTGGAAGTATCTTTTGATGTTTAGCTACTGGAATATTGTCTTGTGCTGAGACATTGATCTGGCTGTACTTTGATAGTGCACCATGTCGTATCACTAGTGGGATCCAGATTCGTACCGAAGATTATCGTAACTATAATTCGTGGATATATTTAGAGGGTCACTCAAAACCCATCACTGTACCCAAGCTCCAGAATGAAGGCATGTTATTATTTGCCATACAGTTCATCGCCATCCTTGAAGGGTCGGCAGTTATAAATATCGATTAAGTAGGCTACATAATCAGGATATATAAATGCTATTGGACAATGCCTTTCTCCATGTAATAACCTATACTATTGATGGGACATGCCTACTACTACATGATTGATCATCTGTGATTCGTTCAAATAAATATGTCGTATTTGATGTTCAACCCTGGTTCATGAGTACGTTACTTGTCAGTTGGTCAACCCAGACCATATCATCATCTGTTTACTTACGTTGTATTGAGTAACTTTTGTCGGTCACCTGTAAGTCTGACCTGAGCTGAATAATTAAATCAGCAGGTATAGTAACCTTCGCTAACCGTGCCTCTACAATAACATTTAACAATGCTGCCTCTGGTGACCTGTATGGAACAGGCAGCAACACCATCGCCATCTTCTTCTTCTCATCTCTTGTTCCACTGGCACTTGTCTAGTTCTTGTCATCAGTTCCATGTTGGTAACCTTGTCATACCATTTTAATCCTTCTATTCTACACAAGCACCTATTTATGAAAGTCTGTAGCTTTTTGGTTGTTGTCTTTGTTGTTCTCCATGTCTCAGAGCCATACAGTAGGACTGACTTCACATTTGAGTTGAAGATTCTTATTTTCGTGTTGGATCTGATTTCTCTTGATCTCCATATATTTCCCAATGCAACGAAAGCTCCTCTTGCCTTTTGTATTCTTATTTTGATATCACTATCTGTCCCTCCAACTTTGTCTATATTACTGCCAATATATGTTTACGATTCTACATCTTGTATTGGTGTTTCTTCAAGTTAAACCCTATTATCATTACCTAAATTTTTTCTCATTATTTTTGTCTTTTCCCTGTATATTCGTGAAGAACTCTGCATGTCATGTCTTCATATGTTTTCTTTATTAAATTAATCATCTTCAGGGAAACTCCAAAATGCCTCATCAATTTCCAAAGTGATTCTCTGTCTACACTGTCAAATGCCTTTTCATGGTCCACAAACCCAATGTATAGTGGTGAATTCCATTCCAGACTTTGTTCAACTATTATTCTCAAAGTGGCTATCTGGTCTGTACATGATCTGTTTTGTCGAAAACCTGCTTGTTCATCTCTCAGTTTCTTGTCTATGGACTCTTTTAATCTCTTGAGGATAATCATGTTCAATACTTTTCCTGGCACTGATAGTAACAATATTCCTCTATAATTTGTGCACTCTTGTAAATTTCCCTTCTTAGGCAACTTAACCAGATATCCTTCCTTCCATTCTGCTGGTATCTTTTCCTTTTCCCAGACTTTACCAAGTAATTTATATAACATCTCTGTAGCCATGTTGATATCTGCTTTGATGGCCTCAGCTGGAATGCCAGCAGGTCCAGATGCTTTTCCATCTCTTAGAAGCTTTATGGCTTTCTTTATTTCTTCCTTTGTTGGTCTATTACCATTAATTTGTAGCTCTTCTTCTGCTGGCTGGATGTCCGCGGGGTTTTGTGGAGCTAGTCTATTGAGAAGGTCCTCAAAATATTCTGTCCACCTCTT
Organism: Oreohelix idahoensis; assembly: GCA_024509875.1. Classification (NCBI taxonomy): domain Eukaryota; kingdom Metazoa; phylum Mollusca; class Gastropoda; order Stylommatophora; family Oreohelicidae; genus Oreohelix; species Oreohelix idahoensis. Next base: position 327,059 of record JAMPIV010009241.1, read on the forward strand.
CATTTGCTCTTGTATATTGCTGAGCAGTTTTCCATTCTTGTCTTTTATGAGACAACTTGTTTGCTTGTATTTCCCTGTTAGCTTCTTTGTGCTGCTATACAGTTCTCTCATATTTCCTTTGGCTGCAGCATCTTCTGCCTCTCTTGCCAACTCCTCAATATACTTCCTCTTGTCTCTTTTGATACTTCTTTTTACTTCTTTGTTTGCATCTGTGTACACTTCTTGAGCCTTGGCTTTGGAACTTCTAGTTTTGCTTGTGTTTAAATCTGCTTTCTTGTTTTTTCTGTCTTTTATCTTATTGATGGTTTCTGTTGTTATCCATGCTTTTTGTTGTCGTTCCCTTTTTTCTAGCATTTCTTCACATGTCTCATTCCATACAGTTTTGACCTGCTGCCAATAGTCTTCAGTATTCTCTACATCTTCCAGCTGTTGGAGCACTTGGAATTTGTTGGATACTGTGACCGCAAATCTGTCTCCTTTTTCTTGATTTCTTAGATGTCCTACATTAAATTGGTGTCTATAATTTTGTATTGTTGCATATCTCTTGAGTTTCATTTTTACTTTGGCTATCAGAAGGTGGTGATCTGATGCCACATCTGCTCCTCTATATACCTTTACATCCTGCAATGACGATCTAAACTTCTTGTTTATACATATATGATCAATCTGATTTTCTGTTCTATGGTCTGGTGATATCCATGTTGCCTTGTGTATTCTCTTATGTGGAAACATGCTTCCTCCTATAGCCAGTTAATTTGAAGCACAGAAGTTTGAGAATAGTTCCCCATTTTCATTCATTATTCCTAGCCCATGTTTTCCCATGACTTCTTCAAATCCGGTGTTGACTGTACCTATCTTTGCATTCATGTCACCCATCAAAATTTTGATGTCTCTTCTTTTTACTTTATCCATAATTTCCTGTAGTCTAGTATAAAATGCTTCTTTCACAAACTCTTCTTTGTCATTAGTTGGTGCATAACATTGGATGACATTTACATTTATTTTCTTTTTAGCTGTTTTAAAAGTAGCTGTTATTATTCTGGGTCCAACAGCTTCCCATTCAATGAGTGCTTTCTATGCTTCTTTAGATAACATAAGAGCTACCCCTTCACTGTGGTGTGAACTTTTGTCTTCATGTCCTGCAGACAGCACCAATTCACCTGTGATGAGTTTCTTCCTGTCTACCCCCTTCCACTTTGTTTCACACATTCCCAGAACCTCGATTTTATATTCCCTCATTTCTGCTGCTACTTGTGCCACTTTCCCTTGTTCGTTTAATGTCCGAACATTCCAGGTGGCAAATCTGGAAGTTCTCCTAGAAGAAAGAAGGTTAGTCAGTAACACAGACTCCTTTCGGCTTGCTCTGTGTTGCATAATACATCTCCCTGCGAGTTGACCTTCCCCTGTCTTGGATGGCTGTGTTTTATTTTTTTTAATTGACTTGTCCATGTTTATTGAAGTTTTTTGTGGTTTAAATTTTTTATAGGATGGGGTAACCAGCCCAAGGCCCAACCCTCCTTAGTCGCTTTCTACGACATGCCTGGCAGGGAACAGTGTTACTATTCTTTGCTCCCCTTTCGGGCCCAGGTAACACATGGGTGAAATAAACTCTAAACACAATGAAATGAATAATAAAGTCATTTTGTGATATTTGTCATAAAAAATGTACAAAAGAGAGATGGACATGGGATCAATTACCCCATCCTGTAAAAAGTTTAAAATCTCAAGCACAATGCAACCATTCTTAAATCTGAAAAAAAGGATAAAGGGTTGCAGACTTGAAGGGTTGCTAATTCCATTAACTCTTGAAAAAGATAAATGTTTCTTAAGGTCAAGAACATACTTCATTATTAGAAGAACAAAACACAATGTCAAAGCCTAGAATAATAAATCCAGATCCGATCTATGTAGAACTACAGATCTCTTTCCGATGACAATAACATTGGGCTGCTAAGATTAAATGCAAATTAAAAGTCAGCAAGACAACAAAGTATACATCCACAGTTATATGTGACCAAATGTTAGCTTCATGTTAACACATCAAATTATAATAAAAACATGTCAAGCACAAACAACATAACAGACATGCTTATATATTTAGGTGGAAAACCTGTCAAACAAAACAGAAGTAATAAATTTTAACGAATTACATTAATTTTCAAAATTTAACAAAATAAATGTCATGTCATCAACTTGTTGGACAGTTTTAATCTTGATTCTAACAAGTGTTGTAAATTAATTCTTCTTGTAAATGTTGACTAACTTGTTTACACCACAAAAATCATGTTTATAAAGGTTCTGTATGTTTTTACTCTGCATGTTGTTCACAAATCCCCAACTTGTATCAACCCTATCTGATTCAAACAGATTAATCACCCAATCCGGTATTATTACTTCTTGCAAGTCTTTAAACCTTATGCTAATATCATTTTTAATAGCGTCCAAATGACTGCAATAAACCTCTAAATCTGAATCTTTAAGTCTGACCCCACCTAACTGCAGTAAACATGGAAAATGAGAAAGTTCTCGGCAACTAAGATTATTTTAATATAATGTCAATTTGGTGATGAAGTATGCTTTCTTTTGAGTTCTTTCAGACTAGAAGACTGTGTAAATCACACCTCACAAATATCACACATGTAAGACTTCTCTCAAGTATGTGTTATTTTATATGCTCTCAGAAATGAAGAATGTGTAAACCCTACTCAACAAACATCACATTTGTAAGGCTTCTCTCCAATATGTGTTGTTTTATGTACTTTCAGACCAGAAGAATGCATAAACCTTAGTAGATACAATTCAGATTTTGTGTTCCTTTCAGGTTAGAAGACCGTGTAAACTCTACTACACAAACATCCCACAAGTAAGGCTTCTCCCCTGTATGTATCCTTTTGTGTTTCTTTAGACTAGATGAATGTGTAAACTCTACTCCACAAACATCACATTTGTAAGGCTTCTCTCCAGTATGTAATCTTTTGTGTTTCATTACACTAGATGAATTATTAAACTCTACTCCACTAACATCTCATTTGTAAGGCTTCTCTCCAGTATGTAATCTTTTGTGTTTCATTACACTAGATGAATTATTAAACTCTACACCACAAACATCACATTTGTAAGGCTTCTCTCCAGTATGTAATCTTTTGTGTTTCATTACACTAGATGAATGTGTAAACTCTACACCACATTTGTAAGGCTTCTCTCCAATATGTGTTGTTTTATGCACTTTCAGACCAGAACAATGCATAAATCCTAGTAGATACAATTCAGATTTTGTGTTCCTTTCAGGTTAGAAGACAATGTAAACTCTACTACACAAACATCCCACAAGTAAGGCTTCTCCTCTGTATGTATCCTTTTGTGTTTCATTACACTAGATGAATTATTAAACTCTACACCACAAACATCACATTTGTAAGGCTTCTCTTCAGTATGTTTTATTTTGTGTTTCTTCAGATTAGAAGATTGTGTAAACATTACACCATAAACATAACACTTGTAAGGTATTTCTCCAGTATGTATTTTTAAGTGTTTGTTTCTTTAGACTAAATGAATGTGTAAATTTGGCTGTGTAAACCCTCCTCCACAAACATCACACTTGTAAGGTTTCTCTCCAGTATGATCTATTTTATGCACTTTAAGACCAGAAGACTGTGTAAACTCTACTCCAAAAACATCACACTGGTAAGGCTTCTCTCTGGTATATTCTGTTTTGTTCCTTCAGGTTAGCAGACCATGTAAACCCTACTCCACATACAAAGCACTTGGAAGGCTTCTGTCCAGCATGTATTCAGGGTAGAAATGTGCATAAAATCTACTCCACAAACATCACATGTAAGTCTTTTCTCCAGTATGTATTCTTTTGTGATGTTTCAAACCAGATGAATGAGTAAACAATACTCCACAAACATGACACTTGTAAGGCTTCTCTCCAGTATGTATTCTTTTGTGTTCATTCAGGTTAGAAGACCATGTAAACTCTATTCCACAAACATCACACTTGTAAGGCTTCTCTCCAGTATGTATTCTTTTGTGTTTCTTCATGGAAGACCACTGTGTAAACCCTACTCCACAAACATCACAATTGTAAGGCTTCTCTCCAGTATGTATTCTTTTGTGTTTCTTCAGAGAAGAAGTATTAATAAACCCTAATCCACAAACATCACACTTGTAAGGCTTCTCTCCAGTGTGTATTTTTTTGTGTTGCATCAGACCAGAAGAATGAGTAAACAATACTCCACAGACATCACACTTGTAATGCTTCTCTCCAGTATGTATTCTTTTGTGTCCCTTCAGGCTAGAAGACCTTGTAAACTCTACTCCACAAACATCACACTTGTAAGGCTTCTCTCCAGTATGTATTCTTTTGTGTTGTTTCAGGTTAGAAGACCATGTAAACTCTATTCCACAAACATCACACTTGTAAGGCTTCTCTCCAGTATGTATTCTTTTGTGTTTCTTCATGGAAGACCACTGTGTAAACCCTACTCCACAAACATCACAATTGTAAGGCTTCTCTCCAGTATGTATTCTTTTGTGTTTCTTCAGACAAGAAGTATTAATAAACCCTAATCCACAAACATCACACTTGTAAGGCTTCTCTCCAGTGTGTATTTTTTTGTGATGTATCAGACCAGAAGAATGAGTAAACAATACTCCACAGACATCACACTTGTAATGCTTCTCTCCAGTATGTATTCTTTTGTGTCCCTTCAGGTTAGAAGACTGTGTAAACCCTACTCCACAAACATCACACTTGTAAGGCTTCTCTCCAGAATGTTTTCTTCTTTTTAGTTTTATTGGAGTAGAACATTGTGGTAGCATTACAACACAAACATCATGTTCATAAAGGTTCTGTATGTTTTTACTCTGCATGCTGTTCAGAAATCCACAACTCGTATCAACCCCATCAAAAGCATCACTTTTCTTTCTGACGTCATCTGACCCACTTTCATTTTGAATTGGGACCTTAAAATCATTCTCGGTCTCACCAATGATTGCTGATCTGTCATGACTAGTAATGGGATGCACAGCTACATCACTTCCAGTTGTTCCAGACTCATCATAATTGTCATTTGTCAACAATGCAAAACTGGTATAATCATTCTTGCACAATCTTTCCTTGATGTTGATGCCCTGGGCTTGGTATGGCACATCTGAAATTTTATGGGATTTAGATAGAAATAAATAACTAAGCAGTCAGCTATAAGATGTCTTAAATTTGTGTAGCTCTATAAAAGCTATATAGCTGAATCAAAATTTAAAATTGGGGATAGTAAGTCATTATGGCAGCATTACATTTCAATCTTTATTTTCAATATCCATTGGTAAAATAAATAGTTAATTTTCATCATTATGTGCACGATTTTTGAAAACAAATGTTTACATTAATGTCTGCACAGATTCACTTTGCCTCTAATGAATGTTGCCAAATTTGCTGAATGTCACGAGTGGACAAATTATGGTATATTTTTTAATAGAAAATTCACGTTAAATTTAGTTATCTGAATCATGTCAAGATGTCTTGCAAAAAAGAAAATTATTTTAAAATAAAAAACTGAAGCAGCTTTAAAAGCAAAGATTTCATTCAAGATTGAAATAACAGTGAAATGCAATTTTCTGTTTTTTTTTTAATGGCAGAAGTATTTAACTGCTCACTGTAAAAATGTTTAATGACAAAGGTTAAATACTCTGTAGTATCAGTGTGATGTGGCTAGTATCAAACAGTATTGGCTACTTCTGTTCCTTTGGCTCTACTGGGTGTGTGGAGAGGGGGAACATGTTGCATGAGCAACAGCTTGATCTCCATATTACTCTGCCCAAACTCGCAATCTGGACAGGACACAACAGCATCACCCTATAAATGTCTGTCCTCCTGGCATAGGGCATTGTGCCAGGGGTTACTTCCAACAGTGGGGAGAGGTTCTTTGATATCACTGGACAACTACCCCCTGCTTCAAACTGGGCAATCCCCAATCAATTAGGTGTTATCATGTGATGACTGGCCCAATCCTCTCTTCATTTAGTTTATGGTACATCATTTTCTTTTGTCCATCTTCAATGCATGAACATAGCCGGTAAAACATATAGGCGGCAAACTTTCTTCTCGATGGTAAATATTCTCCTAGCGTCAGGTACTATGGTTAGATTAACGACGTCATTCTCATCCTAACCTCAGTAGCCAAAACTGGTTAGAACCCACCAAATGGCTCGGCCAATGAATAGAGTGAACTACTTTAGGATCAGCTAGAACCAGCCTAAACCCACTCTAGGAAACCCCTCACGTGACTTTTAACACAGTTGCTTGGAGCGTCTGTAGTACACCAGATCACATGCACAAGCAGAATTATCATGGTAAAAGATCTGTCATTGAATGCAAAATTCACTGGCATCCAGGAAGGCAAAGGGGCCAGACCTAATTGAAGACTGCTAATTCCCATGTTTACAGCACGGTAAAGCCACAGGTCTAAATTGCTGATTAAAGTCCCAACTCTGAGTAGGTAAGTGAAATCTTAGAAAAATAGTTGTAGTACCTTGCAAATTCAACGCAGTGATCAGTTTTGCATTATTTATTTTCTTTACAATCACAGCTAGCCACATGGCTACAGTGTGATCTTGTGTTTTTTATTACCCCACGGGATAAGTCTGTACAAAATATTCATATTAATTTTAAATGTATTCTATATTATTTTCTGTATTAATTCATCACATTCGACCCGAAGTTTAGACAAGTGGAAATGAATAACAATAATAATAATGTTGACAGGCCATACTATAATAATTTATCATAATTTAAATGACGCTTCAACAAGAGATAAAGTACTATAATAATGTCGTCCGACTGTTCTATAATAATTCATCATAATTTATATAATGATTCGACCAGAGATAAAGTACTATAAAAGGTCACCAGACAATTCTATAATAAAGTTGTCCAACAGTTCTATGTTAATTCATCATATATATGACAGTTAGACAGAGGCACAGAACTAGAATACTGTTGCCGACCCTTCTATAATAATTCATCGTGTTAACATGACGATTAGTGAGGAGGTAAAGAATTATAATACTGCTGCTTGGGCAGGGAAATATACTAACAAAAGACAGAAAGGGGGGGAAAGTTGAATTCAAGATAAGGCTCTAGACATATGATGTTAGATACTAAAATCTAATATGACTGGCACATGGATGGCTTAGGGAAGGATGGCTTCCTCAAGCTAAAAAAACTAATGAATCCGTATTTGTCTTCAGTCTATGGGGAAGCCTTGCACAGCAGTCCAATCTCAGATGAAGAATATGGAGTCGAGCACAGAGAAGGCAGATTCACACGATTAGAGACCCACCTGATGCAACATCACAGAGACAGGACAACCAACCATGCTTCACTATCAGCCAGGGGCTGAAAAGATAAGTTCCCTGTATTAAAGGGAGCCCACCATAACAATGTAAAAGCACATATCCATTCATCAGTATGATGATTCAAACGTGAATTGTTTATCACATACTTCTAAAACACTTCCATAAACACTACCATAATTCATCATCAGTTCATTTTAATTTTATTAAACCAATTGGGTGTATATAATGTACCCCATGACTTGTTCATTCAATTAGATGATACATATTGTCTGATGTTTTATTGTCTTTGTAGAAGGGTGGGGGCTCATAAAAATAATATATATAATAATCCCAGTAATAGGTGAACGGAGGATAATAATAATAGATAACATAGAAGAGGCCTATGGTAGTGAGAGACCAAATATCTCTTAACAAACTTTTCCAGACCCTGTTTGAGTTAGGAGAATTTACTCTCTTGTGTCCCTAACAGAACTTCTTGAGCCAAATCTTTCTCTGGGTGAACCAGGCACAACATTATATCTATTATTCCTAAACTACTATAGTTTCTTATCCTTCCTTTGCTACGTCACATGTTCCACCATTGTTAGCTTTCCCCATTGTCATCAAAAGCACACCTAGGCATGAAAAACCTGTTCTCCTTAGTGGCTTCAATGCTAGAGTAGGTGTCGTCAATGTTTCATTTCCATCATGCCTGGGCAAGTTTGGTATTGGCAGGATGAATGAAAATTGACAATGGATCTTGGAGTTGTGTGTCCATCATGACCAACACCTACTTTCAGACAAAACCCCAGTATAAGATGTCATGGAGATACCCACGATCCAAGCACTTGAACCAACTGGATCTGATTCTTGTCAAAAGACCACTTCTCAAGTCTGCTGTTCATGTGCTTGTACCATAGTGCAGAACCCTACAGATCTGAAGGCTAAGAGAAGCAAAATCCAACAAACTACTCAACGTTGTGCAAATGACAATTGGCTCCAGCTTACTGAGAGCATCCAGAATGTATTGCAAACAGGCAATACTAGACAAATGTACAGCAGTATAAAGAAAGTCCATGGTCCTCAATAAAAAAAGTAAGACTGCACCGCTAAAACTTGTCAGTGGGGAGAAACAAACTGGTAAAGGTAAATATATGAAAAGTTGGGTACAGCACTACTCTGAGCTTTATGCTAGAGACAATACCATCATGCATGCATCCCTTGATGCTGTCAAATGTTTACCAACTATGGAGGAGCTGGATGCTGAACCAACATTGGAACAACTCAGCAAACCCATTGATAGCTTAGCCTCTGGCAAAGATTGAATTCCTCCTGATTTAATCAAATGTTGTAAGGGGATGTATCCCCTGCACATGGTGCTGTGCCAGTGATGAGAAGAGACAACTATCCCTCATGTGAGATGCCAAGATTGTAACACTGTGTGGTAAAGTGGGATGTTATAAATATTATAGGGGACTTAGTGTACTGACTGAGATCAGCTGTGAAGGTATCTGTATCTAATATGTGTGGTATATTACAGATGACCTTACTTGCTACCACATTTATATCTCAGTCAGAATTATTCTGGAATATTGTGATGACTACGTTGAATGTCTAGGGTTATGAAAATGATGTAGTGTAAGTCACAACAACAACAGACAGATAAACAATTTATTTTATTCCACAACACTTTACAACACTGCAACACTCACACACATATAACACTCTATAAGACTATCTTAAATGAGTCAAATGTAAATTTTCAAATATACATATGTATTAATTCCTTTCAATAATAGATATCCTGATTCAACTACACATCGAACCAGGAATCACAATTCACTTGTAATTACAAGTAGTATGTACACAGTTTATACATGTAATCTTTGTATTGACATATCAGAATTATTCTTATCCTATGTGTGTAAGTTGTGAAGTAGTAATATGAGTTAATACTGGTTTTGTTTTCAAGCTAGATTGTGGTGTGTCATCATGACTTCAAGTGTTTGATTATAGTGGAAATAATATTGGGAAAAGTTCACACTTCTTGTCAATTTAAACAATTTATTCTCCCTCTTTATTTAAGGTAATGTCAATTTTAGAGGGGGGGGGGGGGGGCACATAATGTTGAGCTCCTCTGGCCACAGTAGCTTATCTTTCGTGATGGCGGCAGGAAAAGACTCCTCTGCTCGATTGCTTCACTTTGTTATGTAGACACCTCACTGGTCGATATCTGGACCCAGGAGTATGCCGACAGCCTCTGGATTCAGTAAAACTCAGACCAGGTGCTGCTTCAATAGCATAGGACCACAGTCCCTGAAACAAGAAGGTTGTACCTCCTATTTCATAACTAATTTATAAGCTATTTCCACACTGAACACAAGACATACAAAACACTGAGTTCAGAGCGGTAGGCCACTGCTAGCTTCATCTGAAACAAATTACACCAGTATACTCCTCCCTAATGGTTACTACGCCTCTGCAATTCCAGCATTATTTCTTTCTAGTCCATAAGATAGGTGTCAGTGTACTGTTTGGCAATTCCATGCAGTTTTACTTTTGTCCGACACCTCCTGTTCAGGTTGGAGCAATATTTAGGCTTTTCTCATGTTGGCTACTGAACCACACACATATACAGACATAAATTATCAATTCACATTCAATTTTCATTAAAAGATATCGAATATTTCAAGCTTACCACAATTCATGGAATTAATACACAGATACGTTGACTGGTAATGAATAGGCACAAATTCCGATCTGCCTCTGTCCCAGGCTTTTATTTAGAAGAAATATAATCTGGATCTCAACGCACTGGTTCTTAGAAAGTTTTTTTCAAATGTGGCAATGACCCGACGCTCCTAATTGACTATATTGGTGGGTCTAACCAATCATGCCATGTTTACACTGCTTTTCAAAAAATATTACCCTTCTCACGTTTCCCCTAACAACTAAAAATAGTATTTGTAGTCCAACTAATCGTGTTTAGCCTTACATATCATTTCCGCCAATCAAATAGGATTTAACATGGTGACCCATTTCTCGTACAATGGTGGTTTCCAAACATGCCACTGTGCGATTCTGATTTGGTGCTGTCTGACACCCTCACCATTTTCTTTTGGCTATAATTTGTTAATTCCTAGACTATTTGCGTAACACTTAACATATTCTTGGTTAGCAAGTCCTGAGGAACCCAAATATATAAGTTTAAGGGAGCCAGGTGGCGGCGTTCAAAAGATAGTCGTATATTTGTTTTTTTACCACCCGTTCACTTCTATGTCATGGGATGTCTTATGTACTGTCAGGAGCTTAGATGTAAATCAGTAGAATTTCATGTTTCCTAATAAGCATTAAACAGGTTTTTAAACCTGATTCTCGTAGTAGTAGTGTTTTTTTATCACTGACTATTTGAAAAAAAGTTAGTGCTTCATGAGTTACGCGTGGAATTTGCGTTACTATTGATTGCGAAACGCGTGTTAGTGTTGTATGCGTTCTTGCTTTCAGCCCTCCCTCTCTCTATCCTAAGTTCATCTGTCTTTTCAGCACGCAGTGTATAAAATGAAATTAATGCTAGTATTAATCTAGGTCATTGATCAGCTTGAGTATCTCAAGGTTTTCCAAGAAATACAGTACACGTTTTATTGTAGAAAGCGTGTATTGATGCAGCTGGCTTTTACTATCAAACGTGAAAGCGCTACAATTATGCAGACGAAGCAGAAAAGGGGGATTTTTGTACGCCATTGTGACAGCACGGTGCTTTACCATTCTTCTTTCCTTGTTATTGAATTTATGTGTTAGGCTTTACATTTACCTTTTAATTTATATATGTGGATTTAGAATGTCTCACGACAAATTCTCCCCACTTAAAACAGACGTTATATGTCAGTCTATAATTCTATATACACATAGAGAAATTTATCATTATTTCTGGGGCTTACGGTGATTCTCATCACATGGATGGCGGCTTAAAAAATCCGCTCCCAGATTTGTTTTTCCAGATATATACTCTATACTAAACTCAAATGGCTGCATAAGTAAGGACCATCTGAGTAAACGAGAATTTTCATGCCTAGCCTGCGCTAGAAACGACAAGGGTTTGTGATCCGTTTGCAACTTGAATGCCTTTCCATACAGATAAATATTGAATTTCTTTATCGCCCATATTACTGCAAGACATTCCTTTTCGCTAGTTGAATAGTTGGTTTCAGCTTTATTTAACTTTCTGCTAGCATATGCCACTGGGCTTAATTCCCCATCTAATGCATCTGATTTCTGTAACAAGGTCGCACCCAACCCGATATTACTGGCATCTGTTTTTACTACGAATTCTTGACTTAAGTCAGGTAGTTTCAAAATAGGTTTGCTGGTAAGCTTTTCCTTCAATTCCTGGTAAGCCAATTCACATTGTGATGTCCATGTAATTCGATCTGGATGTCCTTTGCGTGTCAAATCAGTTAACGGTGCACATATGGAATTAAAGTTTTTGATATACTTTTGGTAGAAACCACATAATGAGACAAAGGATCTCACGTCTTTCTTGGTTTGTGGTCTCGGGGCTTTCTTTAGTTTCTCTAAGTTCTTGGGGTCAGGGGTCATGTTTCCCTGATGGATTGTGTGTCCCAAGAATTCTAATTCTTTACATCCAACGCAACATTTGGTTGGTCGGGCTGTTAAATTCGCTTCTCTAAGTCGATTAAACAGCATATTCAGAGAGTCAATGTGTTCCTCAAATGTTTCTGTTGCTATAAGGATATCATCCATGAAATTTGTGATGCATGGGTTATTCAGAGGGTCCAATAATTTTCTCATCATTCTAGAGAAGACACTAGGCGCATTCTTCAATCCAAATGGCAATCTGTTAAACTCATAGTGTCCCTCTGAGGTACTAAAAGCTAGGTATGGTCTAACCTCAGGCTTTACGGGAATCTGATAGTATCCTTTACTCAGATCCACTTTTGAGAAATATTTAGCTTTATTTAGCCTGGCAAACAACTGATTTGTATCCGGCAATGGAGCCACCTGTCCTTCTGTAATAGCATTCAGTCTCCTGTAATCTATACAGAGTCTATGTTCTCCAGAGGGTTTCCTTAAGAGCACGACACTGGAACTATACGAAGATTCACTGTGTGAAATAATTCCTTCCTTCAACAAATAGTCTATCTCTTCCTTCAAAGCTTTCTCCTTAGCAAAAGGAATCGAATAGGGTTTCATACAGACAGGTGTTGGGTCTATCAGTTTCATATCATATTCCAATAAGTTTGTATGCCCCGGTCGGTCTGTGAGCACCTCTGTATGATTATCTAGAACCTGTTTCACTCTCTCTTTCTGATTTTTCGTTAAGTGTGTACTGATTTTCACCTGTGCCGCTGTCTCACAGGGGTGTAATGGATATTCAAATGATGAAAGTGGTTCCTTTTTCATCTCCATGGCAATGGACAAGGTCAACAAGTGTGTCTCTTCCTGATTTTCTCTTTCCAAGTATTTCTTCAGGAGATTCACATGATAGATTTTTTCTTTCCCCTTCTTATCTATCTTATAATTGGTTCTAGACACCTTCTCTAGAACTGTATATGGACCTTGCCATCCAATTTGTAACTTATTCTGACTACCGGGTAGAAGAAGCAGTACCTTCTCTCCCACAGCCAAATCTCTGTCTTTAGCTTTCCTGTTATAATAGGCAGCATGTTTCTTCCTGGCTTGTCTCAAATTTTCATTGGCAAGTTTCCAGCCAGTTTTTAAACGAGTGGTCAGCTCATTCACATATTGGTATGAGGATGTAATATTTTCCTCTGCCTTTTCATCAGTCCACGTTCTTAACAGCGTTACATATGGACTTTTAATTTTGTGGACCTATTTGTCCATGCACCGGTATGGTCTCTTCCACTCGAAGCACTATAGTGATGATTTTTCTTCCCAGAATTATCATGCACAAAACGACCGCTACCAATTTTTCTCTTGGGGCTTTCTCCCCACTTAGAATTCTTTATGAGAGATCTCCTCTCTACATTTTCTTCCTCCAGTTCCTGTAAGTCCGATTGAGGGATTTTCGGCCTATCCTGGGGTAAGACATCTTTTTGCACTCTCTGCATCGTGGCCATTGTAAAACAGTTAATTGAAGCTTGTCTGTGAAAAGGGGCTTCCCACTACACTTGGTCCACTTTATTTAATTTATTTTTCTTTTCAGTGTCAGGCCTACGTTTGCCCCGTGGCGTGTGGAGGTCCTGATCAATGTTCCCACTTGTGGGTGTTCCCTCATGTGCTATGCTACACCTTTCTACAAAATTTTCAATGTCCCACCTTGCCTTGGGCCAATAATAATTCTGAGCTACCTTTTGAATGATGGTACCTATTTTCTCATGGTCCCCATCTTGTTTCACATGTAAGCTCCTTATTAAGTCTGTTTTATACCTTTTTGGAAGTACCAGCTGTCCCTGACCTTTGGATCTAGCTCCAGTCTTCCGGTATATTAGTTTGTTCTTCACACAGAAGTCTCCTTTTCCTGGAGGTGTGTGACCATGGGACAATTTCCTAAAACAAGGCTTGAGGGTCTTATCCCCAGCCTGCGCCTTCCTCATCTCTTCTGGAGTGGTATCTAGCATAATATCCTCCTCCTTTCTTGAGGTTGACCTGACCTGAAGGGTGGCCATATACACAGGTTTCCTTCTGCAATGGTCAGTATCATGATTGTCCATCCGACAATTTTTACACCATCTCTTTCCTTGGTTGAAAGATTTTCTTTCATCATATTTCCTTTCATCGAATTGTGGGGTTTTATTTCTATTGTCATACCGTGGCCTATCAAACTGGTGCTTACCTTTGTTTTGATCTCTATGATCAAATTTATTGAAGTTCTGTGGTGCCCTAAAATTGTCTACCTGTTTCTTTTTATTACCTGTTACCTCTGCTTGAGCTGCCTGATACCTTTCAGCAACATTTAGCAACTCACCCAGTCTCTCTGCACCTTGTTCCATGAGAAACTTTCTCAGGTCTGGAGCCATGGACTCTCTTAATTGCTCAATAAGGATCATCTCCTTAAGATCTTGGGTTTTCCCCAGAGAAGTCCATTTCTCCAAGTAAGTCTCCAACCGTGCAGAGAACTGGTGAAATGTCTCTCCTGACAGTAGTTTAGCATTCCTGAACTTTTTTCTATAAAATTCTCCATTCTTTTCATATCTTAACAAAAGAGCCTGCTTTAGCATGTCATAATTTTCTTGATCACCTCTGCTCATTTTAGCAAAAACTTCATAAGCTGCCCCACGAAGCCCTTGAGATAACTTTAAGCTCCACCTTTCTCTCTCTAACCCATACGTGGTAGCTAATAGTTCATATCTATTTAGATAGCTCTCTATATCATCGTCTTTCTCAACAAAATGATCTAAATGAAAGTTCATAGCTGAGGTTGAGGCTCCCTGACTAGCAGTAGCATCGGAGGTAAAGGGACTGGCACCATTTTCAGGAGCATGGCCCTGAAACTCAAACTCCCTTAGCCGTAACTCATGTTCCCTTTGTAATCTCTTATCCTCTTTTTCTGCTTCCCTTTCTGCAGCCAATCGCTTGTCTTCCCTTTCTGCGGCTAGTCTCTTGTCTTCTCTTTCTGCCTCCAATTTCTTAGCCTCAGCCTCAATCTGCAACCTCTTAGTCTCAGCCTCAGCCTGCAGCCTCTTAGTCTCAGCCTCAGCCTCTAACCTTCTTTCGGCCTCTTTTTCTAATCTTCTTTCTTCCCGTTCAATATATTTGTCACATTCCGTAGCGATATAAGCAATCATAACTTGTCCCTCCATTCCTAACTCTTTTGCAGCCTGCATAGCAGCAGATCAAAGGTTGGCCAGGTCCGCCATTTTCTAACAGGTAACTGTAACAATATCTAACCAAACAATATAATCTGTAATTAATTATTTAAGTACAACCACAGGCACTGAGAGCTCAACTTTATTTAATTCCACCCAAGGATACCTTTTAATTCTTGTTATTCCCAATATATATAACAGGAGAAAGTTCAATATCCCGGACGAGCCCCCAATATATGTGGTAAAGTGGGATGTTATAAATATTATAGGGGACTTAGTGTACTGACTGAGATCAGCTGTGAAGGTATCTGTATCTAATATGTGTGGTATATTACAGATGACCTTACTTGCTACCACATTTATATCTCAGTCAGAATTATTCTGGAATATTGTGATGACTACGTTGAATGTCTAGGGTTATGAAAATGATGTAGTGTAAGTCACAACAACAACAGACAGATAAACAATTTATTTTATTCCACAACACTTTACAACACTGCGACACTCACACACATATAACACTCTATAAGACTATCTTAAATGAGTCAAATGTAAATTTTCAAATATACATATGTATTAATTCCTTTCAATAATAGATATCCTGATTCAACTACACATCGAACCAGGAATCACAATTCACTTGTAATTACAAGTAGTATGTACACAGTTTATACATGTAATCTTTGTATTGACATATCAGAATTATTCTTATCCTATGTGTGTAAGTTGTGAAGTAGTAATATGAGTTAATACTGGTTTTGTTTTCAAGCTAGATTGTGGTGTGTCATCATGACTTCAAGTGTTTGATTATAGTGAAAATAATATTGGGAAAAGTTCACACTTCTTGTCAATTTAAACAATTTATTCTCCCTCTTTATTTAAGGTAATGTCAATTTTAGAGGGGGGGGGGGGAACGACATAATGTTGAGCTCCTCTGGCCACAGTAGCTTATCTTTCGTGATGGCGGCAGGAAAAGACTCCTCTGCTCGATTGCTTCACTTTGTTATGTAGACACCTCACTGGTCGATATCTGGACCCAGGAGTATGCTGACAGCCTCTGGATTCAGTAAAACTCAGACCAGGTGCTGCTTCAATAGCATAGGACCACAGTCCCTGAAACAAGAAAGTTGTACCTCCTATTTCATAACTAATTTATAAGCTATTTCCACACTGAACACAAGACATACAAAACACTGAGTTCAGAGCGGTAGGCCACTGCTAGCTTCATCTGAAACAAATTACACCAGTATACTCCTCCCTAATGGTTACTACGCCTCTGCAATTCCAGCATTATTTCTTTCTAGTCCATAAGATAGGTGTCAGTGTACTGTTTGGCAATTCCATGCAGTTTTACTTTTGTCCGACACCTCCTGTTCAGGTTGGAGCAATATTTAGGCTTTTCTCATGTTGGCTACTGAACCACACACATATAGAGACATAAATTATCAATTCACATTCAATTTTCATTAAAAGATATCGAATATTTCAAGCTTACCACAATTCATGGAATTAATACACAGATACGTTGACTGGTAATGAATAGGCACAAATTCCGATCTGCCTCTGTCCCAGGCTTTTATTTAGAAGAAATATAATCTGGATCTCAACGCACTGGTTCTTAGAAAGTTTTTTTCAAATGTGGCAATGACCCGACGCTCCTAATTGACTATATTGGCGGGTCTAACCAATCATGCCATGTTTACACTGCTTTTCAAAAAATATTACCCTTCTCACGTTTCCCCTAACAACTAAAAACAGTATTTGTAGTCCAACTAATCATGTTTAGCCTTACATATCATTTCCGCCAATCAAATAGAATTTAACATGGTGACCCATTTCCCGTACAATGGTGGTTTCCAAACATGCCACTGTGCGATTCTGATTTGGTGCTGTCTGACACCCTCACCATTTTCTTTTGGCTATAATTTGTTAATTCCTAGACTATTTGCATAACACTTAACATATTCTTGGTTAGCAAGTCCTGAGGAACCCAAAATATATAAGTTTAAGGGAGCCAGGTGGCGGCGTTCAAAAGATAGTCATATATTTGTTTTTTTACCACCCGTTCACTTCTATGTCATGGGATGTCTTATGTACTGTCAGGAGCTTAGATGTAAATCAGTAGAATTTCATGTTTCCTAATAAGCATTAAACAGGTTTTTAAACCTGATTCTCGTAGTAGTAGTGTTTTTTATCACTGACTATTTGAAAAAAAGTTAGTGCTTCATGAGTTACGCATGGAATTTGCGTTACTATTGATCGCGAAACGCGTGTTAGTGTTGCATGCGTTCTTGCTTTCAGCCCTCCCTCTCTCTATCCTAAGTTCATCTGTCTTTTCAGCACGCAGTGTATAAAATGAAATTAATGCTAGTATTAATCTAGGTCATTGATCAGCTTGCGTATCTCAAGGTTTTCCAAGAAATACAGTACACGTTTTATTGTAGAAAGCGTGTATTGATGCAGCTGGCTTTTACTATCAAACGTGAAAGCGCTACAATTATGCAGACGAAGCAGAAAAGGGGGATTTTTGTACGCCATTGTGACAGCACGGTGCTTTACCATTCTTCTTTCCTTGTTATTGAATTTATGTGTTAGGCTTTACATTTACCTTTTAATTTATATATGTGGATTTAGAATTTCTCACGACACACTGTATAACAATAAAGGAGACAGAAGTGATTGCAATAACTATTGAGGCATCTCTCTTCATAGTGTGACGTTTGGGCAGAAGGATTTAATTTTACACAAGTAATACATTTTTTATCTAGTCTACAGTCTTTATTTGTGTTCATGTTGGCATTATCTCACACGGAAAAGAGCAATCTAAAGGAAATAGACCTTTGCCATCTTTGAAGATGACAAACTTGTGACATGCGGGAGATGTAATCAAAAATGACCCTCATTTATAGTGATCTTGGCGCTGTCTGACACAGGTGGAATATATCCTTGTTGAGAAAGAAACAGTGAAACATAAGACTTAGTTCACACATAACGTGGAAATTCTATCACTAGTTAGCGGGAAAGGTGTGCAAAATTAGGAAGATAATCTTTGCTATGAGCAACTAAACATATGGCAAAGAGTATCTCATGTCAACCAAACTGGGCATAAGACACCTGGTTTGTTCCTTTGAGAGAGAAGGACATAGCTTGCTGGACATATGACCTGGCTATCATATGGCATAGGTAAGATTTAAACTCAAACAGTTAAAAGCTTGAGTCAGAGTTCAGAAGTAGCCAGGTCATCTTCTTGTGTGATATGTACCCTCATATGATACACCAGTGATGATGGGACTATTGCATAGATGCATCTATGCTAAACAGAACTATCAACATCAAGGTATGTTTACCTATGAGTACATTTTGTAACACTTTAGATTTAGTAATTTAAGACGTTTCAGGTTTAGAAGTTATTGCTCAAAGTTTGTCTATAATTTGATAGAAGCTGATTTGCAAATTATGTGTTTTCTAGTATAATTTCACGTATATATCATCGCTACTTTCAATTGTGAGACATGTGTACTTAGTAATATTATTAGAGGAATTCTAGTTCAAATCGCGCTGTATACAAGTGTGTACTTATTATTAATATTATTTGTCTTGTGTTAACTAATAGTTATTTTGCATTCTAAGGAGCCGTAACTGTGGTTGATTTCAAATCAGTGATTATTATGACTTGGGGAAGGAACCTGTCCTCCTACCAAAATACCCAACTGGGTGGTGGATGGTTGAATAGCCTCTAGATATAAAAGTTAGCTGTGACTACTGAATAATCAGCCGTGAACCAAAACAGATGGTTGTCTCTGGGGGTGAGGAGGGACAGTTGTGAGGGACAGCTGTCTGTATCAAATCACGTCTGAAGCTTTATAATGTGACAACCAGTGAGATGGAGGTGGTTTAACCGCTTCCCTCCCTACTGTCATGTGGGTTTGACTTTTTAGTCAAAAGCTAGTGGGACAGCCACACACAAACTGACAGACAGCAACAGAAAACTAATGCCGTAGTATCCCTTGTATAATGATGAATCAAAACAACTTCCTTGTAAAAGACAACAACATTAAGGGGGATCCGAGAAGAGTCACCTCATCCAGTTAGGAGCATCGTGTGAAACAGGTGATACTCAATCATCATCAAGCTACAGTTAGCAAATTCAGAATTAAGGATAATTAATCATAGCTACTTGGAATGTCAGGACACTAATGCAAATTGGAAAATCAGAGGCACATCTCCAATCCAACCTGCAAGTCTGGAAGGAAGAGCTGGAAAAGAGAGGGATGGTCATAAGCAGCTCTAAAACAAAATCCATGGTGATATCACGAGAAGAAAGAAGACATCAGATTAAGCTGGGAGAACAGGTCCTGGAGCAGGTCGACCACTTTAAATACCTCGGAGCTATTATAGACCGAAAGGGAGGCATCAAAGAAGAGTTGGCCACTCGAAAAGCAGCAGCTGGGAGACTTTTTCAGGCCATAAATCGAGGATTCCTTAGCAAGAGAGAGGTTGGTAAGAAAACGAAGATGGCTGTATACCGCTCCACCTATGTCCCAATCTTGACATATGGATGCGAGTCATGGGCAATGACTACAACCCACAAAAGCTTGATCCAAACCTCAGAAATGAGGTATCTGAGGAAGGTGGTTGAAGTAACAAGAAGAGACATGGTACGCAACCAGATGATACGTCAAGGCCTTAAATCCCACCCCCTGCAGACCCAAGTAGAACAGTCCCAATTAAGATGGTTTGGCCATGTCTGCAGAATGGGAGAAGATCGGCTACCACGACAAGCATGGGAAACAAAGAGCCAGGGATCCAGACCCCCAGGATGACCCAGAGTTCACTGGGGAGGATCAACATTAGAAAAACAATCTCCACCTTGAAGGACTGATGGAGTCTAGAATGGATCCAAACCAGGCCAGGAGGAACATGGACAGTCAAGGCCCGATAGGATGGTTTAGTCTGGCGCTCTCTCTTCCAAACCTCTACACCTCATGGTAGAAGGGGAATGACTAAGTAAGTAAGTACTTGGGTCTGGAAAAAAAAAATAATAGAGAGATGACAAACTGATAGAGTGGGCAAGAATGCATGATATGATAGTAAGGAACACCTGGTTCCTAGATGCCTCTGGATGTGGGCTGTCTGGAAAAGACTACAACCGTTTTCAGTTTGAAATTAACTCTTAGTATAAAACTTTGAAAGAAATTGTAGAAAGTACGAGGGCTGTCTGGAAAAGAACCGTCATTAATTAACTCTTAGTATACGGGCGGCCTCTTAGAAAGGCCGATGATCGATCCCTTCAACAGCAAAAATGTATAGGTGAATGCATGTTTAAAACCACTGAACAATTTAGTTACATGCATGATATAGGGGTTTCATTTCTTCACATTTTGATATATAACACTTTATGTTATCTTTATAAATAAATTATTTAGTGCAGATCGATCATCGGCCTTTCTAAAAGGCCGCTTGTATACTAAGAGTTAATATTAGAAAAACCATTTGCGCGACATCGATGTAACTTGGCAGCCAAATAGAGTGGCCTGTTATGCACATATGTGTGCAGTGTTGACATTGCTTCACCAGTCAGTGCGACCGTTAAAAGCCGTTTAGTGAGCATGTGCACTGTGTGGTCATCGCATTCAAAATGGCTGAACGAGTAGAGCAAAGAATCTGCATCAAATTTTGTGTCAAGCTTCAACATTCCTCCACGGAAACTATTATGATGATTCAGAAGGCTTTTGGAGACAATGCAATGAGTGCTACATAAATAAAGGTGTTGCACAGATGCTTCAAAGATGGTTGAGAGTCTGTTGAATGTGATCCAATTTCTGGAAGGCCTGCAACAAGCACGACACGTCTCATACCCAGATCCTGGGTCAGAATCTCGGATACAATAGTTTTTGGAATTCCCAGATATTTTTCTAGTTCTTGCACTGTCAGTCGCCGATCTTTGTTGATTGCATCCTGTACACGTTCAACATTTTCCGGTGTTCATATTGATAGACAAAAAATTATCAGGAATGGTAGAAATATGGACGATTAAAGTGAATGACAGTCAATTAGGGTTGATAGGGTCGACTTCGCAAGCACGGTGCGGGGCTTTGTAATTAACACAAGGGTCAAGGTTAGTACAATCAGTTGTGTCCCTGGTCAAACATCTGATGTTGGGTGCCTCTAAATCCCAACATCTGGATGTCCCCAACTCTAATTCACAGGATTCAAGGTGCTTGAAATCCTCCTATTCTGGTGGAGCCCTGGCCTGTGTACACTGGTTGAGGATACCAAAGGCCCTCTCCACGTACGGGTGATAACACTGACAACATTAACAATAATAATGACAATCTTAGTACTACTTAAGAAAAATAAATCAAACCAATAATAATTAATAAACAAAAAATAAATAACCAATAAAATAAAAGAACCACACGTTTAAAATATACTCAATAAAGTAACAAAAGACACGACTTAAAAAACAAATTCTAATATAAATTGACACTATGAATAGCAATCAATTATAAATAATAATAGAAAACTCATTATAGCACAAAACTGAAAATAAAATGACATTAAATAACCTAATTATAACCGACAATTAAGTTGAACAGAGTAGACCAAGATAGTGTACAAGCAGAGACAATAAGGGTCAGCTGTTACTAGTCCGCTCTACACTCATCACCTAAAAAACAATGTATTCTCCCAGCATAATATGATGCCATTTTCCTGCTCAAGATCACCATGGTTTTTTGTTTGGAGCTGCTGATAATCATCCCTCTCTTTTCCAGTTCTTACTACCAGACTCGCAGGTTGGATTAACACCAACAGTCTCAGCCTTGTTGATTCATCCATTGCAGTGTCATTATCTAGCAGGTGATCATTAATTGCCCTTAGTATCTCTCCCTTATCCATGTCCAGTATCCCCACTATGGATGCTTTCGAGGTAAGTCTGTCAGCTCTCCCATTGCCACGTACCCCTGCATGACTAGCTCTAAACTAATTTTATTATTATTTTTTTATATTTTTAAGGTATGTTTTCTGAAGCTGGAAGTAGGTATGGCAAATGGAACTGTTATATTACTGACTGTGCATCGGTAAAGAAAGCAACTTGTCTCTCTGTGCTTTACACTGTCATTATAACCTTCACTGCAGTTTTCAAGGCCTCTGCCTCTGCTCTGAAGTTACTTGAGAATTGTCCTGTTGCCACTGACAGCTTTTTCTATGCATCAGTGCTTAAGGTCAGATAGACACCTCGACCTCCATTTTCTGTTGCATTTGTTGTTAATCCATCTGTGTATGCATGGGTCCAGGTGTTGGGTAGGTAGTGTTTCACTACATATTTTGTCGCTATGGATTTTTTCTCTGTCGCAGTCTGGCTTTTTTTTTTTCAATTCCAGGAACGTTTTCTATCAGTTCAGGGAAACAATGTTGTTTCCAAACTGAAAGCTTGTGTGCAGTGTAGATAATATATAATAGTTAATAGCTGATATTGCATTTTTGGAAACTGCTCTCATCTGTGGTTTGGTTGATTCTCATGAAACATGTTTTGACCCACTCTTCTAATGATGTTAGTGCTTGCTGCATCCAAATGTTTGCAGTAGTGATATACTCTTCAGAGATCCACAAGCCTAAGTCATCTACAAAGGAAGCACTGTGTATTATTTTTAGAATATTGTCTGTTATGTCATTTATGTATGCAAGGAACAGTGTAGGTGACAAGACTCCCCGTTGTAGGACCCCTACTCTAATATACTAGCCGCCATTAAAAACGCATCACATTAGTTTATGAACCACAACTCGTTGTGCTAAATTTAAAATACATGAAACCACTGATTTTACATTTCTGATCCATTTACTAACCCAAATTTGCTGTATTATTAAACATGAGATAATTCAGAACCGGCTCCTAAGCAGTATTCAACCCTAGGTGTAAAAACAAAAGTCGCACAGCAGAGTGTCTCAAAAAATTTTTGAGGTATGGCATTCCATTCTGCAATGAGTGCTTGCTTGAGATCATTCACATTGTTGATGTCATACTGGCAGACCCTTCTGAGTTGCTGTTTGGAAGTGATTGCGCAGATGTAACAACAGAATTTGGCGATCTTGAGCTATTGTTGTTACATGAGGTTGACCAAGCCTGGGACGGTCATTGGTGGTACCTGTCACCCAAAATTGCTGGTTCAGCCTCACTATAGTGGACTGGTCACAATTAAAATGTCTGGCAACTTCTCTGGTTGCCGTACCAACAGCTTGCCATCGCTCTTGTGATGACAGTCGAGGCATGACAAAAACATTAACAGACTTTCTTTCGATGAAAACAGATAATGGCTTTTTACTCGCTGAAACTTGACTAATGCGTGTGCCAAATTTCAATGTGATTCGACTTTTAATAAAGCCAGAATTTATCACGAAGCACGCAAAATTTGAAGTAAACATCACATCGACAGTAAAATGGGAATACATGAACTTCATCACTTACACACTTTCGGGGTTTGAAAATCGCTCACTTGCATAAACATTTCAACAGTGAAAACATTGTCACGATTTCGATGCCTTTTTAATGGCGGCTAGTATATAAACTTTTTACTAGTCTGTCCTTGAAGCTGTACTCTGGCAGTTCTATTCTCAAGGTAGTGGCCAATCCATTTGTTCATTCATCCACACACATCACTTCTGTCCAGTTTGACTTTCAATCCCACTTTCCAGACTTTATCAAAAGCTTTTTCTAAATCTACCAAAACCACTTTGATTTCCTGAGCTATATTTGTAATCTAATCTTCAGTGGACCTGTGTTGTCTGAATCCTGTTTGTTGAGGGGTTAATAGGTGTTTGTTTTCCAAGTGCCACATCAGTCTGGTTGGAAAATTCTGTGACGCGCCAGCGAGGCCCCAGTTTGGGCCCTTTTCAACCTCGCTCTGCCTAGTAATTAATTTGCCTTTTCTAAATAAAAATTATATCTTCTGGTTCCTTGATCTTTCTTCTTTTATAATATGTCTATTGTAACTTTCTGCGTGTCATTGAAATTGAGTGAGACAACAAAATAAAACACCATTAAAACTGCTCTTGCCGTGCACTGGCTGACCGGCGCTCACGAGAATGAAATTCCCTGACAGGACCCCACCTCATTAAAAGCGTCAGAGCTACGTCCTCAAACATGCTACACTAATATGGTTTTCACCAATGAGAAGAGCGGAAACTGAGGTTTATGCACATGTACCACAAGGCACAGATTTTTTATAGGAAGATATCGTAAATTCAAAGTGAATGAGAAAGTTTGGATTTTAATACACATCTGGGAGGCCTACCTACACTTGTGTTACATCAAACAAACGAGCAACCATTCTGCTAAAATCGTATCATAGTTTTAAACATCAGAGTTATTTGAGCAAAAAGCGAACGAACGTTAAAAGAGAGCACCTCCAACACATTTCGGCATGGAAAGACAATGGTGGATGTTCCATCTGACAATCCCGGACACGATGGGCCGGCTGTATGAAACACAGCACGAAATGACTCAGGCGGTGAACTGAAAGTTTCGCCAATGGAAGTCGACACAATATGTGTTCTGAGTAAGTTTTCAACTTTGTTTTTTTAGGCCATAAATTGAGGATTCCTCAGCAAGAGAGAGGTTGCTAAGAAAACGAAGATGGCTGTATACCGCTCCACCTATGTCCCAGTCTTGACATATGGATGCAAGTCATGGGCAATGACTACAACCCACAAAAGCCAGATCCAAACCACAGAAATGAGGTATCTGAGGAAGGTGGTTGAAGTAACAAGAAGAGACATGGTCCGCAACCAGATGATACGTCAAGGCCTTAAATCCCAACCCCTGCAGACCCAAGTAGAACAGTCCCAACTAAGATGGTTTGGCCATGTCTGCAGAATGGGAGAAGATCGGCTACCATGACAAGCATGGGAAACAAAGAGCCAGGGATCCAGACCCCCAGGATGACCCAGAGTTCACTGGGAGGACAACATTAGAAAATTTTTGAAGGACCGAGGACTAGAATGGAACCAGACCAGGAGGAAGACAGCCGATAGGATTGTCTGGCGCTCTCTCTTCCAAACCTCTACACCTCATGGTAGAAGGGGAATGACTAAGTAAGTAAGTTTATTTCTATTCATTTCAGACCTATTTTCTTTATTTGCAATACAGCAACGGCAAGTGACGGAGGGTGGATGTATTAGTAAAAGAACAGCCAAATGTGACTGCTCAATTCACACATTTAGACAGCGATTTTTTCGTTTTGTAAGCAATTTTGGGTGTGGGGTATTGTTGTTTTTGTAGCTATTTGGTTGTTTTATCGGACCATCACCATTTTCTAAACATTCGGTATCAGAATTAAGGTCTAACAGTTTGTAAAGTTGTTGACTTCCTTTCGATAAATTTATGGATGTCAAAGGTCATGTTTAGAATTTAGCTTGCTACACATTTGTGAACGTTAATAAAAAAAAATAAAAAAATTTGCCTTTCTCGCTTAATTAACCTTTTTTTTCCTTAATTATTTCAGGAGACGATCGTTATGATGCGCTGCAAGCATATTTTTCAGTGACGGGAAGCGGCAGATGTCCGGCTCTACCACCAATTTCTACTGTGACAAACAGACTATTGGCACAGTTCTGTCTTCTGAAGGACTCAGAAAAT